>JAIFZK010000009.1:12230000-12257500 GCA_027481765.1 Tenualosa thibaudeaui | reverse complement strand
TTTGTGCACCTCTGGGGTTGTTGAGGGAGGCGTCGGTGGCTTTGCCGCCATCACCGCAGAAGTTCTGGTGGAAGGGGGTGCACTGCTCGCCGGTGCCAGCCACCACCTCCATGTTGCGGGCCAGGTCTCGGGGCTCGGTGAGGGTGCGCAGCCGGTACACCCGTCGGCTGCTGGTGTCGGACACATACAGCACTTCGTTCACCGGGTCCATCGCAAGGTAGTATTTATGAGCCGGGCTGGTGCTGCGACAGAGAGAGAGAGAGAGAGAGAGAGAGAAACAGAGAGTGACTGGAGAGAGGGAAAACAGGAGAAAGGGAGGGGGATTGGCAGGTACAATCAACGCATTTCTGTATAATTCTACATATCGGCATGTAGTCGGCGATGCATGCTGTGCCACTTTTATGTGCATTTGTTTGTACCTGTGTGTACGTGTGTGTGTGTGTGTGGTAATTGTCTTTGGTTCAGCAAGCATACTTAGCAATGTGCTAGCGATGCACGTGGGTCTGTGTGCCATTATGCATGCCACTTCATGTGCCTTGGGGGCCAAGCCTAAACATACATCCCTGTAGGCATGTTAAAAGTTGTAATATCTGGAATCCCCACGGCCTTGTTAGGCATGCTTACGACTCACAATCCCTACACACACACACACACACACACACACACACACACACACACACACACACACACACGCACCACACACACACCCTCCATCACATAAACAGTGGCCGAGAGAGATTTCTGACAGGCTTCAGTGTTTTGATGGCAGCTCTCAAAGACCTCGTTTGAGATGGCGGCTGGCAAATTAGCAGCGCTGGGAGGCATCTCTCTTTGCTTCAGAAGCCAGATCCACATTTGTGGATCACACAAACACACACACACACACGCACACACACTCAAACACACACACACACACGCACACACACTCAAACACACACACAACTGCCTTTGAAGTCTTTTCATTTCAAGTATGTATTCGTGACCTAATCCGTTAAGATCCGGCACTTGGAAAGCTATATTACATACAGTGCTCTGTGGGAAAGGAGAGAAGGATGACAAAAAGAGAAAGAGGAAGAGAGAAAACAAATCAGATGGAGCTTTCATCTCAGTGTGTGTTTGTGTTTATGTTAGTGTATGTCTGCTAGTGTGTGTGTGTGTGTGTGCTGATGCATCACACAAGCCACTTTTTTTCCCCGCTCTATGGGAGACAGGCTTGTTTTGGTGGTGGTTTGGATCCGGCCTGTAATCAATATTTAGCTTCAGTGAGGGGAATAAGCTATTCTGCCTCACTTCCTGTCCTCGCAGTGATGAGCGGCCTCTCTGAGTGGGCCGTCTGTATGCATCAGATACAGGAGTGCGGCTGGCTTGCTGCTGGTTAGAGACTGGATGAACGCAGTGTGAAGGGATTGTGGCTATGGATGGGATCCTGAGATTTGGCCCATCAAAGAGATATATATACGTCCCCCCATCCCCCGCCCCCCTAGTACATAAATGCAAGTGCACGCAGCTGTACACACAAAGACACAAATACACACACACACACACACAAAGGCTGTGTGAGATTTTTTGATCTGGTTCATCAAAAAGACAACACCACAACCCCACCCTGCTAAAATTTACTCTCTCTCTAACACACACACAGACAAATACACTCACACCTCCTCTTCAATCTCTAATTTGCAGGGGAGACCTGTGGTCCTTTACACAAACACACACGTGCACACACACACGGGCGCGCATGCGCACACACACACACACACACACACACATCTCAGGGTGACCTCGTGTTCTGGTTCTGCAACTCTGTTCTTTAAAGAGTGAGCGCCCCCTTCCTTTCCATCTGCCTCCTGCCTGTGAGCCCAGTGCTGCTAATCCACACTGTCATCACATTCAGGTCAATACACATCCTTATCGACCACCGGCAACACACACACAGACACACACACACCTCTTGCATCCTCCTCACACAACCACAACCCTACCACTTAATCCACTCCAAGACCTCACATCTGGCTGACATTATACTGGCACAATACGGGCTGATTACATCATACACACATGCATACTTAATACATACTTAACACAATGAGCTCATGGGGTTTGGCGCATACCTGTGTCTGATGTCTCGGTTCCTGGCAGCGACACATGAAGTAAAGGGTAGGGGGAGATTAGATTATAATAGTCAAGTAAAGGTCACATGATTTAAGAGTTATGCTGCTTGCATGTAACAATCAACATTAGACTGTTGGAGGGATAATGAGTATTAATGCACAGTATTTATTCCCACTGGGGTTTTTTTCACTGAAAACAAAGATCACTGCTTATCAGCGTCACAACAGTTCTACCAACCACTGTTTCAGTCTCGATTGCCGACCACTGCTTTATTGTGCTCTATATTCATGTGTCATTTCAGACTCCAAATTGTGATTATTTTTCTGACAGATCGTGTGTTTTTTTTAGACAAAAATCAAGAAAAATGGGGTTGTCAAATCTATGAAACATTACATTTGAATCAGGCAAACAACTCTGAAAGCAGCATTTTCAACTAACTACTACTGATAAAGCATACAATTAAGATGAAATACACACATAAATCAAGAAAATAATAGCAGTCAGGAATGGAGAGGATGACACAAGGCCATTGGAAAATCTTCAGAATCCAAATTGAGAGGAGCAAGGGTGTAAATTCTAATTGTTATTTTAGCTATTATCATATTATTTTTTTTCACAAATGCAGAAACACTAAACTTGATCACTCCTCTCTTAAAACCATGAACCATTTTGACCTGGTTTTGCAAAATTTAAACACATTTCAAACACACATTTCCAACTACATCACTTTTGCCATGGTTCTGCACTTTGATGCATAATGGTTATCATAGGTTAACACATCATGGTTAACACAATCATAGCACAGTTATCATGATTTGAGCTACAAGCCAAAATTCTTCATATTTGTTGCAAATTATGATATAACACCTATATAAGCATGACCAGATCTGATTTTACTTAATATTATTCCGTTTTGCAAGAAGAACGTAGAGTTTTGTAAATCTAGTTTGTGTTTACAGTATTGAGAAAATGATGGGAGGTTTCAGGAAATGTGTTTAGCAGTTGTAATTCAGCAACACCGCCACTAGAATGAGGAAAGCAGTGTGCTACTATACTAATTACAGGTTGACAATCATTTTCATGTCTCAATGCAATGTCTGCTTTTTCAAAACCCTTAACACTTTTACAACAACAATAGACTATGAAAGCCAGTGTTCTCTTTTGCATTCCTAGACTACAGCATACAACTTGTAGAGAGTCTGGTGCATACCATTGCTAGATTTTTTTTTCCAAGAAAATGTGTGAACATTTTACTACTGTCCTAGTTTTCAATGACACAGCCATCATCATAGTAAACCACATCATAAAGTGAGCTAACATGTCAAGCACACACCAATTCTTTTTATACAAAGGAGTCTCGCAGTGGTATTTCCCATGTCTTGTGTATTACAGTAAGTAGTACAGCACTATGCTATTTAGGAAACAACCACTATTCTATTGTGATTTGCATCTGCACATTCCTTCAGTTTACACAGATAGACAGAGAAATACAGATAGATTGAGAAATATTCATTCAATCCCTGTATATGCCATATATTTCATCTATTCCCAGAGATCCACCAAAAATGTCACTTTCATAGTTTGGTACTGCAATATTCACTCAAAAAATTATACCATGACATTATACTGTACATAAGGTAATGTAACAACGCTGATCTATGTCAAACTGTATGAGGAAAGCTATGTTTTGTTTCTAGTTGTTTCCGTTTTTGTGTTCACTGCACATTGGCTGCCATTGTTGTCATGCTGATTGGCAGCATATGTGTATAGTTACAATTATTATTATTAGTTATTAATATTGGGTAAAGCATGAAGGGTTTTGGTGGCTGTAGTGGATTTCACAGCTAATGTTAACTAAGGTACTTAAATGTGTGTTGGTAAAGCGCACTGTAGAGTTTTGAAAAGGTGGACATTGTATTGAGACAAGTGTGAAAATGATTGGCAAAAACTGTAATCTGACAATACAAGAATGAAAGTGGATGGAGAGAGGTGTAAGTATGTGCACGTGCTGCTGTGAGCATATGTCTTCAGGTCTGCCATCTAATTATTTGTTTGTCTCACCGTAGCTCCAGGATACTGATGGTGAAGCCGCTGGGCAGGACCCTGCGGATGAAGTTGAAGTCGCCCACGTAGATACTGCCGTCAGAGCCACAGGCCAGTGCCACAGGGGCAAAGAGCTTGCGTCCAGCAGCCGGCCCGCTACAACTGGGGCACGGGATGGCTCGCACCGCACCCGTGCCCATCACCGTGGAGATGACGGGGGGCTGCTCCGAGATGAAGATGTTCTCCCCATTGCCCTTGTGCAGGATTCCTGGTGGGATGAGAGGTGGTCACTTGGGTTGTCATAAACAGCACTGTAACAATACTTCTGTAAAGACTCAATGAAAAGAAATGGTTTTGTCTTTTTCAGGATTATCTGCATCTTGTTATATGGCTGAGGTTTTTGTGCGTGTGTGTGTGTGTGTGTGTGTGTGTGGAAGGGACAACAAAAATACAAAACAAAGAAAAGTTTAGACTGCACTGAAGCAGGGGTGTTTACTTCTTTTATAGTAATGCTGTGCAGATGTACATGAACAATCGTAAACATTTACAACCTTGCTGCTGCAGCACCAATAAATCCTACAGTTTTCCAACCGTTAAGAATATTAGTCAACAAAGGGTGTTTGTGACCATCCGCACACATAAAACGGATGTGTCTGTTAAAAGGGAGTTTTTTCTTGCTCCTGTGGCTTTTTCTCTCAGAGGGCTACTGGCTTGGGGCCAAGTAAAGAACCTTGTGTCCAGTTCAGTTGCTACTGGTGCTACATAAACTAGATGTACCAAAATACAGCACATATTAGGACCATCACCACAGACCTACTAAAGAAGGAAAATGAATGGGGTTCTGTGGTGGGGAATTCATAATGCTAAACATGGTGTTTTGAAAATGAGATGCAATGAGACTCCTGCAGCAGGGTCTGGTTCAAGGATGTTGCTGAGGACTTCAGCTTGAGACTGCTCTCTACTGTCGCCCTCACATTATACATGGCTGGATTGCTTTGTATCCTGCAGCTAGAGAAGGAAGGCCTGAGTCACCACATAGGCTTATTGTTGACTGTTGATTGTTTATGCTACCTTCTCTTTGTCTGTGCAAAGATCATAGAGCAACATAATACTTTACAATGGGAGCAAACATGAATAATTCCGGTCTGCATAAGTCGGAACTTCACAATATGTCACAATGTAAACTTTTCAATGATCTTTCGTGGCAGCGAATGAGAGCTCGACTCCCCCTTGTGAAAATAGGCTAAACAAACTAAACTAAACTAAACAAACGGGTGCCTCTGGCTCCCCTTTCACACACTCTGGATATATTGCTGATGATCTATCTGGATGAATTTACCATTTGAATGTCTATATGACCTACCTGTGTGGAGCTACCTGTCTCTGCACATTCATTCATTTCAATAGAAACCTGATCTTATTAGACTGAAATGAATACCCAGAGGCATTACCGAGATGGCAGCCAGTCATAAGAACTGAAACCGAATTGAAAATCAAGTAAACAGCTTTCAGATTTGTTTTGAAAATGCTTTGTTGTTCCAGGAGAATGAATGAATGAATGGAAAACAAAATAAGCACCTGTCCATAGGCTGGCAGGCACCAGGTGCAGCCTGTCCATGTCAAGCTCAAGGGAACTCTCAGTTGTTTCAGGGTTAAACAGATAGATGCTGGCCACATGTGCACAAAAATAGAAAGCACTTGAAAGGTCGAGTGTGTCCATGTTTGTGTGTGTGTGTGTGTATGTGTGGCGTGCACGTGTCCATGTACATCTATGCATGTGTGTGTGTTTTTGTTGAGTGTATCTGTGTGTGTGTGCGTGCGTGTGAGTGTGTGTCTGTATGGCCGTGCAGAGGGTCTGTGGGTGGACCGTCATGCCAAAAGGCTCTCACCACTCTGCAGGTTGAGAATATGGTGCTTATCCAGGGACCAGCCGCCAAGGTTGGAGGCGATCATCTCAAAGCCCTGGAGCTGTGCTGACCGCCTCTCCCACACAATGAAGTCTGGACACTCTTCATATTCATAGCCTACGGACACTACCAACACAAAACAAACACACACACACACACACACACACACACACACACACACACACACACACACACACACACACACACACACACACACACACACACACACACACACACACACACAAACACACACACACACACACACACACACACACACACACACAAACACACACACACACACACACACACACACACACATGCATACAGATTAGAGTTCTGGGCAATGAGAAGGAGTCTTATTACAGAGAAGTGGGGTGTGCAGTGGGCCTTATGTTCTACCACGGGCAGCAAAATGCAGTAAATGCATTTAGTCCTGCAAAGTAAGAGTGTTTGTGAGAAAGAGCTGTGTTTATGTGTGTATGTGTAAATGTGATATGTGTTATGTTTATGCATGTTTGTGTGTGTGTGTGTTTAAATGTGTATGTGAATGTGTGTGTTTGCGTGTGTGTGTGTATGTGTTTGCGTGTGTGTGTATATGTGTGTGTGAGGGTCCTCTATGGCCCTCCAGACAGCTTTAAATGCATCATTGATATCATCATGCTCTGCTGCTCCCACCCCTGAGCATACACAAATGCACACACACATACACATGCACATGCACATGCACATGCACACGCACGCACGCACGCAGGCACACACACACACATACACATACACATATACATAACACACACACACACATATACATAACACACACACACACATGTCCCCTCTGTCTGCCTCCCTTACACTTTGGCTCACTCCCTCTCCCATACAGAACATACTCTTCTCCACAGCATGGCTCCAGGCCCCTGCTGCAGTTACCATGACAGATCAGACTCTTACTCTCATCAGGAGAGTGAGAGAGAGAGAGAGAAAGAGAGAGAGGGAGGTAGGAACAACGACAGAGAGAGAGCGAGAAAGAGAAAACAGATAGTAAAACACACCAAGAGGGAGCCAAATGAAATATACAGAGAGGGAGGGGCAAAAGATCAAGACAGAAAAAGTGAGAGAATGAGAGAGAGTGAAAAAGAAAGAGAGGGAATGAGAGAGAGTGAAAAAGAAAGATGTTTTTTTTTGCGTCGCAGTACCCTTCCCAGTAGCACTGGCAGATAAATGAATAAATTAGAGTCTCTCTTGGTCTCCTTATCTCTCTTGCATTGCTGTGTGTGGACTGAAATAGGTTTGCACACAACGCACTGTGTGTGGAATTTCAATGGGCCGGGCCATCATGTCTAATTGTGTGCTGTGTGCGAGTATTATTCATGAATACATGGACCTGGCCAGCTTGGGCACTGCCTGTTTAAACTGATCACTATTAGCAGAGCATCAAACAGTGCAGCCAGATCTGTGCTCTGAGAGATTACAGGCTGCTTTCAGTAAACACAGGGATCAAAGGACAAACACACACACACACATGAACACACACACACACACACACACACAAAAACAGCTCACTGACATGCACACACAATCTCACACAAAACGCCAACAGGCAACAAACACACATGCTGAAATACGCACATTCTATTGCACACTGACATACATAAAAACCAATCCTGACACACATACAATTTCAAATAGCAGACACACCAACATGCAGGGAGCTGTCTTGAAACTGACCCTTTCCTTGGTTCCCAGTAAAATGATCTAAAACTACCAACGAGTGGTATTACATAGTAGTCTGGTTCTCACACACTGCTCTGCTATGGAGCTCAGCATTTCCACAAGGCCTGTCTCCACTATTTCTGTTGTGATAGAGCAATGAGATCTTTTACTCCCGACGCAATGGAGATGAGCTTAATATGTGCTTTGCTTCAAATTTTGATGCACCTCGCTCTGACTCCTCTCTCCAAATGTCATTGCTGAATTATCAGAATTAAATCAGAATTATTTGGTCTGATTGGTGGTGGGTCAGTCCACTGCCTACAGAGGCATTTTGACCTACATCTGTTGAGTCTGCTTTAAAAAAGGGAGGAGATGACAGGAGTGCACAGCCTGAGCTGTATAGCAGATCAGTTTGTGAGAACCAGGCTAATTACATACAAGTGTTCTGTACACACGTTTCCCTTTCAGGACCAGCTAGCTGAGCACCATCTGAGACCATCAGTGGGAAGCACACCTCTGCAGGTACAGGCTAGATGATTTAGCAGATTTCATCCAGATGCACAGCCTTCACCATGCTCCACCCGAATTTTGCGACTGCATGGGTGGCAATTCTGACTAGTTTTGCTCTTCTAGTAGATAGACATCCTCCTTTGCTGACTCCACTTCCAAAGGTTTGTACGTGCCACCAACATCTCTCTTGGTCACCTCTTATGGCTGCACACATAATCTTATTCTACAAATGGGCCTTTTTAGTTAATAGTAAATAAACCTGTTAACACTTTCTATGAACCCAATACAATACTACAACAGCCCAGAGGAGGACCTTGAGCAGGCTACACTCTATACTGGACAATGACCGCCACCCCCTACACACCATCTTCATCAATCAGAGGAGTTTGATCAGCAACAGTCTCCAGTCCCTCTCCTGCAGGACAGACAGGCTGCGGAGGTCCTTTGTCCCTAGGTCCCCACACACACACTCGCACTCTTATGCTGTCCCTGGTGGTGACTATACTACTATGGACAACAATATACTGCACTACCTTGATAACTACTGCACTAAATGACTCTTTTACAACATTGGACAATCTTACTGGGTCATTGTAATGTATCTACCAGGATTACCGCAAGGCACCTTATCACGACACTTATCTACCTTGTGGTTTTTCTTATTATTATTACCTTTTTTGTTTTGTTTTTTTGTTTGTTTTTTTTTCCTTCCTGTTCAGTGAATGTTGTCTGAATGCAGATGTGTGCAATATGTTGACCTGTTTTTGCATTGTGTATTATGTGTATGCTGCTGGACACCTTAATTTCCTTCGGGATCAATAAAGTAACTCTGCTCTACTCTACTCTACTAATACTCATTAAACATTATTACCATAAACAATAATAATTAAACAACCATTAACCATTATAAACCCAGTATTAATAACACATTATAACACCAATACTAATAGCATTAGTTATAAGGCTTTATGAATGCATTATAACCCTTTATGAATGCATTTACAATAGTTTATAGAAAGTGTCATAGAAAGTGTTACTGAAACCCTTCTACTCCATTTGTAAGCAATTTGTATGCACTCATTGTGTGCAGAAAAGCAGCACATCGTAGCCTGATTCAATGGTCTGCTACTACTATGTTTTGACCTTTAGCTGGTAGTTCAGTTGGCATAGCAACTGGTAATATGCAAACAACATCAAGGCTGTAGGTGTCGTACCAGAGGATGGACATAAAATCAATACCCTATACACTGAGCCTTTAGCTAAATGAATACATGCAAACAAACAAAAAAACAAATAATGATAACAAAATGAATTTAACAAATGCCTGTGACTAACTGGATCTGTGACAAAACACTGCTTAAAATTACACCACTCAAGTGGATCTGTGGCAAAACACTGCTTAAATTCAGACCCTCACTCAACTGGATATGTGGCAAAACACTGTTTGAAATCACACCACTCAACCAAAGCAAATATCAAGCTTTGTGCACAAAAAGTATGAGAGAGAAACAGAAAAAGAGCAAGAAAAAGAAAGACCAACAAATCGGCAGACAAAAGAAAATAGCACCATACACTCTCTCTCTCTCTCTTTCTCTCTCACACACACACACACACATTCACTCACCCTGTGCGTACGCAAGGCCTGTGACCTGCTGGCCGTAGACGTTGGTTTTGTTCCAGGAGAGCACGTAGACCAGGTTGGGAGCGGCCGGGAACCACTTCTGGATCAGGCGTCCCTGGACGGCCGTGGCCACGTGCACCTTTGCCAGGCCGTGAGACAGGCTGGCAGGCGTGAGCAGCACCCGTAGCAGCGAGCGGTAGCCCGGCGCCCGCGTGCTCAGGTAGCTCAGCTTCACAAAGCTGCCAGGGATGTACACCTCCTCCTGCACCGCCTGAAGAGAAAGAAGTGCCAGAGGAGAGAGGGAGAGAGAGATACAAAGAAGGAGAGAGAGAGAGAAGAGGAGAAATAGAATGAAGAAAAAGAAGAAGAGAGAGGAGAAAACGGGGGCAAAGAGTGTGATGCAGTGGCAGAGAAGGAGAGAAATGGGTAGAAAGATAAAAGGATGATAATATGTACTCCACTCTGACGTTGGAGATGCCAGTGATGTTCAATCCTGTGAGGGTGAGACTCACCACCACTCTCACCTCACACAACTTTCACAGAGAATTAGAAAAGAATCACAGAATGTTTCACTGCACCTTAAATTGATCTTAAAGATCACACCTTTAACTACTACTTCGTCTCGCCCAATTCTCCAGCTCAAACACTGGTTCAACATACACACACACACACACACACAAAGTGACTTTAAAAACAGGAAGTGATATCATCGCAGCTCCAACAGCAGCCAGGTGAAAATTAAATCTCCTATGAGGAGATAATCAATTTCTCTCACTGCTAATTTCTATTAACCAAAACTATGAATAAATGTTTGCAGGGGCCATGTCTGTGTTTGAATTAAATTAAATTAAATTTAATTAAATTAAATTAAATTATTCAGATGTATTACAAGAATATTGTCTGATAAAATTAATTGGCTGCTAAAAGAGCACTGGTGAATATTTATATCTTATGGCCCTCTACTTTGTCTTGGTACTTTTAATTTGATAGAATGTGGGAAGGGTCTGTTCACTGGAAGGAAGGAGGATGAGGTTTAGTCTCTTCTGTGTCTTGTCACATGAAAACTACACTAGTAAAGGAGTGAAAAGGACTGAATGAACATACCAACAATTTTTTTTCTGAGAACAAGGTAACATTAAAATAATGATCGCAAAGTTTGGCAGAAGGAAGTGGGTGATGTGTAGGCCCATTCTCCATGCAGGGCTGAGAGAAAATGAAAGCAAGTAAGTAGGAATGATAAGGAAGGGAACATGGAGAACAGGAATGGCATCAATTAGACACACACACACACACGGACGCACACACACACACAGCCATAGTTCATGACATGGCTTTATCCAGGTTCTCTTACTGATGGCCAAACTAGGTGAAATTAGTAACAATAATGTGAAGAGGTGAAGAGGATAAGACTTTAGGCTCTGGATGGCTGACAATCCCTGCCTTGAAAGCAATAATGAAAAATGTGAAGTCCACTGACCGTGAGCTTCTGCCTCTCTGCTCTGCCAATGGCTTTGAGAGAAATAATTAGCATAACATTGAGACTGAGATGCAGAGGCTTGGAGAAAACCCCTTTGTTTGTGTGTGTGTGTGTGTGTGTGTGTGTGTGTGAGCGTGTGTCAAAAAGCAAGTGTCTGGAGACACATCATTTGTACACGCCCCATTTGGCTACAGGCACCCATCGTTTCCCCACACACATGACTGAGTTCCTCTCACCCTTAGCCTTTCTGTTGCTTTCCAGTCTCGATTGTCTTCTAGCCAGAGAGCAGCATAGTTAAAGCTAGTCCAGCACACTATAGGGTAAATATCATATTTCAAAAGATATTTCACAAATATTTATCTAATCATATCTAATATAGCATTCTATTTCAAACTAGAAAATCACTCGGAGAGCGCAGACCTCCGCCAAGGCAATATAGGATCACTGACCAAATATAAATTCCAGACAGTGTTATGGATCACCACCAAAATTTGTTCCTTGTCCTAATACCCATGTTGTTCGAAAATTTCATCCAAATCCATGCAGTACTCTTCCAGTTATCTTGCTCACAGACAAGCAAACAGACAAACAGACAGACAGACAGACAAATGCCGGCGAAAACATAACCTCCTTGGCGGAGGAAATAAGGAACTATAGGGATTATCTTTAATTATTTTTTTGTTAATTGCACTGTACATGTCTGGTTTATAAAATAAATGTGTTTGTGCTATTTTAAAACAAGTGCTGTTGAAAAATGTTTGACCTAGAACTGCTTGTTTGGTATGAATATTTAGTGTGGAGTTGACACTAATTGTGCCTGCTGTGGGCCCTGCTGCATGTATCTTTACTGCTAGGTTATGCTGAACTACACCGCTTTTGCATTAAGATAAATCTCTAGCGGCTGAATGGCAAATAAAGGGATGCTAATGCACACATGTTGTATCGGTATATATATATATATATATTATGCATATTATACATAATCCAGTTGAACATCTTTATGCTTTTCACCTTTAAAACATCAGTTTACAGTGGAGTATTCTGGACTTTGTGTTTCAATCTAATTACATGAAACTGATGCATAAAAAGAATAGTTATTAAAAAATATAACAGTGCCCTAGTTAAAATGTAATGAAGTAGTTTAGACTGTAGCATACTACTGTCAGTCTGTAGCTGTGTATAGGGAGGCACTGTAGATGTATGCAAATACATTCTGTCCAGTGTATATGAAGAGGAAATTAACCATTATTATTCAACTGCTACTGTATACAACTACATTTAGTTGGAGTTAGCTGACTAGGCCATTGGAATATTGTGTGATTGCATGAATGTGTGGATTTTTCTAGTCTGACTTTAAATGACATTCTTAAACAGGAGGAGCGTAACGAAATTGAAATTGATTGCCTATCAGTTTATCTTGTTGGGTAATCTATTCCCAGTCTGTTCAATCTGTTCAAGCTGCGTCATCTGCCGTGATCCCTTGTTTCAACAAGCACCATTTCCCCATACATGTTCCAGCCTTTTTTGGTTAGGAATAGCATAGGGTTGTATGCAAGGACAAGTTTGACTGCTATATGTACAGCTGACCCTTGCATGACCCCCTGCAAAGCATTTCTTGAGTTGACTTCTTGGCTAGCAACCTCATCAAGCACACTTTTTGCTTGCTTCTCTTTTTGCAAACTTAGAACATGAACTTATGAACTATCTTTAATTTACAAGTGGTGGAGCGTTAACTTGAAGGGATGCAAGATTTTGATTCAGCTGAATCTACAGCTTTTTGACGGGGTTTGGATTCTGCCAAACACTACACCATTTTATTGACCGAACTCAATTCTATGAACCTTGAGATAATGACATTGCAAGCAATAATGGGAATGTGCTTACATTTAATAGTTTCGTAGTAAGCTACTGTCAGTAGAGTCAAAATCATCAGCATCTGGAATATTGCCACACAGTACTGTAGTATAACAGTACTGTAGTATAACAATACTGTAGTATAACAGTACTGTAGTATAACAATACTGTAGTATAACAATACTGTAGTATAACAATACTGTAGTATAACAATACTGTGTGGTAATATTCCAAGTCAGAAGAAAGCAGTGTTTCCTATTAAATGACTAGGCTGGAACACCACCATTTGATTACGTCTGTGATTATAGATATAGACACCTTTCAACATTTATTTATTTTGCTAGTCTTGTTTACCACGACTGCTATTTGTGAAGCAGTAAAAGAAATGGAGTATGAACTGAATCGAACATAACCACACTCATGTGAGAGCACACACACGTGTGTGAGGGCATGACTCTTGGCTTTCTGGCCAAATTCAAGCACCGACTCGTCATGCTATTTGTTACATGCTAAGTTGTACCTCGAGATATCTAACACATGTTAATCAGAGGTGTGTTCTCAAAGATACAATAGTGCATAAAGACAATCTGAGACCACTCAAATTCTAAACTTTGTCCTTTAAGGAGTCTGTGTGCCTTGTACCTGAAGTTCGGGGACGGCGGGTCCTCTCTCCTCACACGTGCCAGTAAAGCGAGTGAGTGGCGAGGAGAGGACGATGGGGTACGGGCCAGCCAGGCCCTTTTTCTCGCACGCCGCCGGGGCCTTGGGCTCCGCCCGGTCCATCACCACGCGCTCCAGAACCACAAACTGGTTCCATGGCAGCCACACAGTGCGGCGCTGGGTCAGGAACGGAGCGCGCTGGAACTGCAGGGTGACGGAGATGCCGCCCACTGAAAGGAGGTCAAAGCTGCAGAGGCACACACACAGACACACACATTAATTTGTAATATGACTTTATTCAAATGCTTTCTTAGGAATTATCAGCCCATTACTAACTGACTAACTTGTGGATTACGCCTAGCCCCAGGATAAAATCTTTAAACTCAAACACAAACTTTCAGTGGAATAATCTATAAAAATCTAGGCTTAATCTATGTAGGACAATCCAGCCCCTTTACATTCGCTCTCAGCTGTGTGTGTGTGTGTGTGTGTATTTAGGGAGGGTAGTTGAAAGTGGAGGTAGAGGTGTACCTGCCATCCTGGCGGCTGAGGGTGTAGCCATACTCTGGGTTTCTCTGGAAGGTGATGTTCACACCTACCAGAGCTGTTCCATCAGCGGCAGCCACCTGCCCACGGATCACACACACCCGACTGTGAAACAAACACAAACACAGTCAGAGTCATCGACAGAGATGAAC
Source organism: Tenualosa thibaudeaui (assembly GCA_027481765.1). NCBI lineage: Eukaryota > Metazoa > Chordata > Actinopteri > Clupeiformes > Clupeidae > Tenualosa > Tenualosa thibaudeaui. Next base: position 12,242,911 of record JAIFZK010000009.1, on the reverse strand, counting down.
TGAGGTATTCATATGTGATCTTGAAGTGATATTCTGGAGTATTTCAGCCCAGTGCCCTGTTGTTTGAGGTCACTAAGTGCTGTTGGTAGGTTTCTGGGTTGAAAATCTTCAGAAAATCACGTTAAGATGTATTCATTATGGCATTAAAATGGAATTCAACTAAAAAATAAATCTGGGGTGAATTTAACAGGCAAGTCACAGCAGTGTGTGTTCACAAAAAGCGTGTATTTGGTCTGTGTGTGTGTGTGTGTGTGTGTGTGTGTGTGTCACCTGGTGTCATACGGGACGTCTCCGGGCAGGATGTGTGTGCTGCCCCTGCCCACCAGGAAGCGCACATGCTCGTAGAAGGGCTGGGTCGGGCGGGGCACGAAGGGCACGGGGCTGTGCTGGACCAGGTCAAGAGGGTCAGGTGCACCCTGGCACAGTGGTCCACTCTCACAGCCCTGTTGTTGGCAGCAGTCCGGATCCACACAGTCCACCAGGCCGTCTGAGGAACACACAGACACACACAACAGCAAGGCCATGTCAAAAAACCTCTGCAACCTTGCTCAGCATGCTGTGAAGTAGTACAGAAGTACACATGTGTAGTGTGTGTGTGTGTTTGTGTGTGTGCAACGTGTGTGTGTAGGGTGGGGTGTCAGAAAGTTACATTAAGAGGACCTGAGCATGCAGTGTGTGTCAGATATTGATCTCCTGCTCTTTCTCTGTCTGAAATACAACACACACACATACACACACACACAGAGTGCAACAACAAATGAGGACAGATGTTGAGGTGAGGGATTAGTGGAAGGTCAGAGAGGAGAGCACACACCAGCTGGTGCAGGGATGGACTGCAGGGAAAACCTTACCTTTCACTAGACGTGTGTGTGTGTGTGTGTGTGTGTGTGTGTGTGTGTGTGTGTGTGTGTGTGTGTGTGTGTGTGTGTGTGTGTGTGTGTGAGGAGTTGGATGTACTGATACTGGTTGAACACTGCTGGCAGTATTAAAATGTATCATGATTTAAATATGACTCTTGTGTCATAAGATCATGATTGATGCCTGTTGTAAATTTTGAATGCAGTGTTCTATAATGAGTTTTCTCAAGCAATAAGATGTAATAACTTTGTAACCATTAATCAAAAAATTAAAACATAGTCAGTGTCATTTATGGGACAGCATTAGCAATTAGCTCTCAATTAGATCTCCAATATTCAATATTATTACTCCTTAAAGTGCATCAATGTCACCTGTCTCCCACATTAACAACACAGCAATTATGACTTAATATAGCCCATAATACAACACACTGTGAGTACAGTACAGAGAGTACAGTATTTCCCACACAGCCGTGGACCTACTCAAGCACAAACCAACATCTGTAGGGTGCCAAAATAATGGGTAAATCATATTAATTTCAGATCATGTGAGCACAATCGCCCAGGAAAAAATAGTCAAGTTATTCTCAGGGGAGCAATGCCCCGTTTCCTCCCTGAAAGCCAAAGCTAGATAGCTCAACCACATCCGACATGGTGAAGCTGATAACACACACACACAAACAAACAAAAACCATATATCTTGTATAGAATATGTAATGCAAGATCCTGTGAATATAAAATGCCCCCTTAAGGAATAAGCATAGGTTAATAATTGCAGTAATGAATTATCTGTGTGGTTGTGGAAGGCTAGCATGGTGTGGTGGTGTGGTGCGGTGTGGTGGTGTGTGGTGTGATGACGATGTGGTGTGATTCGGTGGTGTGGTGGTGTGTGGTGGTGTGTGGTGTGATGATGCGGTGGTGTGGTGGTGTGGTGCGGTGTGGTGGTGTGTGGTGTGATGATGCGATGTGGTGTGATAATGCGGTGGTGTGGTGCGGTGTGGTGGTGTGTGGTGTGATGATGCGGTGTGGTGTGATGATGCGGTGTGGTGGTGTGGTGTGGTGCGGTGTGGTGGTGTGTGGTGTGGTGCGGTGTGGTGGTGTGTGGTGTGATGATGCGGTGTGGTGTGGTGCGGTGCGGTGCGGTGTGGTGGTGTGTGGTGTGGTGGTGTGTGGTGTGATGATGCGGTGTGGTGTGATGATGCGGTGTGGTGTGGTGCGGTGCGGTGCGGTGTGGTGGTGTGGTGTGGTGGTGTGGTGTGGTGTGGTGCGGTGTGGTGCGGTGTGGTGTGGTGGTGTGATGATGTGGTGTGGTGTGATGATGCGGTGGTGTGGTGCGGTGCGGTGCGGTGTGGTGGTGTGTGGTGTGATGATGCGGTGTGGTGTGGTGCGGTGGTGTGGTGTGGTGTGGTGTGTGTGTGTGTGGTGATGTGGTGTGGTGATGGTGTGGTGCGGTGCGGTGTGGTGGTGTGGTGTGGTGGTGTGGTGTGGTGGTGTGTGGTGTGGTGGTCACGGTGTGGTGTGATGTGGTGTGTGGTGTGGTGGTGTGATGTGCGGTGTGGTGTGATGGTGTGGTGGTGTGGTGTGTGTGTGGTGTGTGGTGTGATAATGCGGGGTTGTGTGATAATGCGGTGGTGTGGTGCGGTGTGGTGCGGTGTGGTGGTGTGTGGTGTGATGATGCGGGGTTGTGTGATAATGCGGTGGTGTGGTGGTGTGGTGCGGTGTGGTGGTGTGTGGTGTGATGATGCGGTGTGGTGTGATGATGCGGTGGTGTGGTGGTGTGGTGCGGTGTGGTGGTGTGTGGTGTGATGATGCGGTGTGGTGGTGTGGTGTGGTGGTGTGGTGTGGTGTGGTGCGGTGTGGTGTGGTGGTGTGTGGTGTGATGATGCGGTGTGGTGTGGTGCGGTGCGGTGCGGTGTGGTGGTGTGGTGTGGTGGTGTGTGGTGTGGTGGTGTGTGGTGTGATGATGCGGTGTGGTGTGATAATGCGGTGGTGTGATGATGCGGTGTGGTGTGATAATGCGGTGGTGTGGTGCGGTGTGGTGGTGTGTGGTGTGATAATGCGGGGTTGTGTGATAATGCGGTGGTGTGGTGCGGTGTGGTGGTGTGTGGTGTGATGATGCGGGGTTGTGTGATAATGCGGTGGTGTGGTGGTGTGGTGCGGTGTGGTGGTGTGTGGTGTGATGATGCGGTGTGGTGTGATAATGCGGTGGTGTGGTGCGGTGTGGTGCGGTGTGGTGGTGTGTGGTGTGATGATGCGGGGTTGTGTGATAATGCGGTGGTGTGGTGCGGTGCAGTGTGGTGGTGTGTGGTGTGCGGTGCGGTGCGGTGTGGTGGTGTGTGGTGTGATGATGCGGTGTGGTGTGATGATGCGGTGGTGTGGTGCAGTGTGGTGGTGTGTGGTGTGATGATGCGATGTGGTGTGATAATGCGGTGGTGCGGTGCAGTGTGGTGGTGTGTGGTGGTGTGTGGTGTGATGATCACGGTGGTGTGGTGCAGTGTGGTGGTGTGTGGTGTGATGATGCGATGTGGTGTGATGATGCGGTGGTGCGGTGCAGTGTGGTGGTGTGTGGTGTGATGATGCGATGTGGTGTGATGATGCGGTGGTGCGGTGCAGTGTGGTGGTGTGTGGTGTGATGATGCGGTGTGGTGTGGTGCGGTGCGGTGCGGTGTGGTGGTGTGGTGTGGTGGTGTGTGGTGTGGTGGTGTGTGGTGTGATGATGCGGTGTGGTGTGATAATGCGGTGGTGTGATGATGCGGTGTGGTGTGATAATGCGGTGGTGTGGTGCGGTGTGGTGGTGTGTGGTGTGATGATGCGGTGGTGTGGTGCGGTGTGGTGCGGTGTGGTGGTGTGTGGTGTGATGATGCGGGGTTGTGTGATAATGCGGTGGTGTGGTGCGGTGCAGTGTGGTGGTGTGTGGTGTGCGGTGCGGTGCGGTGTGGTGGTGTGTGGTGTGATGATGCGGTGTGGTGTGATGATGCGGTGGTGTGGTGCAGTGTGGTGGTGTGTGGTGTGATGATGCGATGTGGTGTGATAATGCGGTGGTGCGGTGCAGTGTGGTGGTGTGTGGTGGTGTGTGGTGTGATGATGCGGTGGTGTGGTGCAGTGTGGTGGTGTGTGGTGTGATGATGCGATGTGGTGTGATGATGCGGTGGTGCGGTGCAGTGTGGTGGTGTGTGGTGTGATGATGCGATGTGGTGTGATGATGCGGTGGTGCGGTGCAGTGTGGTGGTGTGTGGTGTGATGATGCGGTGTGGTGTGGTGCGGTGCGGTGCGGTGTGGTGGTGTGGTGTGGTGGTGTGTGGTGTGGTGGTGTGTGGTGTGATGATGCGGTGTGGTGTGATAATGCGGTGGTGTGATGATGCGGTGTGGTGTGATAATGCGGTGGTGTGGTGCGGTGTGGTGGTGTGTGGTGTGATGATGCGGTGGTGTGGTGCGGTGTGGTGCGGTGTGGTGGTGTGTGGTGTGATGATGCGGGGTTGTGTGATAATGCGGTGGTGTGGTGCGGTGCAGTGTGGTGGTGTGTGGTGTGCGGTGCGGTGCGGTGTGGTGGTGTGTGGTGTGATGATGCGGTGTGGTGTGATGATGCGGTGGTGTGGTGCAGTGTGGTGGTGTGTGGTGTGATGATCACGATGTGGTGTGATGATGCGGTGGTGCGGTGCAGTGTGGTGCTGTGTGGTGGTGTGTGGTGTGATGATGCGGTGGTGTGGTGCAGTGTGGTGGTGTGTGGTGTGATGTTGCGATGTGGTGTGATGATGCGGTGGTGCGGTGCAGTGTGGTGGTGTGTGGTGTGATGATGCGATGTGGTGTGATGATGCGGTGGTGCGGTGCAGTGTGGTGGTGTGTGGTGTGCGGTGCGGTGCGGTGTGGTGGTGTGTGGTGTGATGATGCGGTGTGGTGTGATGATGCGGTGTGGTGTGATGATGCGGTGGTGCGGTGCAGTGTGGTGGTGTGTGGTGTGCGGTGCGGTGCAGTGTGGTGGTGTGTGGTGGTGTGTGGTGTGATGATGCGGTGGTGTGGTGCAGTGTGGTGGTGTGTGGTGTGCGGTGCGGTGCGGTGTGGTGGTGTGTGGTGTGATGATGCGGTGTGGTGTGATGATGCGGTGTGGTGTGATGATGCGGTGGTGTGGTGCGGTGTGGTGGTGTGTGGTGTGATGATGCGATGTGGTGTGATAATGCGGTGGTGTGGTGTGTGGTGTGATGATGTGGTGTGGTGTGATGATGCGGTGTGGTGTGATGATGCGGTGGTGTGGTGCGGTGCGGTGGTGTGTGGTGTGATGATGCGGTGTGGTGTGATGATGCGGTGGTGTGGTGTGGTGCGGTGCGGTGTGGTGGTGTGTGGTGTGATGATGCGGTGTGGTGTGATGATGCGGTGGTGTGGTGTGGTGCGGTGGTGTGTGGTGTGATGATGCGGTGTGGTGGTGTGTGGTGTGATGATGTGGTGTGGTGTGATGATGCGGTGGTGTGGTGGTGTGTGGTGTGGTGCGGTGTGGTGGTGTGTGGTGTGATGATGCGGTGTGGTGTGATGATGCGGTGGTGTGGTGGTGTGTGGTGTGGTGCGGTGTGGTGTGATGATGCGGTGGTGTGGTGCGGTGCGGTGGTGTGTGGTGTGATGATGCGGTGTGGTGTGATAATGCGGTGGTGTGGTGCGGTGCGGTGTGGTGTGGTGGTGTGTGGTGTGATGATGCGGTGTGGTGTGATGATGCGGTGTGGTGTGATGATGCGGTGGTGTGGTGTGGTGCGGTGCGGTGTGGTGGTGTGTGGTGTGATGATGTGGTGTGGTGTGATGATGCGGTGTGGTGTGATGATGCGGTGGTGTGGTGCGGTGCGGTGGTGTGGTGTGGTGTGATGATGCGGTGTGGTGTGATGATGCGGTGTGGTGTGATGATGCGGTGTGGTGTGATGATGCGGTGGTGTGGTGTGGTGCGGTGCGGTGTGGTGGTGTGTGGTGTGATGATGCGATGTGGTGTGATGATGCGGTGGTGTGGTGCGGTGCGGTGCGGTGGTGTGTGGTGGGCTGCTGCGGTGTGGTGGTGTGTTGTATGATGAGGTGGTGTGGTGTGATGATGCGGTGTGGTGTGATGATGCGGTGGTGTGGTGCCGTGCGGTGGTGTGTGGTGTGATGATGCGGTGTGGTGTGATAATGCGGTGGTGTGGTGCGGTGTGGTGGTGTGTGGTGTGATGATGCGGTGTGGTGTGATGATGCGGTGTGGTGTGATGATGCGGTGGTGTGGTGTGGTGCGGTGCGGTGTGGTGGTGTGTGGTGTGATGATGCGATGTGGTGTGATGATGCGGTGGTGTGGTGCGGTGTGGTGGTGTGTGGTGTGATGATGCGGTGTGGTGTGATGATGCGGTGTGGTGTGATGATGCGGTGGTGTGGTGTGGTGCGGTGCGGTGTGGTGGTGTGTGGTGTGATGATGCGATGTGGTGTGATGATGCGGTGGTGTGGTGCGGTGCGGTGCGGTGGTGTGTGGTGTGATGATGCGGTGTGGTGGTGTGTGGTGTGATGATGCGGTGGTGTGGTGCGGTGTGGTGGTGTGTGGTGTGATGATGCGGTGCGGTGGTGTGGTGCGGTGGTGTGGTGCGGTGTGGTGGTGTGTGGTGTGATGATGCGATGTGGTGTGATGATGCGGTGGTGTGGTGCGGTGCGGTGCGGTGGTGTGTGGTGTGATGATGCGGTGTGGTGGTGTGTGGTGTGATGATGCGGTGGTGTGGTGCGGTGTGGTGGTGTGTGGTGTGATGATGCGGTGGTGTGTGGTGTGGTGCGGTGTGGTGGTGTGTGGTGTGATGATGCAATGTGGTGTGATGATGCGGTGGTGTGGTGCGGTGCGGTGCGGTGGTGTGTGGTGTGATGATGCGGTGTGGTGTTGTGTGGTGTGATGATGCAATGTGGTGTTGTGTGGTGTGTGGGCTTTTGCCCAGTGCCCCTTCAGATAATTATATTTGCTTCAGAGCACGGTATTTATTTTTTATAACATATGGTCTCATTTCACCTCAAGTTCTAAGCTCGTAATGAGGAATCATTAGGCAGCAGTTTCAGTAGCCCAAGCCACACACTAGGCAAGCATGAACTGAGCTACAGTGCCCATATAATACTCTTTACGATCTCAAAAGAGCAATTGTTTCATCTAAAGTTGTTCTGAAGAAGTGTGCTAGCCTTCCACAACCACACAGATAATTCATTACTGCAATTATTAACCTATGCTTATTCCTTAAGGGGGCATTTTATATTCACAGGATCTTGCATTACATATTCTATACAAGATATATGGTTTGTTTGTTTGTGTGTGTGTGTTATCAGCTTCACCATGTCGGATGTGGTTGAGCTATCTAGCTTTGGCTTTCAGGGAGGAAACGGGGCATTGCTCCCCCGAGAATAACTTGACTATTTTTTCCTGGGCGATTGTGCTCACATGATCTGAAATTAATATGATTTACCCATTATTTTGGCACCCTACAGATGTTGGTTTGTGCTTGAGTAGGTCCACGGCTGTGTGTGTGTGCCTGTGTGTGTGTGTGCCTGTGTGTGTGCGTGTGTGTGTGTGTGTGTGTGTGTGTGTGTGTGTGTGTGTGTGTGTGTGAGTCAGTGCTGAACTGGGTTATGTTGTCTGGCCCTGGGGGCCGCCTGACGGACGCTTCCACCACTGTAAACAAAACCTCACTGCTGTTTCCTGGCCAACCGCATCACTGAGCTCAGTGTGCTACCGGACCTCAGCATCAGCCGACTGCTGTCCCGCGGGATGGGTTTAGAGAGAAACACACACACACACACACACAGACTAATACACACCGAATAATACAAAGACATTCAGAGGGGTGATCCACAAACAGTCCCAAGTACTTGTTCTCTCTCTCTCTCTCTCACTCACACTCACACACACACACACACACAAATAAACAAAGACAAAGAAACATACACTACAAACACATAAAAGCATGCATTCTCTAAGGACATGACTGTGTTGCCCAGACTTGAAAGGTTGTCACAAGTTTTTTTTTGTGAAATGAAACCAGCTTGTTGACTCGGATACCCTAACAATTACAAAGAGCAAAAAGACCGAGGCAGGTGACAACGCATCCTGATCTCTTTCCCCTGCCTGTCTTCTCTGGGCATAAATGTCAACCAAGCGCTAAGTGTCTTATACTGCTTGACATCGGATAACTAAAACAACACCATGATGATTTATCGGTGGCCTTTCTAAAAACAGCCTGGAGTAACTGGGGAAAAAAAAATGAATGCAGGCTGTGTGGAGTCCCTATGGTCGCCACAGCATAAAGAGATATAAACAGACTCATAATTCATATGTCTTGTGTGGCTGTCTGCCGTTGAGGGCCTTTCTGCTTAGAGACGGACCGAAGACCCAACATTGGGGCTTTGAGCCGTGTGGTGTGTCCATCAAGGCAACCCTTTTTCCTTGTGACCCCCTTTTTCTTGCCCTCTATCTACAGTGGAGTTGGGGCAATTCATCATAGTGCCTGTTACGGTCAGGCCCCAGCAAGGGACCTTTACCTCCATCGTTGTCGGTGTTGTCGCTGCACTCTGTTTCCATGACGACGTTGCATCCTGTGCCGCTCCATCCGGGCTGGCAGACACAAAGCCAGCCGCCCTGCTCCAGTGTGCAGCGGCCATTTCCATTACAGAGGCCTGGACACCCATCTAGCATGGGGAGGAAAAAAGAGAGAGAGAGAGAGAGAGAAAGAGAGTAAAAGAGAGAGAAATAGAAAGTAAGACTGTATGTTCAGGATAACAGAGGTAATGCATGGCTGCTCAACCTGCCACCAAAATTGTCAGCTTTAGTTTCAATAAGGTTCTATTTTCGTACACACTCGATATTAGCTAATTAGTCCTCAATAGCAAGGATCCTTGTGTGCATTCCAGGAAGTTAGTGCAAAGATTTCAGTTAGCACCTGCCCTAGCGATGAATGAAAAATCTTGGCTGTAGTGCAAAAATGGCTTATTTGTGTTTGTGAAAACCACTAGAAACTACTGCAAGAAAAACAGAAAGTGCTTCTACTTCAAGTGGAGTTCTTGAGATGGGACACTTCTTACCTTTAACAACAACATCCAGGTAAAGTGCTAGCAAAAGGGGAAGATAAGAGGAAGGAAATCTTATTAGCTGAGATTACCATGCTGAAACCACGCAGCCCAACATAAAGAGACTTGTACGAAATAATTATGGCTTATTATGGCGCCAGAGGCTAAGCTTTCAGATCAGATTAGCAAGTCTACAGAGACACAAAGAGGCTCTCATATTTCTGTTAAAAACCATAAATGAGAGCAAGAGAGAGAGAGAGAGAGAGAGAAAAAACTTCTATGCAGTTGTGCCGTTTTGGTAAAAGTCGGGAGAGGAAGCAGAAAAAAAAAAGAGTTTTGTGCTCTTTTGAACACCCGAGTCTGAGCCACTAGCTGATGCGCGAGCGAGACGAGCAAGCGTACGGCAACACATTAGTCCCTGGTGACACCGTGTTGTGCACCGGCGAGGTGTTCCTGCTCTAATTGAGTGTGTCTCAGTTCGGGGGAAAATAATTTGGCGGAATAGAAAGGAAAACAGTGGGAGCCGAGGTGAGGGAGGGAGAGAGAAAGAGAGAGAGACAGAGAGAGAGAGAAAACGAGGGGGCCGAGAGGGAGAGTAAAGCCGGTGGCGATGGTGGCATTGGCAGCAGCAGATTCATTCGGTGTTTTTTTTAGCAAGCTCTCGCTCACTCAGTCAGTCAAGCGGCACGTAAACTGCTGCAGAGAAAAAGATGAGCGTGCAAATGAACTCAGAGATTCGCCGTCTCTTGGCTTAGCAACGAGAGAGCACTCTGGGGGTGGGATTCAGTCGCCTGTAATGCATATCTGGCAATTTCTTTTTAAAACTGGCGCTGGGTGGATTTAAGTATCTATGTGTGTGTGTGTGTATGTGTGTGAGGACAGAGGACAACAGCACATGTGAGATGGAGGCTCTGCTACACCTGGTCACCTCCTTGACAGGTGTGTGTGTGTGTGCTGAGCAGTCTTCTACTGTACCCGGCATTGTTCAGCCTCTCAAAGGTAGGAACTGTCAGTTCCATCATGTGAGGCGAAAAAAATGAAATAAGATGAATTTTCTATTCTGGCCTTGTACAGGTTCAAGGTGTTTCTGCTGCCTTTCAGCTCTGGACAATTTCACAGTGCGGAAACAGCTGTTTCATGGACCGGATTCAATGCCAGCTGTCTCCATCCAGCCAGACTCACTACAGAGACTTGGCACTACAAGAAGGCACACAAAAGTAGGAAAAGGACAAACTAGGAAAATGTTTTTTTTTCATGTTCACATGTGTCAAAAGAGAGTATTCATTCTGTGGAGTTATTTTCCAATTGACACCATAGAAAATGTCAACAGAAATGTCAATGTCAACAAAACCACTCCACTGTAAAAATGTGTTTGCATGTGTACTATATGTTTTCTCAAACGTATGCTGTATGCCCGTGGGTGTTGAAAATAGAAAGCCAAACTGAGATGCTTAAAGAGATGCTTAAAATGAAAGTGCTGAACATCAAAAATGGATGTACGGTTTTCACATCAATTTGATGGAAGATTTTTTTTTTGATAGAAGTTTCGGTCCCATCCCACTGCATCAACACAAGGACAAGTTGTGGCTTGGGATACTATTTTCAACAAACAAAAAACAAACAAAAGAAATTAAAAAAAAAAAACACATTCCAAAAATAAGTGTTTGTAGATGCCCTGTGTAGTCATGTAGTCATTGTATTTCATGTCAATGGTAGATGGTAATGGTAAGTTTGTAGATATCAGAAAAGAAAGAGAAAAGGTGGATTGATGAGATGTTAGTGTTTGGGTTAGACATTTTAAGCAGACTCACCGATGGTGCAGTGTTCACCCTCCCAACCAGGGTGGCACACACATCTGCCTTCCTTACACTCGCCGTGCTCTTCACACACTGGGTGACACGCCTGTCTGTCACAGGCAGGCCCCTCCCACCCCTCCTCACACTGGCATCGGCCACCAACACACACGCTGTGAGGGCTGCAGGATGGGGAGCACTCCTCTGTGGAGGGGGCAAGAAGAGAGACAAGCAGAGAGAAAGAGAGAGACAGAGACAGAGAATGAGAGAGAGGCAAACAGAGAGAAAAAGAGAGAGAGAACGAGACAGAGAAAGAGACAGACAAAGAAAGAGAGCGAAAAAGAGACAGAGAGAGAAAGACACAGAGACACACACACACACACACAGAAAGACAAAGAGAAAGAATGAGAGAGAGAGTCCATATGTATTACTTTATCTGGGCAATTCAACACAAATTGTCACGTCCATAACGACAACAAAATGTCATGGTATTTGTATGATGCAAATAATTATGTGAATTAAAAAAAAAAAAGAAAGTTCTACCACCAAGTAAATGCTCAAATTTTATGTAATCATCATTCACATAATGTTAGCATTATGGACATGACAGTTTTGCAAACAAAAATGTGACTATTTGTCTAACTGTCAATAACAGCTGCTGCACATTATGTTAACTTTAAAAGACACATAATGACATCCTGGAAAAAAAAAAACATTAACTTAGAAGCAATTTGTATGCATCCAAATCTAACTCTGCAACAGCAATTAATCGCAGGCACTTTTAAATCCTCTCAAATGTGCCTCTGCTGTATCGCTCTCTCTACCTCTACTCCCAAAAGAAATCATCAGTAATGAACATATTCAGGCCAGAGATTGGAAGAAGCCAGTCTGCATCTTCAATCAAGACACACACTCACACACACACAAAAGAAGAAAAGCGAGTAAGAAAGAATAACTGGGGAAAGATGACCCAGATGCAGCAGCATGGGAGAGATAAAGAGATAAAACAGGCTAAAAATAAAGGATTTAAATGGTAGACAAGAGAGGTAAGATAGCTGTGGTTGTAGGTGCGGGTGGTGGTGTGTATGTGTAAAAGAGAGAGAGAGAGAGAGTATGTGTGTATGGGGGGTGGTGTGTGTGTGTGTGTGAGAGTGTGTGTGTGTGTGTGTGTATGTGGGGGGGGGGGGGTTCACAGCAGCCATTTTCCCCCAGGGCGAGGGGCCCCTTTTGTCTATGTCTGCACTGAGGGAGGGAGCGGCGAGGGGCAGTACTTAGTGATATGACAAAAAAGCTGCAAAGATATTAGAGACCCAGCAGCAATTTTAGCTCACGTGTCTCTTCCCCTCGCCAGCAACACTCATGGGTTTAGCGTCATCATCACAGCTTCAGCTGCTATCACATGGTGTGTGTGCATGTGTGTGTGTGCATACAGAGAGGGTGTGTATGTTTCTTTGTGAGAGTGTTTATGTGTTTGTGTATTGTTAGGTGGGATCGCAAAAAATGAAGAAAGAAAACTAGATGGTGATGATGCCACCTAAAGTATGTGTGTGAGTGAGCGAACAAGAGAGTGCATTGAGCTTAGTGTCTTTATTGTGGAGTGAGGTAACACACACACACTCACACACACACACACAAACACACACAGACATACAAAACTGGAATATCATTTTATTATGATGACGATAACAACTAGAATTCCTTCACCTGTAGCGCAGTCTGTTCCGGTCCATCCCTGCTCACACACACACACTCCGGCCTCGGCCTGGTAAGTGCCGTGGCCCGAGCACTGCTCCTGGCATGAAGGGAGAGGGCTGTCGCAGTTCACTCCCCCCCAACCAGAGGAGCACAGACACTCTCCGCCTACACACACACCATGCCCAGAGCACAGAGGATCCTCACAGTCAACTGGGGGGAAGAGAGAGAGTGGAGAAGAGAAAAACATCAATTCAAGGGAATGTAAAAACTGTCTTCATTAACTTGAAGCTTCTGGTTTGTACTCTCCAGACTATCCTAAGTAGGGAATACCCAATTATATGTTTATGTGGAAGACTACTTCAGAGTATTATATGATGAACAGAGCAATAGATATGAATTAGCCTGAGATCTTAGACCTTAGATCTGCAGACTGAGACTTTGGAGGATAACAGTGCGGCATTCTCACTGTTAAATGATTTTAAAGACCAGAAGTATGGAAGTAAAGACTATATCACAATATTTGCCAAGACTGAAG
>JAIFZK010000009.1:12170000-12225000 GCA_027481765.1 Tenualosa thibaudeaui | reverse complement strand
TTCCATGACAACAGTACATGACTGGAGAGAGGATGCCTGGGTGTGTGTTTGTGTGTGTGTGTGTGTGTGTGTGTGTGTGTATGTGTGTGTGTGTGTGTGTGTGTGCAAGTGTTTGTCTACAGGTGTAAGAACAAGAAGCAGAAATAACTGTATAAGGTCTTATGCCTGGTGTGTCTGTGTGTGTGTCTATATGTGTACGGACAGAAAAGACAGCGATGACTATTTCCTATTTCAGGCCCCACACTGAGTGGGAGGTTGTGTGTGTGCATGTGTGTGTGTGTGTGTGTGTGTGTTTGTCTAAAGATGTGGGGACAGAGAGGTAAGTGATGACTTAATAAGGTCTCATCCCATGTGTGTGTGTGTTTGTCCGCAGTTGTTGGGACTGAAGGCTTAAACATGACTGTATGCAGTCTCTTACCTGTGTGTGAGTGGGGGGAATGTTCCTCCTCCCGTAGATGCCCAGGAGAGCATCGCTGGCGAGGGACACGTTGAAGCGCACATACTCTGGGTGGTGGATCTTAATGTAGAACCTCCAGAACAGACCAGGAGGGATCGTCTGCATCAGCTGCATGCCGATGTCTACCTCACCTCGGTCTATGGTGCGACCCCGCTGGAACACTTCTTTGTCTAACACACACACACACACACACACATACACACGTACACACACATGCACAGGAACTAATTATTCTTAGCTGATAACTTCTGGTGTCAGCACACCAGCAGCTGCTGCAACACTGCAGGGTGTCACTTTATTGATTCCACTCTTCCCTTTGGATTCATAGAAGGGAGTGTGTGTGTGTGTCTGTGTGTGTGTCTGTGAGCACATGCACTTCTTTATTAATGTCTATGTATTTAAATGTGTCTATGTGTGCCCATACAGAGAGTGTGTACAGTAGTGTCGTCTCTATCGAGTGTGTGTCTGCACAACAGAATGTTGTCTTCTGTACGCCTACAACAGATATGTCCTCTGCGCCAACATCATAAAACAAAGTGGCATGCATAAAACCAGGTGACATTGAATGCCATTTCTTCTTCCATTTCCAAAACCCCTCAAACACTGATATCAAGTACAGATCACACTTACGTACCTTACCTTATCTCACAGCCCAAACTACATAACCACGACTGGTTAGCCTAGATGGCTAAAATGGTGGCACCCAGGCTACTGTTACTAACTACAGCTAATATTGACACAGGGAAGAAACATTTCTTGCTATTGATTGCTGGAGCCCAGGTTGTGATGGCATGTCTGCTGTTGGCTGCTGACAGGTACTCCACACTCATTAAAACAGGAGGGGAAAAAAAGAAGAAAAAAATCTCAAGAAGAACATTAGTGAGGAAAAGTCCAGAAAATAGACACATTTTTAAAAGTGTCTGACATAAAAGAAAATGGATTTTTCCAGCCCCGGGGTTCAGATGAAAATGCCATTAACGCACTAATCCATTGACACACAAATGAGACATCCTTACAATTAGTCACTGTTTTAATAGGCTATAGGAGTTGTGTGTGTGTGCATGTGTGTGTGTGTAATGTGAAAAAAATATTTCATGGGTTTGACATATTTTCTGTTATGTTTCTCTGCAGTTTTGGCACATTTTAATTTGCAGAAAAATCTGTGCATTTCTCAGAATAATTAAATATATATATATATATATATATATATATATAGAGAGAGAGAGAGAGAGAGAGAGAGATAGATAGATAGATAGATAGATATCGATAGATAGATAGATATCGATATTATACTAGATACTAGACATGCAGGTAGTGCAAATGGCAAACGTGGCCTACAACTACCGACTCACTATACACTGCTGGTGCTCTGCAATTGTACTGCAGTAGTATTAGCAGAATAAAAGCTTCCAGAATAATGTGCTAGAAAGGTGGAGGAAATTATGCATACAACAATACTGTGGGTGCCACAAAAAAGCCATCCATAAACTCTTTTAAAAGAATGACCTTAATTATGAGTTGAGAAATGTGCCAAAGCAATGGACACAAACACCAATAATTATACAGCCTCATATTTAGCCTAATAGCATTTGCCCCAGGCAAACCAAAGGGAGGGAGGAGAGGTTGGCAAAAAATGCTCACTGTTTATGCTTCTCTACATGTGAGCGCATGCCCATATGTCAAAACTAGCGGGCAAAGCGATACTGGCATGGAGGACGAGATGGTAGCCTGAGGAAGACCAAATGTTTCACTAATTACAGTCTGTGTCCCAGGAGCCTTTGGTCTATGTGGGTCCTTGTGGGGTCCTTTGCAAAGCAGGGTTTACACAGCTACTAGGATCATTTGAAGCTCTGTATTTGAAGCATTTGCAACATGTATAATCAGGCATCCAGACTCAACAGAATCTGGAACACAGCCTGTTGTTGTTCTTAGGTTTAGCAAGGCATGGGTGGCACATAGTCACAAAATAATACCAAATAACAAATGTATATTATTGTAAATCTTGCTGTAGGATTGTCAACCTGGCTACAGGACAGATATGAGAAGGTTCTCTGCACATCCAACCAGAGCCAACATGAAGGAAGGCTGCCTACAGACATTAAAAGTGCTCCATGCTTCGTATTTTGGGCATTTCCTTGTACTTTCCTTGAATTATCTGGCTAACTAAAATATTAAATATCATGCTTTGTGAAAATGCCCTCATAATAAAGAAACCCTTGAAGTCATTAAGTGCCACTCTACATTTTCTTACAGGTTAAAAAACCACAATCTCTTTTGGCACGTCAACAGACTCTTAACCATCTGAATGGACCTGGGGGCTAATAGAACAACTGGGCTGAGCAACAGAGCAAGTCTGTCTAAGCCCATACAATAATTACATGCCAATCATATGTCTGTGATTATTATGCAAACACAATAATTCTGACAACAAGCCCGCTGCAGGGGCTTTGGGCCCAAACAGGAAATAGAAGGAAAGATGAAGCAGAGGTGTACCAGAGCATTTTGAAAAGGTTGGTGAAATAAACAAAAATAAAGAACAGCTGTGCACATTAATACAGAGCAAGGTCACCAACATTCCCTGTGGGCCTCTAATAGGTTGCACTATTAGGAGGTGAACACCAGCAACAATTTGCTTCCCACTTCATGAACAAAATGTATACCTACACCCAGCACCAATTCATAATGCCAGCCCTGTGTTCTGTTTTCATTTGGTCTAGCCTTCAACTTTTATGAGTCTTAGCCTTTCATGTCAGCTAAGTAGTCTCTAAATAAAACATTATTTTTATATTTATTGTCCATGGTTTATTTTTGGCACAGCAAGGAAGATCTGCAGAGATCTGCAATTAATTCTGACACAAATATTTTAGTGCGCTGAAATGACTCTTTCATTGTCCTCTGTCACAATTACAGAGGAAACATTATGCTGTGTTTAAGTCCAGCAATTACCCAGGCTTTGTTCAGCCGTGTTTGCCATTTCACGTGAGAATTCCAACACGCCTCTGTTCTAGATAATCAATGTTCCGTAAACTCACTGAGCAGAGTAACTTTCCATCAATGTCACACTTTTACACATGCAAACAAATATTTCTATGAGCCAGTTTTCCAGAAGGTCCCCAAAGGCATGCCCATGAACTCTGCTTTAACTTGACCTAATGGAGGACCTGACCTGGCCCACTCTCTCTCTCTCTCTCTCTCTGTCACAGAGCGGTTATGTTTCATGAAAAACAGTCCGCCAGTGGCACACTGTGATGAGATGTCTGACGGAAAGGCCTCCGCACACTGACTCTGACAAAGTGTGGAGCACTGCACTTCCAACATTCTATTGCACTGTTTTTAATAAAACCACGCACACCAGCACCGAACCAGCACTACGATTCAAGTCTATTTTGTCAGAGCCGCTTGATAAAATCCATTTGCGAATCTACAGACTATGCTATGTGTTCTGCCTGCAGTGCGCCACCAGTGTGTGGAGGTAAACAAAATTGTCGAATTCCGCAGTGATGTCAGAGCTGATGTGCAGAGGCCTCGAGTGTTGAGAAGATCTAGCAGCACTGGCTAAAAGAGTCAGCATCGAAATCAAAACACCCAGGCTTCACACAACACTCATCCTTTCTTTCGGGCCATCATACAGCCTTACACTGACACACTGTCTGAGTCCCAATGTTCTGCCGAAGCCCTCAGCACTGCTAGCCTGATGCTATCACATTGTTTCACTTTGTGCAAAGCATCTGGAACCCATCAATTTGCTTCCTGGTGGTCAGATACTTTCTGATTCAACTAATCACTACTGCTTGGCCGTCATGCGTGTTATGCGCCGGAAAAAAAACCCACTTGAGTTCAATGTCTTCGCATTCAGTCCTACCTCTGTTCGCCGATTGGTCCGCAAAAACCAGAGTTGGTGGAAACCTACTTAATGGAGTTTAGGGAAGATTATACTGAAAGTGAGCTTCAGTTAGTCTTAGCTGCCGGTTTGATGCTCACTCAATTTGTACCAAATTCTCTTGTTCTTTCTCCTGCCAACAGCACTCAGTGAACATGAAAAACATTGCCATGGTTGGAAGTGGTCCAGACTACCACTTTAACTGGTGTGGATCAGCCTTATGATTGGCTGTCTTTGAGAGTTCAGGGCTTAGGGATAGAGATGACTTTGAGATTTAGCTGACATCACTCAGGTAACATTTGCTCCACTCAGTCAATAGGTGCGGTTCATGTTAAACTCCTTCCTTTCAGATCAAAGAGCTCAGCACAGACCCAGAGCTCGGCCTTGGTGTTCAGCATCTCCCGAGCAAAGATGGATGAGTTGCGAGAGTGCACTGAAAACTCTCCCCTTCCACGGGAGATTCATTACGGTTAGGAGTCGAAGATTGATGGGTCAGTTCAATATTTTCATTACTGATTTGATTTGGATCTCCTGCTCGGCCTCTTTCCCCGGAGCAGACGGGAATTCCCACTCCGACTGGGTTATGGAGGGTGAATTGGATTATGGGATTGGATTATAGGAAGGAAGGGAAGTGAGTTAGGGGCCTGATTGGGATGTGGGCTCTCAGGTCTGGGCTCCGGGGGGCCCCGGGCTCTTATTACGCTGCCTCTAATACCCACGTGTTTATCTTCATTTCACCACATAACACACACAACGAGTTTCGCACAGCAGACGGATGGGGGACATTCCTTTCATCGTGGCAGAATCATGACCTGGAACATGCTGGTGTATGCACTCTTACACAGACAGACCCCCCCATACACTAGCACACACAATTTGTCCTTTTACACAACTACCCACAAAGATTGTCAGGACTATCTGATGTATCTCTTTTTAATGGTGTCAATCTCTTACCCAGAAACTGATGTCCAGTTCAATCTGTATCCTTCCTCAGATGTGTGTGTGTGTGTGTGTGTGTGTGTGTGTGTTTGGGGGGTGTATAGCACATACAGATACACAGATACAGGTATGATATATGTATATGTGTCTTACCCCTGCCTGTGCCGTTGACTCCTGCAGGTGGGAATGGGGGGAAGCTGATACTCAGTCTGTCCTCAGCTCCCTCTGTTTTACTCAGGCCGTTTTCATAAAGGGGGGTGTCCACTGACTGCAGGTGCCACGTCAGACCAAACAGGTGCACTACTACAGAGAGAGAGAGAGACACACATACACATACACACACACACACAAGCACACACACGGACAAAAAATAAACACACAAACCAAAGCAAGGTAGTAGTTTGTTTGCCACTGCAACCTCTTCACCCTCGGCATCAGTGTAGTGTATTTCATAGATGGGACAGTTGAATGTAAGGAGCCAAAGGTCTGGCTCCATATACAACACATTTCTACTAGTGAACTGGATTACGAATAAATGACAGTAACACATTGTATTTTCCAAAGAGAGCACAGTGCAGAGTGAAGTTAGACATGCCGCTCGTTTCAGAAAACAACACAAAAAAAATAGAAAAAAGAAAAAAACACGCCAGCTGCAGAGAGTTAATGGATAATATTTATTAACAACAGTTATGGCATTTGTGACACCTTGCCCAAGCACAAAGCAAGACATATTGCCTATCCAGATACCACATTTTTTTTCTCCCCACAGAGAACTGTGGCAACTAACTAACTATCTTTTAAACAATTTTCTAGTTCCAAGACACCATCCCTCTCCTTCACTTTGGTAGAGGTGCCACCCCTCTACTTTGCACCTTTACTGTTTTAATTGTTTACTGTTGCTACCCCGCTATCAGCTAATAAAACCCACAGTCCATTAGATTAGGCAAAAACAAATGAGCATTCTCTATTTAGGGTGTTTATGTGCCTCTGGGCCCTATCTAAGAGGTAGTGATATATATCTGTAGTGCTTTTGCTTGGACTAAACCCAAACACTTCTGTTATGCTGCTTCAGTTTGCTGCTGAATTCTCTGGAATAAAGTGATTTTAATCCATGCTAGCTCCTCTAGCTTGAGGCCCGCATTAACAGTGGGTTATGACAATTTAGCCTGGGTGAATGACAACGTTTCATTCTGGGCAAATTGCTTCCATTCTTCCAACTGTTTTAAAGATGAAATGAGGGACTGTGAGTGACTGAGGGCTTCATGTTTTGTGCCACCATAAATCAGCACAGGCATTCTTTCTCGTCTAATATGGCATTAATGATGCATTGCCATGACAGAGTCTAGAAAAAGCACAGCGAGGTCTCTCTCTCTCTCTCTCACACACACTCACACACACACGCGCGTGCAAGCTCCTCTCCCGGTAAGGCTGAAAGCCTCGAGCACACCTGAAGCTAGTGCTTCGTTTATGTTTAAAAATTTCAACCGTGTATGCGTGTTTAATTCCAACTGCTTATTTGTGTGTGTGTGTGCGTGCGCGCGAGTGTGTGAACATGAGAATTTGCGTGTGTCATTTGACATGGGGAATGGTCTCCAGTGACAGGTTGTGCATCAATATTTGAACAACAGCAAAAAAAAAAAAAGAAAACAAACTGAAAACGTGACCCCCCCCCCCCCTCCCCACCAGCCCCTCACCCCCACCCCACCAACTACCTCTCCTCCTCCATCACTAAAACCCAGTGTGGGTAATCAAGGCTTCACTGCTCAGGGGCGCCCACTTTCCATCCACCCATTTTTTAAACTCCCTCTTTTTTTATATTATTATTCGCAGCTGGCGCTGAGGGGACGGCTAATTAGGAGGAAAAGTAGTCCAGGCCCATTAGCATGTGCTTTCCATATTCAGCAGCCCAATAATTGATAGTATCTGCTTTTGAAATGGCGCAATGTGTCTAATGATGGCGGCACGGCTGTGTTGTGCTGTTCTGTGCTGTGCTTGTGCGGGGGAGGCAAGGCGAGGCGAGGAGAAGCCACTAGGCCCCTGGCTCTGGACCTCATCTTTTACAATCGGGCACTCTCCGAGCCAGCTGCGTGCGTCGCTGCGCGTTTTAAACGAGTCACGTGCTGTTGCATGCAGACAAAAGCACTGCACAAGGCAGGTGTGTGCTAATCCCTTCGAGTTTGTGTGTGTGTGTGTGTGTGTGTGTGTGTGTGTGTATGTGTGTGATGGCATGGTAAGACTGCCTTGTAAAGGGGAGATGTGTTCTTTATTCTCTGCCTTTATGGCAGAGGTGGCACAAGCATGGTACTGAGAAGAGCACAGAGGTGTGTGCATAAACCCCATCGCCTTGTCCTCTGCAGGACCTCCAAGTGTCCTTAGGGCCCACCGCCCTCATAAGGAGCCGGGGCCTAATTAAAGGCAATAACAAAGAACAAACTCACGCCCTCGAAACACCACCCCAAGCTGCATGTTACCCAATTATTCCATATCAATGGCTGTTATCTCAGACATGAGGCGCAGTAAAGCAGTCGATGAGCTGCGCGTGGAATTAAATCACAAATTCAATCATGCCGCACGTGATGCACGAGGCACAATTACATATGGTGAGGCCCACCCTCATCTCGCTCTGGTCTCTCAACACCAGCCCCCCTCCACACACACACACCCCGCTCACTGTTCATTCTTTCAGTCTTCTTTGAAGCTGCTTTGGTCCTTCATATGATGGAATGGCTTAAAAGGTTAATAAGGGCTAAAGACACACAATGGGCCTGCACTCTATCATACCAGTGTGTCAGAGTGTGAGGGAGTGGGTTCAAATACAGTATGTGAATGTGTGGATGGGTAGGTGTGGGTGTGTGGGAGGTTGATAGTGCATGTGTGTGTGTGTGAGTGTGTATGTATGTGTGTGTGTGAGTGTGTGTGTGGGCGCCTCTGGAGATGTAGGTGGTTCTGCCTATGTGAAATGCAGATAGCACAGGGTTCACAGCGGGTGCGAAATAAGAAAGAAAAAACTCTAACACTCTATCTATCCCTCCACACAGCTGATAGCAATACCGTGTTGGGCTAGACAGCGCACAGGCCAGAGCCTGGCAACGGTTAGGAGACCGAGCTCACCAATAATTCACCCAGTGAGGCTGGGAGTCCATTACACTGACTGATGGGTGACTGAATGATTCGAGTCATCTTTAACACATACAGTCTCACACACACCCACACTATTACTTTTTTTTTTTTCACTAGCACAGGGTTGGGACACTATGTCCGTCCCCGGGTTAAATACTGTTTATGAAAAATGCTTTTAAAAAGCACAGAAGAAATACCAATTTAACAAAAAAACAATTTATCTGTTATTGCTAGGCCAATGGAGAAATTATTCCTCGGCCAGGCGGAATAGATAAACCACATTACACATAATAACCACAAAATAAACACAAAATATTAAATCTGTTCCCTTGTCCCCAACCCCAAATGAGATCCTTATTGACTGTGACTGTGCCTTTCTGCTGTGCTTTGTCACTTTAGGGCAAAGTGCTGCCACAAACAACAAACCAAAGGGCTTCAGCTGGTCCTCATCCAATGTTAAGTGCAGTATCTGCTCAAGTCCCAGAGCCTTCAGCATACTGCAGCTATATGAGTGGCCCTGCTGCTTGCTAATGCCCCCTCTGGTATCATTCCTCCCTGCACCTCCCTCCCTCCTCAGTAACAACCCATCCCTTCACAAACCCCCCGCATTGATCCAGACACTCGTGGGCCGTTCACAGCCTGCTGGCCCGGCTGCCTACGCCACTTCTCTTTTACACTGCCCTAATGAAGTGCAACAAAAATCAAAAGCCTTCATTTTCTCCCCGGGAGAAGACCTCTCTATCTGAAGTCACAAAGTCACAGTCTGTCAATACAAACCTCGGGGGTGGGCAGGGGAGATTGTGTGTGTGTGTGTGTGTCTGTGTGTGAGTGTGTGTGTGTGTGGGGGTGGGTGGGTGGGTGTGGGGCCCAGAGTGTAGCAAGGACTATGAGCTACAGCATGTATGAAGTCCATAGAGAAAGTAGAAAGAAACGGCCATACATTAACTTCTCTCTCTCTAGGCAGTCAGAAGTGCCAATAGTGTCACCACAATGTGTGTGCCTCTGTGTGTGTGTGTATCATACCTGTTAACCCATTAACCATTTTCTTCCTGTTAAAAGAGAAATGGCAATAGGAAACATATTTCCCATAATTTGGGTCGGGATCCCTGGAAAACTCCCTTATTTTCAATGTTCAAAATTGAAAGGCATGGTGTGTGTGCAGGTGTGTACTTGTATCTGTGTTTGTGTTGCTCACTTTATCACTCAGCTACAGAGGACGGGTGTGTGTGTGTGTGTGCATATGTGAGTGTGTGTGTTTGTGTGTGTAGTTGCAGCTGAGAACAACTACAGTATTGACTTTGACAAAAGAGAGATGTCTTTCAATTGTCTGAATGTATGATATTTTAGAGCATGGGGGGTAGTTAATTAGATTTCAGCCCCTTGGCAAAGGACAAGCACTGTATTGAGAGGAGAGTGGGGGAGTGGGGAAGTGGGCTTGCATATCTATACCTCAGTGTGTGTGTGTGTGTGTGTGTGTGTGTGTGTGTGCATGTGTGTGTGTTACTCCAGTCTCCCAGTGACACAAGTGAAGAGGTAAATTATAAATATGTGAATCCATAACAGTGACAGAGCAATACCCATTTTCTTCTCCCCTATGAAGTGCCAACGCGTAACTCCTCATCACTCATTCAGATGGGAATGTGTGTCAGTCACTGTTTGTGTGTGAATCTGTGTGTGTCTATGTGAGTGTGTTTACATGCAGTATTCTAGGACTGTCTGTGTGTATACAGTGTATATGTACTCTTGCACAAACCTGTTTGTGTTTGTGTGTGTGTCTTTGTGTGTGTGCATGTGTATGTGTGGGTGTGGGTATTTATTTGCGTTTGTGTGTGTGTGGGTGTCAACTTGTGAGGGTGCGTGCTTATGTGTGTGTGTGTGTGTGTCCTAGTGGCTGATGTGGCTGATTGGATGCCTCGCCGTATAAAAGGGGCGCTGCTACACTGCGCTCTTTTACGCTTATGAGGCTCCATCTCTCTCCTTTGTTACAGGGTCTGAACCCCTAGACTGGCACATAACAGCGTGTATGTGTTCAAAAAAAGTAACTTGTGTGTGTGTGTTTAAAAGTATCTGCTAGTGTGTGTGTGTGTGGGGGAATGGGTGTGGGTGTGTATGTGTCTGTTTAACTATATACTGAGTAGTCTGGCTGTCTCCCCTCACTGTTAGCCCTGGGGCTGTGTTTTCATCCCTACACTGTACCCTCCCCCCAATCACACACACCCCTTTCTACACCCTCTCTTTCATGCCTCTCTCGTACGGCTAAAGTGAGCAGCCACTCGCCGTCAAAACCATTCCATGCAGCTTCCCCCAGCACACCCGAGACAGCTCCAGAATTCTGTGCGTCCGCTTCTGAAAGTGTGTGTGATTGTGTGTGTGTGTGTGTGTGTGTGTGAGAGAGAGAGAGAGAGAGAGAGACTGTGACACTGTCTATTTGCTAATGCTTCATCAGTTGTGATTTAGTATTAAGGGCTGTTCTCAGAACAGATGTCTGTCTTGATCTCTCTCTCTCTCTCTCTCTCTCTCTCACTTTCCCTTTCTCTCTCTCTATGGTGCACACAGCTTGCGATGTGTGGGCTAAGTGTTCAGAAGACTGCTTCTGCACTCACCAGTGTGTGTGTGTGTGTGTGTGTGTGTGTGTTTCTGCACTTCTTAGTTACTCTCTGTGGAGACAAGTTAAATCTCTGATGCATCTTCCAGCCTGTGCACATTATTAATTCACATTTATCACAACAAAATGAAAAAAACAAGAGCATATTCGTTTTAATATGTTGTTTTGCCCACGTTGAAATACAATATTAGTCACATTACTTTTCAAGGAAGCCGTCTTTTTGTGTCACTTAAACAAACATCCAAAACCTTGGGTAAGTTATTGCATTCCACACCCTCCCTGCAGTAAAGGCATGGTCACTGGAATGTGGACGTGAGCTTCGGTCAGTTGCGCTTTTTGGACTTGGTGTTGATGGTGGCGCAGGTGGTAGAGGTGCCATTTGGCAACCAGAGGGTTGCAGGTTTGAGCCACTCTCCGCCTGACCCCATTGAAGTGTCCTCAAGCAAGACACTGAACCCCAAATTGCTCCCAGGGGCAGATTTGCACCTTGCATGGCAGCCTCTGCCACTGGGATGATTTGTAAAATCTAACTGCAATAAATACACTGTGATTACCTCTTTCTTTTATGAAAAACTGTTTTTGACACCAATCTAATCTGTGGGCACATGTTCAACAATCTTTATGCACTATTCATCTTACAGTAATGCATTAGAGTACAGATGTCTTCTAGACCCCTCTCTCTCTGTCCCTCTCTCTCTCTGTCTCTCTCTCTCTCTCTCTCTCTCTATGTTCCTTTGTTCCCATTTTGCCTCTGTAGTGTTCATAATCTTGTCCCTTAATGGGACAAACATGTTAATCACATTGAGCCAAACAAACAGAGATGAACATAATTAACATATCAGTTATCATTCCTATGAGTGTACTAATGACTAAGTATGACTCAGTGACCATTAGCATGGGAAACACATTGGAACATAAACACCATTCAGTCTTTGGATTGGTGTGCTGGTGGATTCTGGGAAATGAAGTCCCAAACAGTGTCAGACAGATGAAGATGTTACAAGTGATATATAATGTTATATAATATACTATGACTGATAATGTCATATCTTTAGAGAGGCAGCCTGAATCTGTGGTGGAAATGAACATTTATTAGGTAATAGGAAGCCTATGCCTAAGTGTGTGCGTTTGTGTGTGTATGATGGTGTTTGTGTGTGCATGTCTGTGTGACTGTGTGTGTGTGCACATGAGTGAGAGAGAGGCAGAGAAGTGTGTGCATGCATGTCTGTGTCTGTGAGGTGTCTACATGCAAAACATTCTATCTGCAGATTACAGCCTCAGTTAAAGTGAGGCAATTTATTTCTGTCAGGTGATATTTCTACTAATACATCTGAACACAGAAAGCATTTGAATAATAAGACATCAGCCACTTAAAATGCAGATGTCGATTTACAATCCACTGCCCCTACAAACACCCACATGCATACAGTATATGTGTCAAGGCATACAGACAAAAAAAGTGTAAAGTGTGTGTGTGCCGCAATCTCTGTCTGTCCTGTTGTCTCTCTTTCTCTCTCTCTCAGTCCAAGACCTACTCTGATTGGATGGTACTTAATGGTTAATTGGAGCTATCTATCTATATGTGGAGCTATCCACCTTTATGTCAAACATCCAGGCATGTTTTGACTATATTTTAATGAACAAAAAGATGAATGCTCACACATACATGCCTACACACGTACAAAGACATATGTGCTTACACATACACGCGAGCGCACACACACACACACACACACACACACACACTTCGGTTAACAGGCTGGCTCCCTGTCTTTGCGGTAAGTGTCTCATTAAGGCCCAGGCAAATGCAGAGTCATGGTGTTTTAGTAATTTGGGGGTTTGCGGCTGCGAGACGAGGCGATGCGAAATGGGTGTGGAGCGGAAAGGAGAAGAGCCGAGGGCTGTGCGGACTCATCCATCTGCCTCTCTCCTCTGTTTCCTCACATCCCCATCGATCGGGTCGGCTCAACCCACGCCGCAGGCCATCTCCTCAATTAACGCCATAACCAAAACACACACACACACACACACCTTACACACTCACACATGCATACACATAAACACACACACAACACACAGAGACACACACACATGTGCAACGGCCAGTATGTATGTGTGTGTGTGCGTGCGTGTGTGTGTGTGTGTGTGTGTGTGTGTGTGTGACTAGGAGTGTGTGAGCGAGCAAGTGTGAAGGTTACCACGCTCCTATTTCTGTATCCATTATAGGATCAGTGGCACTGGGACAAGGGGGGACAAGGTCTCTCTCCACATCATCAATCCATCCAATCAATCCACATCAATACATTACCAGGGAAAGTGCCGAGAGGGGCTTTAATTCGGCCTGTCAGAGGGAAGAGGGAGGTTTTGGAAGGGGTGGGTGGGTGTGCTGGAGGAGTACAATGAGCCCAGAGGCATCTGTATCTGCTGCCATCGCAAGGATTATTCTCACTGACTGATCACACTGACGCAATTTGTTAGAGAAAACAGGACGAGCACAACAACAGTCGCCCAGGAGGACAGGCACCTCGCCTGGTGCCAACCTTCAATGCATCTGCAAAAAATGCCAACAGAGAGAGAGAGAGAGAGAGACAGAGAGAAAGAAAGAGGAGAGATGGAGGGAAGAAGGAAGGATGGAAAATAAAGACAGGATTAAAGAGAGGGAGAGATAAACAAAGAGAAGAAAAAAAGAGTGAGGAAGCGGGAGAGAAGGAGAGAGAAAAAGATGAGAAGAGGAGTCAGTCAGTGAGTGAGAAAGAGAGAGAGAGAGAGAGAGAGAGAGACAAGGAGAACGTATTCCCCTTGCGTTGTGGTGTTGGAATCTAGCATTACTTGAGTTCTGAATTTCATTTCTTTCCCCACCCACACAAGTCTCGCTATTCTCTCCACCAGAGATACACTAAATAAGATAAAACAATTGAATCCAGTATTATTTTGTCACTATGATCCTTTGACTCATCAGTCAAAAGCAAACTTCAAAAGTTTTTAGCAGCGATCCATTGTGAAACAGCCAATGATATGTTCAAAGGACTAAACCGAATTCGTGACAATGTAGGCTGGCAGACATCTTTGCATATGGCCCCCTGCCTCTCCCTTTACACCTAGTTCAGGCCGCATCCTTTCTCCCGACAGACCCTCAGTCGGGTACATCAGATAGACACTAATAGCATCCACAGCTCACAGGCCTATGCCCTCACGTCCTCTCTAACTCAAACAGAGAAGGCTTGAAATTCAGAAGTAAACAAATAAGACCCCTTTGCCTCAAGGATACGTTTCGCCAGATTATGGTATTAATCTAGTATTGATTACAATTTATAGAAGTGGTACAGATTTAAAATCTCAGAACTAAATCTCCTTCATAAGGTGATGAAATCATATGCAATTCAAACAACTTATACACAACTACGTTGGGCCAGAAATGAATAATGCACTTGACCCCAAAAAATATTCGATAAGACTCCATATGAAGTGTAGTCATGAATCCTAATGTGTCTTGGAAGGAAGAAAACTCCTGCAGGCATGGGTCTAAGGTTCAGAGGTTGTAGCGGTCTGCAAAGTGAGATGGAGTGAGGTCATACTCACCCACGACGTAGGTGAGCAGCAGGGCCAGGGTGACGGTGATGGCGGAGGCGCTGAGCGCCGTGCATTTCCAGTTGCAGCACCTGTACGGCTTGCTGAAGGAAAAGAGAGGCCGCGAGAGAGTGGTCCTGGGCAACGGGCGCGGCGGTGGCGAGTACACTGTGTTGGACGTGAGCGGGTAGTTCTGACTGGCCGCGCGGTAGAGGGTGGACGAGGCTGATCCGTGCTTGAAGAGGAAGTGCCTGAAACAGGGAGGAGGATGTTTGTGACGTTTCAACCAAGACATGATATGTGCTTCATCAAATGAGAACATTTTTATGCTTAAACAGGACTAGCATCCTATCTATGAAGCTAGCTCTAGCTCTGGACAATACCTCCAGTCTGCATATATGCAATAGACTACATGTGATTATATTACACCCTTACGAGACCTTGCTGCACAGGCCGTCAATTTGATACCTCGATCAATCACCTTCCCATCAATTTCACTCGCTAAAACCAGTCCAATCACATATGCATATAGATGGTGTCTGTGCTGTGTTTTAATACTCAACACCATAGGAGGGGAGAAGAAAGACAATTTGCCCCCTTACGGTAAGGATGCCATTTCGAACGTATTATAAATATCCGTGAGCAATAGAAATCATCAGCAGGTGGGATGACATGATGGGTTTCAGGTATAGGCGCCGTCCTCCGGTGGTTAAATTAATCTCGCCTTGCATCTTTGTTCCTGTACCTGGGATTAGGTGTAAAACCCTGTGACTAATTAACCAAAGTGGGGCAGCGAAACAAAACACCAGTGTTGCCACCACCATAGAGACAGCATCAGTGACAAGTGGCTGCAGCTACCAGGTGCAGACTGGAGAGAGGAGCATCAGGAAGAGAGTTTCCAGAACATTCTCGCAGTCAGACAAACGCTACGCTAACACACTAGACACACACACACACACACACAGACACACACACGTGGAGCATCTCAGTGCTGCTATTGATTTATGCTTATGACCCAGAGAGGGCCTTAGATCCACTCAATTCTCTTGAACCTGACCTTGGAGGCCAAGAAGGAGGGAGAGTAAGTGAGATGCAGGAAGGTGGACAGACAGAGGGAGAGCGAGAGCGAGAGAGAGAGAGAGAGAGAGAGAGAGAGAGAGA
The DNA here is from genome assembly GCA_027481765.1 of Tenualosa thibaudeaui. Lineage (NCBI taxonomy): Eukaryota > Metazoa > Chordata > Actinopteri > Clupeiformes > Clupeidae > Tenualosa > Tenualosa thibaudeaui. Next base: position 12,209,271 of record JAIFZK010000009.1, on the reverse strand, counting down.
GAGAGAGACCAAAGAGATGGAATGATGTTAAAGACAGAAAGAAAGGAGAAAAGAAAGAAAGAGATAGCCTGAGCAAATCACTGTGTCTTTTCTCAAGTTCTCCCACTTACACAGATATTTCACAGTCATGGCATTTATATTTAATGTTCTTAATTAAAAGTGTTTGGGCACAGGGGTCGCCTTTGCAGATAATATCACCCAACCTAATTATTGCTACATTTCTTATTTTGGCAAGCAATCTGATGAGGCTTAAGAAGGGCACACAGACACTGATCTCACCAGGAGAGCTTCATACTCATATGCCCCTTATTTTAACGTCACAAAGTAACTATGCTTGCACTCACACCAGACACTGTGATTTAAAAAAAATAAATAAAAAAAAAAAAACAACAAAATATCAGATGCATGCAAAACACAGTTCTCAAGACTGTTTGGCGCTGACACAAAGCTGACACAAAAGGTTTTACGTTCGAAAGCAGCCAGGATCAATGGCCATCGATACGTGTGTGGTTTGTATCTTCTCAAATAACGAGGCAGGGTGTCACCTATTAATGGCATGTATTGATGGAGGAGAGGAGAGAAATAGAGTCGCAGCACCTAATGACTGATTCTGACAAAGCAGAGGCTTCAAAATCAACCCGACGAGTACTCTGATAATATAATTTGGGTGTGTTCGTTTCATTGTGTTTGAATGTTTGTCAATAATGATTGCCAATAATGGCAAACACTCTTGCACGCACAGTTCTGCATTTGCTTGTTTGAGGCTTTTTCTTACAGTTCTGACAACTTTAAGAGCTACACCTAGGTTGAAGGTTCAAGGTTTACTGCCACATGTAACAGGTTACAATGAAATTCTTGCATGGATGCGTCTTCACTTCAGTCCCATCTATACCTGCCATTGGTATTGGTGGGGCTTGGTAGTCATACTTTACATTTCCCCAGTACTGTGCTGTGTTACCACAGTCCTGGTAACATTATGTTAATAAATAAAAAACTGAAAACACAAGTTTTATGTGTATATAAAATGTCCTAGTGTATATGGGGAAACAGTCTTCCATGACACATTTTATTTTATAGTCATATTATCAACCAGATCAATAAAATCAATCAATGTAACAACCAGAAGACATCTTGATAAATATAAAATCTGTATAGAAATAAATTACATTTTGATGCTAATTGACGGCATTCAGGATCTCCGTATGAGAAAGTACACAAATCTAAGGACCTAAGATGTAATATGAAGAACACTACTCCTTCCTCTCCTACTGGCATTTATGAGTCCATTCATGAGGCCTGTTGTGTTTCCACTGTATAAGTGTCTGTATATAAGTGTGTGTGTATGTGTAAATGTGTGTGTGTGTGTGTGTGTGTGTGTGTGCATGCGCTTGCGTTGACTCCCATGGAAGGGACGAGGCAAAGACCTAAGCGTGAGCGAGCTCCACTGTCAGCCTGAGGGGCCTGCCCATTGATCTGGAGACAAAGACACCAGCTCCATTGCACTGCTGATGCACCACAAATTTCTATTATTAAAGGCACACACACACACACACACACACACACACACACACACACACACACACACACACATACACACACAAAAACAGTCAATAAAGCCAATCAATGCCTGTCAACGTGTAATTCAGAAGAATGAGGGGACTCGCTGGCTAATTTAAATATACTCATTATGCTGATGGGACAGAAATATGTAATTGCATCGATGTTGGGTGTGGGCCACCATTTGTTTCTCTCTCTCTCTCACTCTCTCTGTGTGTGTGTGTGTGTGTGTGTGTGTGTGTAGGACATGCCCGGAGGTGCCTGTGGGTGAGGGTCTTTGTGCCCTAAAACAAACTCATGTCACTTTCTACATTCCCTCTCAAACTCCCCCATTTGTGCCAGTCCATTAACAGCTACCACAGAAGGTGTTAGCTGTGTGCTTTTACACTTTGCCACTATTCCAGTGCAAGCTAGACAAACTACACCACTGTACAAGCAAGCAAGCACACCAACCCTAGAGCAATATCTGAAAAGGTGCACTTGTTCTCTCCAGAGACTGTATATAGCACACAGCGTACACAGTGACACACAGATGTCGACGTAATTGGTCAACGTCACAAGGTTTACTTAGACTTAGAAGGACTTAGAAGGTTCCTATTAGTAGATTGTTGTTGGGGAAAAAGTGAAGTCTGTGACTGACTGTGACTGTTTGAAGGATTTTTTTAAACACTCATATTGATCTAACTTCAACTGATGGTATCCCCATCAAAAGGTATCAGTATTAGGTATATATTGTGTATAAATATCTGGATTAACAGTACACCCTTAAATTATGAAAAGTAAAAATATGAAAGTAAAAAACGGACACTCCAAGATGAAACTTGCTGGCTTATTAATGGAGGGTTTTTTTTTTGGCTCATCAAGCCACACTGATTGGTTGCCCAGTAATTGGTCCGTCTCATTCAACTGCACAAAAGCCTTAAAGCTTTAGAGATTCTACAGAAATGACTTCTTAGGGTTTGTTGAGTCCCTATAGACCCCAATCGTGTACCCCAGCAGGTGCTTCTACCCTCCACTCCATGCTTTCGCTCGAGACGACGACCGCGGCACTGTGTTTAATTAAGCATGGGAAGAAAACAATTTACGACTTCAAACACGCTTCTTGAGTCTTAAAATAATTTCAGTCTCAATAATGGAGTTTAAGAAGGGACATGAAAAAAAAGAAAAGAAATGACTGATTTAAAAACAGTCTGTCTTCGCAACAGATGCCAGTTCTGGCAGACTGTTGCAATTAGGAGTCAGTCTAATTAAATAGATCTGTAGATCTGAGCTTGCTCAGTGGAGAGAAATTGAATAGAGACAGAGAGGAGAGACTTGAGAGAGAGAAGGAGAAAGAGAGAGAGAGAGAGACACTCTATTATATGCTGCTTTGTACTCCAATTGAAGCATAGCGTTACCCTAAGATAAAATTTCTTTGCTATTACTGTCAGACTTATGAGGTATGCTGTAAGCTTGTAAAAGCTTATTATGAACTCTGCTATCTGCTTCACAGTGGGTGCCCTCCTGGACCGCAACGGCACCGAGCACTCAGACAGGCACGACTTCTCCAGGTAGCACGTTTGCTAAATGCGGACGGCACTGAACAACCAGGCACAATTCAGCTGTCAGTGGTGCAGTTTTTTTTTTTTTAAGTGGATAGATGAGAAACAAGTGCTTTAATGTCTTCAAGGGACAAATATTATGACATGATGTGTATATAAATACAATAGGCAGGACTGGTAAATTTCGAAAGCCTCAAAAACAGCAAAGAAACCAATAAACTCTCGCAATTCAATTTGGGCTAGCCACGATAAGATAAGAAGAGGCTGATGCTGCTGGTCCAGTCATCTACACGGTAAGAGTCAGCCTGTCACGACTGCCTATTGACTGAGGGGCCAGTTGTCCAGGCTCACATTGTGGACGACACAAAGCATCAGCAGATATGAAGCATCTTGTCTGTCTTTCACTAAACAAACTCTGAATGACCTTCGTTTCGACATCACCTGAAAGGGACGGAGTGGGGAGTGGGGAAGAGACTGGCACATTCCACATTCCCTACAGACGGACTCTCAAACACTCCAACTCAAAGTAGCACCTCTCCGGGTCAAGCCAGACTCAAATTCTTTCCACTGCAGCGGTGACAGCTATGCACAACTTTCACTCAAGGTGAATCTGTCACTGATAAATGTTTAAACTGGGACTCAATGCTGAGCTCCCTTGCTGGAACATTGGTCTTCAACAGAGGTGATTCTAGGTGAGCAAATATGCCTCCAAATTAGCCTTCAGGAGTTGTCACATTCAATTTTGTTGGTAGATTCCTGGGTAAAAATGATAAGTACAGATGAGGGGTCTCACAAATGGAAAGGAACTGAGAACTAATAGTACAGGGGGGTATACTACAAAGCGAGGTTACTGGCTAACCTGGATAACTTCAGGTGTAACTGCTGATCTCCAAACAACATGTCACTTCAGAAACAACAGATGCTCAATGAAGTGTTATTTTGGAGATCAGTGGTTACTCCCAAAGTTACCCGGGTTAACCAGTAGCCTTGCTTCATAGTATAGGCCCCAGGTGCGCTTCAGTCCTAGATAACAATGTTAACGAAAAATGTGGCTTCAATTGTTCTAATCTTAAAGTCTTTTGCAAACAATTTATTTTGTTAGTGAATTTTATATGAGGCTTTGCTTAAAATGCAGCCTTAACATCTGTCGGCACAATGAGGACACATCATCCAAACTTTCTTGGATAAAACCAAATGTGACTTTACCTGCCAATAAGACTTTACCTTGATGCAGCATTGAGTCCTTTTCGCTCTTCTATTATTTCATATTTGCTGTACATTGCTGTACACACTGAATTTGGGTAAAAATGGCAAAATAAAATTAAATAAAAATGGCAAAATAAAATAAAATCGCAAAATCAAAGGCATGAAGAGAATCTGTCAGACAGGAGCATCTGGCACTGAATTTAGTTGGAGCTTCGGAACTTCGGCACTTTTCCCAGGAAAGTCCACTTGCCTGGTGGAGGTGGCAGACATTGTAGAGGACAGCCCTGGATATTACACACAGCATACAGACTGGTTGCAATACATCTTCCTACAGTGCTTTAAAGTGGCTGCAATTTTTCCTCCTATTTTTATTTATTTATTTATTTATTTATTGTTGTTGGGGTGAGGGAGGATTGAGTCTGGGAACCGATTTTATTTTCTCAAGCAAAAGAAGTAAACAATAAGTACTGTAATTGTTGTGGTATTTTTTCATATGTGCTTCTCACAATTTTTCCTCATGAGATATCTTTCTTATTTATTTGTTTTGTTTGTTCTTATTGTTCTTTTGTTTGTTTTGTTTGATGGAAGTCTCATTGGAAGTCTCGTCCTTATCCTGCCATCTCTTCCCTCACCAGACTTCCTCCTCCTCCCTCCTATCCTCCCCTCTTTCCCCTCCCAGATCTTTTCCCTTCATATTTGGTGAGCGATTCTTCCTGAGAAAACCAATCTCCTGGAGCAGACGGCTTCATTTTCACTCTGCACTAAACACTTCCCCTTTCATCATTTATTTACCTTTCCATCTCTTTTCTCTTTCACCACATGGCAAAGACATCCCTCCATTCGTCCGTCTTTTCTTTTTAACCCTTTCTTTTGTGTCCTGATAGCCTGTGGGCTTTTTAAAAAAAGACAATAGTTCTTTCGTGTGGTTATAATTAACTTGCCTTAGAAGAGAACAAAAGGAAGGCTAAACATCCCAGGTCTGCTTGTCTGGGCCCATAGGCTTCCTTGCAAAGAAACAGGAGACGTGCCATCGCTCACTGTTAATAGAATTTCTCAACCTTTGATCTGGTGCACAACATGCTGTCCATCCACAGTCCTGTTGACTCACACTGGTGCATTTTTATTTCCTATTTTCCATTTCTGACCCCGCGCTGATGAAATGAACCCCGTCTTTCAGTGGTGGGAGCCAGCTGTATTTGAACTTTGATCTGTAGACAGGAAATGGCGATCAGTGAGTCTTCCAGGATTGCCTGTTTCTGTCATCAGTCATCAGCCCTGCCAGCTCATGACAGTCTCTATGCCAACATCCTCACAGGTTCTCATAAGAACAGAGCTCATTCCATTCTGAATCTACATTACACAGATGTGAACTGGTCCTGTGTTGGATTGGTCCTGTGTTAGACTGGTCATATGTTAGACTGGTCCTGTGTTAGACTGGTCAAATGTTAGACTGGTCCTGTGTTAGACTGGTCATATGTTAGACCAAAAGGAATCAGGATAATGATTCGATGACCTCTCTTTATAAGGCTGGAATTTCCATTGTGACAGCAAAGGATAAGGCTATTCCTAATTATCTCTACTTTGTATCAATCCACATTACCTGTATCTGTGTCTTGTAAAGACACATTTTTTACTTCCAAAAATATATACTGTACTACTACCCTAATACTATATTGTAGGTGCACTGAGGCAGATGGACCTCTCTCACTCCGTCTCTCAATTTGTCTTCCTCTATCTGTAACTCACTCTCTCACCCTCTCACCTGGTCTCCAGCGGGATGTTGCTGTTGAGAGCCCAGCTGTTCTGTGGCTGACCCAGCTCCTCGGATGTCTTGCTGGCCAGGTCGAGCGGCTGGCATCGAGAGGGCAGGGTGTTCCTCTGTGGGCCGTCATTGGATGGCGGGGGCACTGGACGGGCACATGTGCATGCATGGGGGGGTGGGGGCGGTGGTGGCAAGGGCTTGAATGTGAATTGAGCCCCTGGACTGCTGGCGAGATCTGCAGAATGAAAGAGAGATGAGAGAAAGAGACGGGGGGGCAGAGGCTATTAAACACTGCTCAGTTGAAGCACTTCACCCTTACATAACATTTCCCATCCCTTGATGTTGTGAGGAGAGTGGTGTCTCTGTAATTTGGAGAGCCGTACCACTGACAAGTGGGCAACATTGGCAGATGGTTGGTGAGATACCACAGTCGATATACCGAAGCGTATCATCATGGATTGAACAAACATTTACTGATAATCTCAATGCACACATTTAAACTGGCGAGCGGCTCCATAAGGTTTTCATAGTCATTATATGGTGGATTATAAGGTGCTACGCTTTCCGGATTTCCTCCACTATCTTTGAAAAATGTTCTTCAGACGTATGGAGTTATGCTGAATAAAGTGTGAAGGGTAAAATTAAAAAGAGTTGGATTTAGGAAAGCCAAGATTTAGGATTAAACATCTTGCTGAAGAAACAATCGCACTGAACCCAAAAATAGAAGAGAACAACAAAATGTATATGTATATGTGAGTATATCTGTATGCATGTGAATGTAATTAATTATTTATTTATTGGCAGGGGTACACTTTTGCTTTGAACCAAAACCCCAGCATCACTTAAGTTTAAACTGCAATATATTAAAAAGGAGACAGGTACATGCAACACACAAGCAGCCACACACAAGCAAAATCATTCTCATTCCCATACTCAGTATCTCACTTGAAAAACCATTAAAGCTTATGGTGATTATTACTTCATATTGCTGAGAGGTTGAAGCCATCTCCCATTCATTCTGCCAGCACAGGGGATTTTTAATAATCTCTCCCTCCCAGGGCTGAAGTTGCAAATCTCATCAGATAAGATGAGACCAGTAAGAATCAGATTCCCTATCAGACAGTGATGAATTGAGAGCGTGACTTGAGCTTCGGATCTCAACACAGATGTTAGACAGACATCTCTTTAGCTTAACTGTGTTAAATCTACTGTTTATCCAAATGATATTAAGGTTGTTATTAACAGGAAATATGGTTTCCTGATTAGAGCTTTTAAAAAAGTTTCTGACTTGCTAAGGGGGAATTGTGGCTGTATAATGAGACACTTATGACACACACATACGCACTCACACACACACACATACACACTTAAAAATCACCTTAAGTCTTTTAAGTTATGCCAGATACTTCCTATATGGACTAAGAGAGGGGTAACTCAATTGATATCAGCACTTCTTTCATAAAGTTTGCTCTTGAGGACTCTGAAGGGTAATAGGGTGGATACAATGTATACCATCACAGGCCCAGACTTCAGAACTTCAGACCAAAAGCCAAGCCCACCAACCCCATAGCCCCGCCATCCTCACAGAGGCGGGATAGGCAATTCTGAGAACACCCATATTAAAATCCCATCTTTTATTTCTTTAATACATTTAAAAGAACCTAACTTTGGCTGAAGAGCTTAAATTGAATTTCATTGATTCGCTCTCTTTTTTTTCTCCCTGGCCATGATTTGATTTACTCATCTTCATTCAATAATTACACATCAACCTTTTGGATATGGGACTTTACGGCCCCGTCTTCTATAGAACGAATGCAAATGGCTATTTAGAGATAATGTGATCAGAGCACTCCCTGCCATCGATCCAGACCACCCCAAAAAACCTTCAACATTTCCCCTTTATGGAGTATCGATATTTATTAGTGTAAAATAAATGAGGACAAAATATGGAGCCGCATTTCCTCTAGCAGACTCCACAGTGACAATCAGAGATTCTGTGTCGAGTCCAGGATGCTGACAGAGTTAGTTCACAGCGCAAAAACAACAACACATTATACCCATACGTTGTACAGTAAATTATTTAACTAGTTCTTTCTGTCTATCAGTATTTCATATATAATGCATAATGTACAAATGTATAAAATTGTATAATTTATACTGCAAAAGTCAAGCAAAAAATCCATTTCATGTGGTATAGCATTGGAGAATGCAAAAAGGTCTGCCCTGTGCTTCAGCAAGTATTATCATGCCTCGACTGAACAGCGCATCAGAGGGCAACCCTTTCATAAAGGTTTCATGTCTACTGTTTCTTACCCTGCTTTTCAGAACGGCTTCTACCGACAAATAAAAGCTTTTATTTTGACGCATTGTTCTTTCCCCAGGTCCCTGTAGGGCTCTTGGAGTAGACACTCGGCACGCCCTTCATCCTTTGGAAAGGGCCTTAAAAATTGCCTCCGACTAGGCGTCCTCAAAGGAAGTGATGCTTTCAGCGCTATCTCAGGGGTATTTGAGGGAATCAGAGAGGTCTGCCTGCGAGTGGAGGAGAGCGGAGAGGAGGAAGCACTGGGACACTGCCCTGGCGTTCGAGCGAGGTAAATGGAACAGGTCATGGTGCCACATGCATTATTAACACAACACTCCATTCACCGACTCGGCCCTGGCCGTGGGACTGCCCGCTCACAGCTTCGTTCGGATTTCAACACTTCAACGCTGCAGCACTGACCTCCGTTCGGTTTCGTTTTCTGCTCTCAATCAGACCACTATCATAAGCCCATTTCCTGCCATCTGGGCCAGTAACCTGCACCTCCATCACTCCATTAGAGTCATTTTTAAGTACATGTCACTATGACACATTTTTTACATGTGATAGTTTACTTAAACAGGAGTTGCAGGGGCCATGTTTTAGCATCATCAATTGAAAAAAAGAATAGCGTACTGAAACTGAAGTTTACTCAATTTCTGGCTTTTTTATTTTTCTATTTCTGACTCTGATTACGTTCTCTCATTCTTGCATACACACAAACACATACAGACACAGATACAGACATGAACACATACATACTGCATATACATTGGCTAAGTGCAACAGGAAAATAAAAGGTAGCACTTTAGATTAGGGAACACATATTCACCGTTAACTAGCAACTTATTACCATGCAAATTGATAACGTACTAGCCCTTTGTTAGTCATTACAAATCACTTATTAACATCTTATTCTGCATGAGCTTATACAAATAGTAGCCCATTAACTAGGATTTCTGCAATATAAACTCCTAATTACAGCTTATTCATTGTAAGAAAGTTAGTTGTTATATATGAATTATGATCTCATTATGCTTTGCTCAGTAAGGGACTTGTAAGGTGGCAGTACAACAGGAACAGTTCTTCTCGGGAACAGTTCTTCTCGTTCAAAAAGAACTGTTAGAAGTAGAACTGTTCCTGGAATACTACTGCCTTATAAGCCTCATACTGACCAAAGCATATTAAGATCATAATTATCTTTATTAATAAGTAACTTGTAATGACTACAGATGTTAAAAACAGACGTTACTAAGTTGCTAGTTAAAGGTGAACATGTGTTCCTTAATCTAAAGTGTTACCAAATAAGGATATTGGAATGTTTCTATGGTAGCGTGTCAAGCTACTGTGCTATAATTGGCCTTTTACCCTGTGGTCACATCACCAGCATACAAAAAACATACAAACATACAAAACCTATGTTTACAGATTTAACAGTCAACATTTCTCATCTCGTTTCACAAAATACCAAATAAAAAATCCCAAACTTTTTAGTTTAAAACTGAAATAGTGATCATTGCTTCAGCTTCGCCATTTTGAATTTTTTGATCAAAGCAAACAACCCTCTTCAATTCATGCCCCTGGCTGCTGACCCTTGGGTGAAAGATCCGAGGACACCTTAGCTCAACACATGAGAATGTTACAGTGAGGATTATCATCTCGATTAGTAGAGTTGCAAGGAATGCTCCCATACACACACACACACACACACACACACACATAGACATGCTCATGCTCACAAAATACAACATACAAACACATGAAATGACCCCATAAAGAGCATACTCTTTGTAGACTACACTAAAACACTCACTCTCTCACTCACTCAGTCTGAATAGAGGGGCCAAAAACAATCTAGACATCTACATGTGCTGCCTTGTAACATCTACAGATGACCCTTCACAATCAACATGTCACTGCTTTTTAGTAATTCTAAATGCAAACCTTCACTGTTTGATCACTTGGGTGAACGATCATGTATGGGAATGCATTTGGGTGAGCAAGGTCATGTCTCTGAGGCTGAACTTTTGAGATGATCTTTTGCACCCCCACCACCGAATGCAAGTCGTCTTGGATATTCTGCCTGAGGCGTGTGTTTTGATTTGTGTCTGGCAAACAGGCTGATAGTAATGTGCCAGGCGGGGTTGCTATGGCAACATGACTGTAGCGCAGAGTTTCAGAGGAGCTTGTAAGCTGTGGGGGTCAGGGTTGAGGCATTGAATGACAGCACATCCTGACATACACACACACACACACACACTCACACACACAAACATACACCTGCTCACTAATACATGCATGTCTTTCATACCATGTGCCCACATACACACACACACCTAAGATAAACTACTAGAGCCCTAATCATGTCTACATGTGGCACATATGCATGCACGCGCGCACACACACACACACATACACACACACACATACACACACACACACAGAAATAAACACACACATAACACCACATCCTTCTGGCTGTGTGTGTGTGTGTGTGTGTGTGTGTGTGTGTGTGTGTGTGTGTGTGTGAATATGAATGTGTGTGTAATGGCTGGTGAAAAAGCCTTCAGACTCTGACAACATCCTCAGCTAGCGGAAGGACACACTACTTTAGTGTGTGCGTGTGTGTGTGTGTGATGCAATTTTTTGATGATGCCAACGAAGGAGAAAGATGATAAAAACAGAAATCATTTTTAAAGAGTAAATACTCAAGACTCAAGAATATTACCAACAATTCAATTTAGTTTTGCACTGCACTGTGAGATCGCATTTAAGCGCCCCATTCAATTAGATTATATGATGACAGTTAAAACAAAGGTGCATAAACATGATGACAGATTTCTTTCATCACTCTTGATAGGCTTGACATCAATGCAGAAGAAGCAAAAAATCCAACCTCATAATCTGAAATTATTGATAGAAAATATAACTGAAAAGTCACTCTTAATTCACTTGTGCATCATCATGTCAATCTGGCCGCACATTGCCCAACATAAACACCCAAACTGCATATATCTGTAATGAAATTACTTCTCAGATAATATTATTTAAAAAGATGAATACTGGTATTAGAACATTCCATTAAGAGTGTGGCTTTTCAAACGGCATCCCTTCAGACAGATTGTAAAGATTACCGCCATCATGGAGGAATGAGGTTTCAGCCCAGTATAAAGTGACTGGAATATTTGAGAAGCTGATGAGTAAAATCCCTGTAAAAAAGAACAGCTTCCTACAGCCTCTCAGCACTCTCTTTATTACATTATACCAGTGCAATCTGGAACTACTAAAACTCTTTTGAAGTGGATTCATTATGGCTGATGTACCCGTGCAGGCAAACACACACACACACACACACACACACACACACACACACACACACACACACACACACACACACAGAGATACATGTACCCATACATAGGCACACCTGCACATAGACATGCATACATACACAAACACACACATGCACACGCACACACAGATACACACAAACACATACAAGTGACATGATCAGTCACTCACATTTACAAAAGCAAATACTCAGAGCACCCTTTCATGCACAAACTAACACACACACAAACACACACACACAGAGAGAGAGAGAGAGAGAGAGAGAGAGAGCTACATCTGTCTCTCTGATCTCTCTTTCTCTCTCAAAAAAATGCACATAAGGTACAAGAACACACCTTCAGGACACTAAAAAGGGGGGATTTCTCACATGCACATTTCACAGCTGTCTATGTGAAAGATGGACTGTTGAGGACTGTGTATGTAGCAGCAAGAGAAGCGAGATGTCTGAAGGACAAACAAGCTTATTCCATCCCTCACATGTGCTTATGACATCTGGATTTGTTCACACAACATAAACCACACACACACACACACACACACACACACTAACTTTTCAACACAAGCCCTCAGAGAAATAAATCCAACCACACAAAGGCCTTCATCCATACTGGGGGTTTTCAGACTGCACTTGACATTACGTGGTGAAAAAAAACCCTTGACATAAATCATACCCCTTCCTTAAGTGTGCAAGGGACTCGCCTGAATGCAAAGCATCTGTGTCCCCACATATGTCACAGGAGAGAGAGAGCGCAAAAGAGGGAGGGAGAGAGAGCAAAAGAGGGAGGGAGAGAGAGCGAGAGAGAGAGAGAGGCCGCAAGCAAGCAGTACACTTGATGTAGTGATGCTGCCAGAGGCTCGTGTATTGATTCTCAGTTATAAAGGGATACACAAAGGTCAGAGCAAGTCCATCTATTTACCTCGAGACTCGAGAATGTTACTGCAGGGCGACATGTAAAACCTGCCACTACCGCCAGAACCCCGCTGGCATTCATGTATGCATGCGTGTAAATGTATATGATATGTGGGAGTGCATTTATGTGTGCATCTGTGTGTGATAGTGTTTGTGTGTGTGTGTGTGGTTTGGCAGGGTAGCAGTTAAGTACCTGTAAATTCTCTGGCTGGATTAATAGCCCAGTTTATGGGCCTCCATTGCCAGTACTTATCTGATGTCACAAACATTATTTACAGCATAGGCTTATCATGGTTTAACATACCCAAAGACTCCCCACATGTACACACACACACACACACATTCAAACACACCTACACGTATACTCCCCCACCTCACACACACATGCACACACACACACACACACACACACACACACACACACACACACACACACACACACACACACATACTGTTACAAGCTAAACATCCCATACACAACATACATTTATTGCAGCAGATACTGACAATGTTATATATGGACTCCAACTTAAAGTTTTACGTTTTTGGTTTTAGAGCTTTCTGTGGAATGGCACGAAAATTCTATTTCAAATGCCTCCATCTTTCCTTCATCTCTTGGACACTTTGATACGCCCCTCAATTAAACTGCCCTTGTTAAGGCCACCCTTGGGTTTCCAATTACCAAGTTCTTCCTGAGATCACCTGATACCTTCCCCAAGTTATATAGATGGATTTCCACTCTGCATAAGAACCCCTGCCCAAGCATTACTGCTTTAAGCTCTCATCTTGTGACATATATTTTATTCTATGACTTTTCTTTGCCAAGTTTGTTTTGCAAAGCCATTTCTAATTTGCAATTTGTCCCAGGCTTCATTCTTTGTTGCTTATTGCTTTTGATTGTTTTTGAATTGACAATCCTGCATTGTGTGGTTGCAGTATAAATAGACATGACTACCTCAGCTGTTGTCGACATCATTTAAACATAGTGGCACTACTTTCACACACACAGTGAGAGAACAAACAAAAACGCCACTGGATCTAACTTCAGAATTGGAACTTCTGTGAGTCAGGAAACGTGAGGGTGCAGGCTACACAATGTGTTTCTGTTTCTTTGCAGATCGGCATATGTACTGGTAGTACTGCATGTCTATGTACATACAGAATGTTTAATTATCAGTATTTATCTACATGTAGCATATGCCATATGTATGTCTTTTTTTCTTGTATGAACGTATGCCTGGCTTCATCATAATCACTGATAAAGTGTGGAAACATATAGGGTAACAGAGAGAGATACAGAGAGAGAGAGAGAGAGAGAGAGAGAAAAGAAGGAAGGAAAAAAAACAGGCTGCTTCCTCCTGAGGTTTGTGAGCTAGCCATGCGGCTAATTAAAGGATTAGCTTGCCGAAGGAAGAGCAGCAAGATAGTGTATCTGCTGGAAGCCACAAACTCCACACGTACATATACATCATCGCTCAGTAAGCACGTTTTCCACAAGTTCCACAGACTTGAATCTCTCTTCAATCGCACCCACACACACACACACACACACCACACACACACACACTCTATCTCACTCAACCTCTCACCATATATTTCTGTTCATGTAAGAGTGCATGTATGTGTGTGCATGTGTATATGTGGGTATGTGTGTGTCTGTGTGTGTGTGAGAGAGAGATGAAGCGAGACAACAAAGCAGAGAGAAACTTAGTGCTCTGTTAGTGTTTCCCAGACAAGCAGTAATGAGCTTGATTAGATAGATACACTCCTGAAAATAAAACTCCCAGCAGAAAGTCTCAAGGTCAGAACATTTTCAGAGCTAAAAGATTTACTTAGGACTTAAAGAAAAAAACACTGCACTCAAGTAAGTTAAAGAGAGAAGAAAAACATGCTGAGTAACAGGGAGAGAGAGAGAGAGAGAGAGAGAGAGAGAGAGAGAGCAAGTAAGCAATGGAGAGTGAGAGATATAGAGAAGTAGAGAGCATGTAAAAAAGGAGAGAGGCGGAAGAGAGAGAGGGATAAGAAGAACAGCAGCAGAAGAAAAAAAAGAAAGACAAAAACTAAAGAAAAACTAAAGCAGGCTGTTAGCCTACCTGGTCCAGGCAGGAGTAATTACAGAAGTAGAAGAAGAGAAGAAGAAGAAGAAGAAGTAGAAGAAGAAGAAGAAAAAGAGCATTTCAAAGAGATCTGACAGCCTAACATTCACATGCACAGCTACCTCCTCACACACACACACACACACACACACACACACACACACATGCACACACCCATACACAGACACATTCACATACACACGCACATCAAGCAGACTGTCACCTCTGTCAGCACTCATTTACTCACTAGGCTCACGTTTATGCAGCCTAAACACTCCAGCAATCAGGTTAGCTTATAATTGGACAAGTTTTGCAAGTCAAACAACAGCTTGGGTGTGCATGTATGTGTGTGTGTGTGTGTGTGTGTGTGTGTGTGTGTGTGTGTGTGTGTGTGTGTGCGTGTGTGTGTGTCCAAATGGAAGTTTTTTTTTTTTTTCCATCAAATTCTCCTCTTGTGCTTTGCCCCCATCCACCTTGCTTCTCCTTATCTGCTCCTCTCTCTATTCTTTCTCTTTTTCTTTCTCTCTCTCTTTCTCTCTCTCACGCACACACACACACACACACACCTGATATGACTCCATCAGAGCCATTGTGCAAGCATACAGTGCTCCTCTCCCATGGGGCCTCAGGGGAGGGGGCAGGCAGGCAGGCACTGTGACAGGCCGACTCTGAAGGACGGAAAGAGAGAGAGAATGAGAGGATAGGAGAGATAGGGAGAGGGAGAGAAAGAGAGCGCAGTGGCACGTTCTTGATGGAGAGATTCACCGTTGCCTCCTTGCCCCCAAGGAGCCGCCTGCCGCGGCACTCATTCTAAACGGCTTCCAGGTGAGGTGAGATCTGCCTGTGTGGAGCAACGACCCACAGATATGAGTCCCTCTCTTACTCGCTCTCTCTCTCCTCCTCTCTCCTCTACTCTGCCTGCCCCGGCTGTCAAACCTACTGTATGGCTCTGCCATGCTGAAATAGCTCAGAGGTTTCCCATAGCTTCAAGCTGCTCACGAAAGCAGAAAGCAATCCATCCATCTGTCTAGCTGTAATCCTCAATGCAGTTTTTTCTCCCCTCCAAGAAAGACTCTCTTTCCCACTTTACAGCAGCACGGAAAATAGCCTTTGCTTCTATTAATAATTAGCATAGTTCAAGTCTAAGCATACTACTTGATCATTTAATAGTTAGGGCTGACTACGAGTGCTGCTGCTGCTGTTATTTGTTTTTGAGATAAAGATAGATAATTGTTCTCCGGAGGCTGCTGTGGAGTTAGCACCTGTCTCTCTGTGTTTGTCAACAATTAGACACAATAAATGTCAACAAACGAGCGAGCAAGTCAACAACAAGCCCATATGGCAGGGAGAGATGGGTGAGCCCTAAAGAGCTTTATATATGTAATCTATCTATCTATATATCTATATCTACACAGTATAGCATTTACTGGTGGCTCATACAGTGCAGATATGAAGCATTCTCATTCTCATTGATGCCCATAAAGAATTTGGTTCAGTGCATGGTTCGAGATAATTGAACAAAAAGTAAAACTTTCAGTACTTGTTGTTGTTTTTAATATAGTGTTTTTTATTCTATGCTGTTTTTGGATAAAAGCGCCTGCTAAGAACCTATGCACATAAACATAACACAAACATAAAAGCAAATGGCAAGCTCCTAAGGCTCCCCTAGAGGCCCTGAGGCTCCCCTAGCAAAACCACTCTTAACTCAACTCACTCTTAGAGGTTTTTTTTTTTTTTATTTTATTTTATTTTTTAGCAAACCCATGTGCCATCAGGAGCTGTTTCTAAGCTTCCCCTACGTCAACTTTTCCTTCCCTTTTTCTTGGGGAGCCTTAAATCCTGATCACCTCTGCTTGTATGTCAGTCAGTGCTGTACTCAGTCAGCGTCCTCCCTTCTCATGTCTCCTGTCACTGCCAAGGCCCGTAAGTGAGCATCTGTCGGCAGGGTTTCCTTTAATCCCTACATGTCAGTATCCAGAGCTGCCAACACTCACTTCACCACCACACTAGAATGAAAAAAAAAACTTTTTTAAAATACAAAAAGTGTGGCCAAAGTGTCAGGGTTCCAAAAGTGCTGCTGTACTGTTAATTGAGGTGCAGTACACTCTAACTTCACCACACACACACACACAATCACACGCACACACACACACACACACACACACAAAAAAAATGTGGGTGCTACCGAAACACGGCAGTATGGCTCTCAAAAAGACTTACAATAATTGCTACGGAGGTGGTTATTGCACACTCAAGAAAAAGTGTCCGTGGTTCATTTCAGGGATGAGGCGTTCACAGCTATGGTTTGTATTTCAGAGTTACACTGAGGGCTTGTGACTTCCAGCAATTGTTAAAGGGGGTTTGGCAGCCTTTGGCAATAACAGCCATTAAAGGTGAAACCAGCTAATCTGCCAGCAAGTTGAAATCCATTTTGAAATCTGGCACTTTGCCCAGAGTCCATTTCTCTGTATCAGTGCTGCCTTGGCTCAGACACATGATTGACAGGTAGGCCATTATCCTGATTGGTTGGGTGCCTCTTTTGTCATGATGGGTTGGATTCAAACTCACTTGCTTTTGTTTGTTCTGTTTGTGTGTATGTGTGCGTGCGTTTTTTTTTTCCTCTTTTTTCCTCTCCACCAATTACACAGTCTGAGTGGGATGTGGAGACCGGAAAGTGTCTCCCTTGGAGACTATGCTGGATGGCTCGCTGATGAAACGTGTGGGGAGTCTTGCCAAACTTAGCTGTGCCTGAATCAGCGTTTAACCCTCATTAGTGGTGCATAGCAACAATAAAGTGGAGTTAAGAGACTTATTTAAGAGACCTGTCAAGACCTCTCTGAATTGGTATGAACTTGTTTTGAATGCCTGTATTGTATGTTCAGTTTGTTCCTACATTGCTGAGTCTGCCTATGCTATCGTCTTTTTGAGTTTGCTATACTTTGCTGTACATTGCGTGTGTCTGTTAGTTGTTAGTTGTGCTGTATGTTGTACACATGTGCGTGTACCTGTGAGTAGGTGTGAAATCAGTGCTATGAATGCTGCCGAAATCTCATAGGGTCAAAATTAAACAGGTGGTGGCTTTACGACTCTATAAGGTAAATGGTAAGAGCAAACACGCAGCTTTTGCAGAGCTTTTAAAGGCTACACATCATGCTGAAAGCAGACAGGGAAAAAAGTAATAGCCAGAGAGCCTCTTTTTGTCATTTTAATGATGAACTATTATCTTAAAAAGCATCATGGTTTTTAAGATAAAAAGCATCTCTCTCTCACCCCCCCTGACTGTCATCTTCTGAACACCCTCTGTGTGTGTGTGGGCAGAGAGAAGCATAATGGGCTGATAAAGTAATGGGTTCAGTGCCATGTGACAGCCAAATGGCACGCTAAAGTAAAAAAAGGTTTCACGCCTACTAGGTCGTTTACCTGGAGTCTGAACCTCAACTCTCACAGAGAGTGGAGTGGTTTTACTCTGAAACATAGCATATACACATAAGCACACACACAGAGACACACACACAGACAGATGAAAACACACACACACACACACAAGCACATACATACACATCAAAAATAAAACTCACAGATTAAAGGATAAAGTTGTTACCACAGAGGACAGTGTTGTGTAGCGGTGCACCACTACATACCTGCACAGCGAGACCTTTCAATATGAATGAGCCAACATAACACAGCCTACTGCCTTGGCCAGAAACTCTACCTGCTTTGCTATCAGAGCAAATAATGCACTATGAACAATAACACTTATCTCACCAGTTCACCCATCTCAATGATTAGTTCTGCAAAAGAGAGAAAATAAAAAAAAAAAAAACCTAGAGAACGCTGGCCTGGGTCCAGGGTCCTGAAATGTCTGACTGATTGGTTTGTGTTTCCTGTGAACACCCCCTGTGGTACTTGTGAGTAAATCAGTTTGAGGATTACACTAAATGTGAGGAGGAAATGAGATGGGCAAGAATGGAGATGGGATGCTGAAGCTGTGCGTGATTGAACAGGAAGGCAGGCTAGATGGAAGTCTCCAGAAATTACAGAAATTGGAGTAAAGAGTGTTACTCTCTATACATTATTTATGTTTTGAGTATGTGTGTCATATGTAAGAATTAGGTAGGGCTGCATGATTCTGGAAAATATACGAATCCAGATTTTCTTGACAAGATTTGAGCTCTGACTTCTCTGTTCTCTCAAATTTAAATGCCTATTTGAGGTTAGGCGCAGAATTGTTTTTGCCCTAAAAACTGTAAGATATCAAAATAGATAATCCCAGTGTTCAACACTGGTTGTTTAGAACAACATAAAGATAGCCTAACCTGGGGTCTGTGTTATTTGTAAGGATTTGTAAGGAAAAATTAGGTAAGCAATAGGCTACACTGTGGCCCCAGACAAGAATGCAGAATGTTCATTCTCTTTAAGGTAAAAAAAAAAAAAAAACCCACAGAAGTGTGTTGTCCACTATGAAGTGCCCCGCATCTCTGCACCTTATCAATATGAGATTTCATTTAGTTCCATTTTATTTTCTTGGACATCTTTTTATGTGAAAACACGTCTGTCCCTGAAGGTGCACACAGCTCGACAATATGTATGGCTATAGACTACATCAGCCATAACCTCAGTTCGCTATTTTGCAAACCAGGGCTATCTATTAAAATCAACATTTGTCTGTTGGGTTAGAAAGCCAGACAATCAATCCACCAATATGGATGTAACATTTTTTTGAAAAGAATGAAAGAATGCAGTAAGGAAATGTGCAACAGGGCGGAGGACTTATCTGCGTACACAGGTGACAATGCTTCAAAAGGCATGACCGTCTGTGTAGTTAATTTGCACACACTCAGAGAACTGGTTGGCTGATTCTTTTCACTACCACCTGGGTTGCATCATTCATGTTGCAATCTATTTTTATCCTTAGCATAGTTTTCCGAAATCTATCTTGCACTCACTCATCACTCCACTGTTTAGAAAACTCTCATAGTGCTGGCTTGCTGCTACACTAAATCATGTGATGGAAAGGTCGACTTTTCATTGGTTGAGGTAGAAAGCAACAACACTGTAATGCTTGCGGGTGCTTAAGAAACTCCCAGAGGACAAAGAAATAGTAGCATTTATTTGTGATGCAGCACGTAAAATAAAATACAGAAAAAACATTGTCACTGAGAAATGAGATCATATGTATGTGAGAATCAAGACTTATCATGCACTTATGCCTGTATTGATGTGCCTTTAGTATTACTTGTGCTGCCTGTATTCATGTTATAGTTACTGCTAGGGTAAATGCTAGCTCTAATGCTAGTGTTACAACAATGCTAATGTTACTGTTCCTGATATAGTCAGTGTTGGTACTGTTGCTGTTAGCGTTAGCACAGCTACTGTCAGTGTTAGTGTCAGTGCTACTGTCAGCGTTGATGTTAGTGTTACTGTTAGTATTACAGCTACTGTCTGTATTGATGTTAGTGTTGCTTATAGTGCAACTGCCAGTGTTGATGTTAGTGTTGCAGTAATGCTACTGTTAGAGTTGCTGTTAG
The DNA here is from genome assembly GCA_027481765.1 of Tenualosa thibaudeaui. NCBI lineage: Eukaryota > Metazoa > Chordata > Actinopteri > Clupeiformes > Clupeidae > Tenualosa > Tenualosa thibaudeaui. Next base: position 12,189,021 of record JAIFZK010000009.1, on the reverse strand, counting down.
TGCTACTGTCTGTGTTGATGTCACTGCTTCTGTCAGTGTCACCAAAGACCCTTAAATAGTGATCTTCTTCAGCTCTCTCTGGTGTTATTGTCAGTGTCACTGTTAGTGCTACTGTCAGTGTTGCTGTTAAGTGTTAGTGCTGGTACTGTGAGACATGACATGCTAGTGATCACGGAGCTCTGTTCGGCTTTTCCTCTGATCGCCCCCATAGACAGTGAAAGGAGGCTCAAGAGCAGCCAGAGAATGACAGTGCCGGGTGAAAAAATCTCCATAGCCCTCTCTGAGTACTCTGAGCACGCCTCTCTCTCTCTCTCTCTCTCTCTCTCTCTCTCTCTGTCGCGAGTGGCTCGACAGGACCGTCCGCGTCTGCTGGATCGGGAGCCATCGTTACGACAGTTTACACAGAGGAGCCTGTCAGAGGCAGCCCTGGTAAAATAAGAAGTGCTGGCTGTGTGCACAGACTACTGGGGAAAAGCTTTGTCCGTGTGTGTGTGTGTGTGTGTGTGTTTGTCTGTAAGAGAGAGAAAGTGTGTTTATATGTATGTACAAGATAAAGGAGAGAGTAAGTTGTGTGCGGTTGTCTGCATTAGCGGGAGAAATGGTGAGTGATCCAGTGAGAAAGAGAGAGAAATGGAGAGAGAAAGTCAGGCATGTCTGTGTGCATGTGTGTGTGTGTAATAGAGAGAAAGAGAAGAACCAACAAGAAGGGTGTGAGTGTGTGGATGTTTCCATGTGCTCACATTTCTGTGTGACTGTGTGTGACGGAAAGGTCGATTTGTCATTGGTTGAGGTAGAAAGCAATGTGTGTGTGTGTGTGTGTCCTGTGTCTATGTGTGGGAGCGCACGGCCCTGAGATATATGCTCTCAAGCTGTCACCCACCTCCAACTACTGTACTTCCACTCATTACCTCCGTCCTGCCAGACTGCTTTACTGAGCTGACTTCCCCCATCTGTCCCGATCAGCCTTATCTGAAATAACTAACGGCCCCGAGGGGCCCCTCGATAACCCACTGCCACTAGCCCCCTCTACACACACCTTCTGCCGAGCGTTCATGTGTGGCTTTCCATCCCCACACACAGCAACGGCTTACACACAGCAGATGTCATGGGCACTGTGTGTTTCTCGTGCTGTGTGTGTGTGTATGTTTGGGGGGGCAGTAGGTGTATGAATGTGAGAAGAGGGGGGGTGGTGGTGGTGGGATGCTGTTGAGAGTAAACTGCAAGTCCATGGGATATCAGAAATGCCATGGCACCTCGTACAGGAGACTTATTGCGCTAGCACTCAGCAGGAGCTTAATTGCACTGGGTGTGTGTGTGCAGTTAGGTAACAGATTATTATTTCTGCTGGTGCATGTATCATATGTGACACTATAACATTATACTGTGTCTATCACAGTAATGTGGGAATGCAATATCAGTTATCTTCACATAGAAATACAACTTGCTGCAATGACACTTCAAAGAAACCATATGGTACATATACAGCAGTGTATATCTAACTACAGTAAATATATTTGCAAATCCACCAACATGCACTGTTCACACACACTAAAAACCCTGTTTAAGTCACAGAAGACAAGTCAAGTCAAGTCAAGTCACCAAAGACTAGAGGATGTTTATTCATTTGTTTGTTTATTTTGTTTTGTTTAACATTGGCTACTGACATAAAATGAAATAAAAATCAGCTACTGAATTAAAAACTGGTGAGTTTCATTTAGGACTGGGTTTCTCTTGTGTGTCGCTTCTTTGACAGAACCAGGTACTGCTTTTACACACAAACACACACACACACACGTCTCACACTCCCACCTCCTGAGCTGCCGGCTGACTCACATGACAAGTGGATGCGGCTGACAGCTCTCTTCTCCCTCCCTGCTGGATCCCCTGTTTCCTCAAGTCCAGCGCCAGGCGAACAGGAGGAGCTACAGGGGCTGCAGGGTCACACGTCCCCATAGCCTGCTACATAATACAGCACTTAGCACTTCATGTACACACACACACACACACACACATACACACACACATATACACACTCATACACACACACAGACACATTCATATACACACACCTAAACATGTATACACACACACAGAGACAGCATACACACTCATACACACATTTACACACATAGACGCATACACATACACACACCTAAACACACACACACACATAAGCATACACACACACAGAGCTACAGCTGTCTCTCTGATCTCTCTTTCTCTCTCAAAAAAATGCACATCAGTTACAAAACACACCTTCAGGACACTAAAAAGGGGAGATTTCTCACACGCACCCTAACACACATTCACACACACACACACACACAAACACACATTCACACACACACACACACACACACTCATTCTCTCTCTCTTCCCTCCTGCCACATTGGGAGTGACTCCGGCACAGATAAAAAGAGGCCTTACTCTACTCACTGCTCTCCAGTGCAGTCTGCATGTGTACATAGATAAAAAGGAGGGGGAGGAGGCAGAAGAGGAGGAGGCATGAGGCAGGAGCTGTACACTCTGTCACACAGTCTCTCTCTCTCTCTCTCTCTCTGATTCTCACCAGCGCTTTCGAGATGAATCAAGTCGTCGGCGCGTTTAGAGAGATGACACGGGACTCATTTCTCTCAGCTGGCTGGCGGAGCAGACCGGAGCCCAGCCGAGCCGAGCCGAGCCGAGCCCATCTCTCCCGCTCTCTAACAACATTATCTCTCTCTCTGTCCACGCTGACAGGGCCAGCCATCGCTTAACGTCTTCATACCTCTCTCTCTGGCAACCAGCGCCATTTCTAAGTGATAATCTATATAAATAATGGATGGTATCTGCATTGACTTAGGTGTGCCGAGTTCTCTTTTCCATTTGTCTCTTTACTGTAAAAGGCCTTTTCTCCTTTCGGTGTTTTACTGGGGGTGTTAAGGTGTTTATGTATGACTCTCTCCCTCTCTCTCTCTCTTTTGTGATGGAATATACCGGACCTCACTTACTCACCCCTCCCAGGCAATTAATCACTGGGCTGTCTGGTGACCCTTAAGGGAAGGTGTTAATTTATGACAGAAGAAACAGGGTGGCCGCACATGTACTGACCTCTCGCAGACACACTCACATCCATCCCCCTACCACTGACTTCACCTTATGTGTGGACATAAGCGCACACACACACACACACACACACACACACACACTTAAGCACACACAAACGCAAGCACACACATACACACACACACATCCATCCCTCTACCACTTACTTCACCTAGTGTGTGGACACACACACCCACACATAAGCACACACACACATACACACACACACATCCATCCCTCTACCACTTACTTCACCTAATGTGTGGACACACACACCCACACATAAGCACACACACACATACACACACACACATCCATCCCTCTACCACTTACTTCACCTAGTGTGTGGTCACACACACCCACACATAAGCACACACACACGCACATCCATCCCTGTACAACTTACTTCACCTAATGTGTGGACACACATACACACACACACGCAAGCATGCACACACACATACGCAAACACATTCATCTCCCTACCACTTGCTTCATCCCTCAGTAACATGGACATGCACACGCTCCCACACACACACGCACACACACATGTACTCCTTGCAGACACGCTCTTATATCTTTTATCTTATATCCCCTTCCCCCCTACTTCACTCCTCCCTGACATGAGTATTGAATGTTCTCCCACTCTCTTTTTATCTCTACACACACACACACACACACACACACACACACACACACACACACACACAATTTGCTTTCCACTGAGGATAAGGTAATACATCAGATGATTTCAAAGAAGAGAAATTCATCATGGTCACTGCAGGAGGTCATGTGGGACCTCTCACCTTCACACCTTATTACTAGGAGTCATTGTGTGAGTTTGTATGTGTATGTGTGTGTGTGTGTGTGTGTGTATGTGTGTTTGTGTGCGTGTGTCACATTCGGTGGGTATGTCCGTAAAAGTCCTCTCTTTTATCTAAGGGAAACAGACTTGTCTACTGAGCCACAATGATTAGGGCCCCTGACAGAGGAAGTGTCTTCATCAGGACGGTGTTCTGAACTATACATCAGACATCTCAAGCTGAACTGCTCCAGCTGTGAACTCCCAACAGCATCAGCACCACTGCTAATGCTGCTGTTCCTACTACTGTTGCTGAAATAGAAAACCACTGGTGGTATGGTAGCCTGATGGAGATATCTGACATTCTGAATGCTATGTACTAAAATATGTAAAGTGCGTACTAGAATAGACAGTGTCCTCGCAATAAAAACAAAACAAAAACATAAAATGAAGAATAAAAATAAGAAAAAAAAAACCCTGAATAAACATCAACTTTGCTTGGATTGTGAGGCAACAGAAACTTAGACTACCTATTCAAGATTCAAAATCAGTATGTAAAATGGCTGTTGAACAATTGCTGGATTTCATACTAATCAAAGTCAACTGCTAATGTTAACCATAAATTGCAGAATATCAACCAATCTGTGTATAGTATATGGACTGATAGTTCAAGTTAAGTTGTGACTTACTGTAATAAACATCTGGAAGGATAATAAAGGAATGCTAGATTTGATGTGTTTAACTGCACTACCGTGCCAAATACAGAGAGTTTATCACACTATGCGAGTTCCCAATGACTCCACGCCTTAATGCAAACAATCCGAAACATACTCAATGAAGCACAAGGACAATCTGTCAGAGCTGATGCAGCATTGTCGACAGCTGCCGTTTGCCCAAGCGTATGCATTTTGTGATCATACAGCAGGCTTACAGCAGCCTTGCAGTGAACCACAGACAGTGCCACACACACACACACATGTGCGTTCACTGAGACTGTAGTGTCTTCCTGCGTCCTGACATCCTCCAGAGTCTACATTTCATCGAAACACAAGCCTCCCCGAAAAAAGATCCAGCCAGTCAGACTAAAATATACTCTCCATTATTCGATTGGATGCCATGTAGTATCTCAGATGTAGCAAAAAAGTCAAAACGGCAGAGTGTGAGTCCCAGCTCAGACATACTGCAGAGGAAACCCTCCAACTCCTCATCCATCACTCTCTCTCATCTGGACACCACACCGGACAACTCCACCGGCGGCCGCCTGTGACTCTGAGTGAGCCTGGCTGCCTTGATATCAGGCCATAACTATAACCTGCAGAAGATAATTGCTCCTGTTCGATCAGGCTCTGGCTCTGCTGAGGCCTACAGTAACTCCACCTGCTCACTGCTGCGTGAAGGAGCAATATAAACTGCATAGTTTACACACCAGCTTAGCTCTGAGAGGTAAGGTCAGATTCCCCTGGCCCCCCACACACAAACACACACATACACACACACACACACACACACACACACACATAAACACACACCCAGTCACCATGGCAGGTGTGAACAATTAATTATGTGTGTTTACAACTGATTTCTATCATCTATATGACCGAATAACTTCAGCAGATTTGGACTAGTTCCTTGAGGCTTTGTAAATATACTGACGTGTGTTTTTTGCCAACATATGGGATTCTTTATATGGAGCACCAAAGACAGGCCATAGCGGAGGAAAATCTGCAGAGACATGTAAACAGAGGGAGAGAGAAGGGGTGGGAGAGAGAAAGAGAGAGGAAAGGAGGGGTTGTGTTGGAGATTTGAGTGGTGTGCAGAGGGGGATTGCAGAAGGTTAATCCGTGGCAGGTTTGGGGATAATGGTGGATCTGTTATTATTAAGACACCTGCTCCTCACGCTCCCTTTCTCATTACACCCTCTATAACAGGATTAAACAGACACAAAACACACACACACACACACACACTTACACACACACTCTTACACACATACATATACATGTGTGCGTTCGTACACGACATACACAAGCATCAATGCCAGCACTCACAAAATCTTGTACCTCAGCTCTCTAGCAACCACAGCATGTCAGAAACCATCAATTTTCTTTCAAAGCAGAAGGCCTGACAGACCAGACAGTCCAGAAAAGGACTTGGCAGAAAACAAATAAAGAAAAAACACGAGCAGTAAACAACAAAACAGCATGATATACACCTATTTGTGCAAGCTAAAAATACTCCATGCCAGGTGGTTTCTTAAAGTCAACCAGTAACCAGTCATGCATAAACAGGCTCGACGTGTATGGAGCTACTTCACTTAAAATGCGCTGTATTAGTATGTGATATGTGGACGAACAAACAACAGTATTATGAAAAAAAGGTGTTGACTAGCTTGTACAAATCTGCAGCCTTGAAACACTAATCCGCACACTATGCACTTCCACATATAACTTCCCATATAATCTCTCCAGTCCTCTCTCTCTCTCTATCCATCTCCTTTGATTGACTGCTCTTTGTCAGGTTGGATCGCACCCTGTTCTTTGCTCCCACTCCTTCCCTCCGTCCCTCTCCCCTTCTCCTCAGCGCTGTTACATGTGGCTGTAAGTGGGAGTGTGTGTGTTGTGTGTGTTTGGCCCTGAGAGACCCATCCATCACAGTGTCAGGAGCCATCTTTATTCAGAGAGTTCCTCGTTTGTCCTGCCACGCTGACAGTGCCATAGGCCCAGGAGAACAGGGGCTGGGGGAGCTAATTCTCTAGCCACTCTGTTCACCCGCTCCGATAAGGACTAGGGCTCTGAAGGATCCCTCTGAAGGAGGCAAGGCTCTCCTCTCCAGTCAAGGTACGAGACAGCCAGTCTGACAGCAGTGCACATGATGGACACACACAAAGACACAAACTGACACACACACACACACAGAAACACTCCTGTGCCTGAGGTTTTGGTATATGTTCCAAATGGTCTTTAATGTGCACCATGTGTGCACATTAGCCTTCCTCTCCACATACGTCAGCAGGATGATGATTGTCGTCATTTCTGTGAATCCACTGAGAGTGCGTTGCTCTGGTTTGACGCCTGCGCTGAGAACTGTAGCACTAGCCAGAGGGAAGGATCTGACAGGAAATCCTTATCAGCATCAAGCACTCATCACCTGAGTCAATTAAGAGAGCGTGATCTGGAGCCTGAGGGGATGGCTTTGGTGTGAATACCTAACATCCTGCACCCCCCCCCCACCCCCCCCCCCCCCACACACACACACCTCTTCACACACACACCCCAGAGTGGCTCCCCGCTGCTTTCATTTCCGTAACGGATCGCGCAAGGATCTCTAATCCGGACAGCGGAGCGTGACGCTCCTTGGCTCCCAACTTCTCTCATCACCGCTCTACTGACGTCCACGCAGGCCCGCAAGAGTCGCCACAGTTACAGTAAGCCCCCCGAGCCGAGTCAGGGTCTGTCAGAGCCAAGTCTTGAGTCAGAGTCAGAGTCACAGTCAAAGCTCTTGGCCCTGCTGCTGTGGCCCCGTGGCAACGTCACCGCTCACGTCAATATGAGAACGGTGACAGACTGAAAAGGGACGCAGAGCAACAAAGGGTCACACACACACACACACACACACATACACACAGATTGTCTGCATTGCATTTTTAGTCCCATGCACTGAACTTTTCAATCATCTCAGAACTCTTGGCAGCATGGTAGCATTACAGTAACAGATCTGACTTTTTTTACAATTTTCTCTGGACGTTCGATATTGCAATTTTACTACTTTTAACTATTTGTGTCTTTCTTTCTATTTCTATGTAATTGTTTAGAGCTTTTTACAGTATGTTCTGCTAATTTATCACCTCATTTATGTACTGTATTCCTACAGAAACTGCATTGTCTCTATCTATCTATCTATCTATCTATCTATCTATCTATCTATCTATCTATCTATCTATGCGGTAGTGGGTGGTGGGTGGGGGTTGGGAGTGAGGGTGGTGGCTGGGATGGTGGTTGCCCCCATGATCAGAGGAGTTCATATGAGACTCCCCAGGCCACCCTCACTCTCCTGAGGCTTGGGTGGATGCAATGCGCTCTGATTGGGGTCAGAGAGGGGAGATCAGAGCATCAGAGAGACATACTCTGTTCAGCATTGCATAATTATTCTGTCATCTGTGACAGGAAGGCTCCCTCTCTAGTTGTATGATGTTAACGTTCACTCTGCACACAGCACAATGGCACACGTGTGAATGAACCCAGAACAATATTTCTGAAGCGCTTCAAATAGACTCACACTCTCACACTTTTTTTTCTTGTGAATCAGCTTCAATTATGTGGTTACAAAAATGAAGACGTAATCACAATTTCAGTACCATAAACACTTCAGTGATTTGAAATTGTTTTTCTTTATTTCATTAATTACATTTTAATTGATTTACCAAAATGAGCAGACAAACCTAGCTGCAGGCCCTACACTTCATTCTGGATGCAGTGAAAAAAAAATACCCTTGTGTGTTTCTGTGAACGACTGAAAGGTTTTCAACATTACTAATTATGGTCCAAAACATACACTAACAGTTGGATGGATATGAATACATTAGAACATTAATTAACATGGAAATGTGATGGAGAAACAAGCCTTCCACCCACTCTGTCATAATAGCTGTTTTACTTGGATCTACATAAAACAACCTACTGGACATGGTGCTCCATTAAGTTATTATAAATATTAACACAGCTTGGTATATTATTTCTCGGGGTGCCTAAGTGAAAATTAAGTTCCCATGACGCATAGCTCTCCACAACTTTGCAAAACTTGAAGGCAAAGGCCCAGTATAAATGCACTGCCTTTCTGGTTGGCCTTGGTAGCAGTGTCCAGGAATCTGGTCGTGGAAACCCTTTCTCAGGAGCTAAGTGAGCTGCCACTTTTAAGTTGAGAGAGATTACAGTCGTCTCCTGGGATCCTAGGTCTTATTTGCAAAGACTGTGTGCGTGTGTGTGTGTCAGTGAGTGTGTACTGGAGGTGAGACAGAGAGAGAAAGAGAGAGAGAGACTACTTCTACCTCTCTTTGTATATGTGTGTTCGAGAGAGTGTGAGTGCAAGCGTATACCTTCATGTGTGTGTGTGTGCATGTGTGTGTGTGTGTGTGTGTGTGTGTGTGTGTGTGTGTGTGAAAGAGAGTACCTGCAGCCGCACCCGCAGCACTACGTGCTCAGCCTGAGGTCACCCTATTATCATTCCTGACATTTCAGACAGATAAGGAGCCAGGGCTGCCATCCCATTACCCAAATCATAATGGAATTTGGGGACACTGCAAATAGCTGTTTGACTTTGCTAGATTAAGGCAGGGGGAGGCTCAAGAAGAAAACCTTATCGGAGGGCTGTTGGCCAAACAAATGAAACAGGTGTTGCAGCTCGTTTCCAGGCCAGCCCATCCAAACGCACCAAGCATCTGCAACAGAGAGAGCCTGATTAAAATCTGGACCAAGGTATGGTGCCCAACCCCCTACCCTCCACACCTTGACAGACACACATACACAAAACCTTCTTCATCACTTTTTCTATCTCAATTCTTTCACTTTTTTTTTTCTTTTTTCTTTTCACTCACCCTCTTCCCCCCCTAATTTACCAAACCTCATGCCCCCCATCTCTCTCTTTCTTTCTCTCTCTCCCTCTCTCTCTGGTGCTCTTGCTTTACAGTAAGACCAAGGTATGGTGCCTATGCCCCAATCACCACCCACCCACTCCTCTATCCTTTTAAGCTCAATTTTTCTTTTCACCCTCACCCTCTCTTCTCTTCTCCTCTACTCTTCTTCTACTCTCTCTATCTTCTCTTTTTCTCCCACACACCTCTCTCTAGTGTGTGTGTGTGTGTGTGTGAGTCTCTGCAGGTCTCCCTGTGCCTCTCTGCCTTAAGATGGAGAGAGCCTCCATTTCAAAAGCAGGCGCTTCACTCTCACCACAGTTTAAAATGAGAGGATTTCCTTTCCTTTTGAGAAACTGTCGGGGTGTTAATTACACAAACACAATGCCCCGAGAGGGGCGGCACAGGAGATAAGTGGGGGAACGAGGGAGACAGAGAGGAAAGAAGGGGAGAGAGAGAAAGAAAGAAAGGGAGAGAGAGAGAGGGAGATACACAAATGAATCTGTCTTGAGAAAAGATGGGCTTGCCCTCTATCTCCTCCCTTTTCACACACTGGGGAGGGGGTCCTCTCCATCGCAGTTGGGTGTGACAATGGGGTGACTAAAGAGAAGAGGAGGATAAGGGAAAGAGAGAGAGAACGAAAGAGAGAGAGACGGAACAAAAGAGGACTGCATCACCAGCACTTCCATAAACCTGACATTAAACCAGTGTGAGATAGACAAGAACTTACACAAAAAAATGATAAAAGCAAGCTCACGCAGACAGACAGCCCATTGGTTGAAACTGGCACACTGCAAGCAACACCAATCCAACTGTGCAACTTCAGACACTCGCCTCTTCCCATGGCAAAGCCATGCAATTATTACTCTTTTGTAGCTGAGATAAAGCTAATGTGGTCTGAGCGGAAGAAAATGAGGGGAGAGTGAGTGGAGGCTGGGGTTGGGCTGGTGGAGGAGGGATAGAATAAGAGGAAGAAGATGATGAAGAAGAAGAAACAGAATGAAGAAGGGGAGGGGAGAAGATGTGGCCGAGCGCTTGTTTGCTCTTTACTAAGAGACGTGACCTCCTCTGTTGTTCCAAAGCGGCTTAGTCCTGCTCCGGAGTTGAGCCTCACACTGGAGGAGCTTAGGAAGAGGCGTGGTAATTGCCCTCAGAGAAACCTGGAATGCCTGGCTCCTGCTGGCTATACCTACAGCCTGGCTGGCTGGGACCCAACCCGTGTTCCTCGATGACCACCCAACCTCTCGGCTTACTGTGATGTGATGCTGACGACGCCGGTAGAGACATTAAAGAGTATGACTGCCGAGTCTCTCTTGGTTGCATCAGACGTGTTTTGTTGAGCTGGGATGCCATGGATGCTCTGTCATCTCTGTCTTTTCGTTCCAAGGGCTCCTGCCCACAGGGCACAATGGAATGTCTGGGAAGACGCTCATTATCAACACAACCCTACCTGAGCATGGGTCAGCCACTGAACTCTCACAGCAAGAGACAGCTAAAAAATCTAATCTTCCTGGAGTGGAGAACACAAACACACAGACGTGCACTGAGACACACGTGCACGCACGCAGACACACACACACACACACACACACACACACACTGTACATACACATCCATCTACACACACACACATACACACACACACAAACACACAGAGGGCGGAGTAGTCAGTCAGAAAGAAGAGAAAGCACACACAGCCAGGGCCGTCCACTCGCCAACAAACCTCTCTCAGCATCACTAATTTATATTCCTCATAAGGCCTCTTACTGGCTTCATGTTTAATGGATGGAGAGACTGATGAACGAGTAAAAAAGGAGAGAGGACAGGGGAGGACTCATGAAGAGAGAGCAAGCAAGAGAGAGAGAGAGTATGAGATGAAGGAAAGGTGGGAAGGAAGGAAGAGAAGGAGAAGTTAGAGAGAGAGATTTACGGGAGTGGGCGACTGCCAGGCTGGAGTAATGGGCATAAGATCACAACTGTCAGCCCAAGGAGTGGGAGTAGACAGAAGTCATCACCAGTGAGCGATTCACACACTTACACACACACACACACAAACACATATCCACACATACACACAGTCATACACACATACACACACACACAAAGGAACACACACACACACAAACACATACACACTCCCCAACTAAACAGATCTAAACTAAACTATACAGATCACATAAACATCATGCAGGCCAGATAGATTTACAAATCAAACATCCATTTTATGACACTAAGATTAAGCAAAAACATTTAGAAATCATTCAGAGATCATAATTTCTTAACAACATTCCAAATAATGAGAAAAAACTTCTCCCTAAACTATGCTCCCAAAAACTCCCATTAAAAAAACACAAACTACAAACTAATCCACGTTTAGGTCTGCTGACAGTCCCATGCTCACGGAAGAGCAAATAAGGCCTGCTGCATCTGGGTGGCTTTCACAGCGGCATATGCTGGGTAGAATAGAATAGAAAGCCTTTACTGTCATTATACACAGTATAATGAGATTTACAGGAACTCCTTAAAAGTGCTTTACTACAACTACTGTACAAAACTATATAAAATAGAGGAAAAACACCTATGTAAAGCCACTGAGTACCCAGACAGACAATATGACAGATACGACAGACATGAGTACAAACTGGCAAGCAGCATACAGTGTGATTGAGGTAGTGTCCTGGTGGAGGTAATAAAACAAATAAATAACAATCAGTGCAAATATGGATCGGGGGGGTAGGCAGCTGTATGGGAATGCACATGGGGGATGGTGTGTCAGAGCGGTTCCCCTGGTTTCACTACAGACACTCACCCACATACAAAATCTAACAGTCCTCAGTGCATATGTGAGTTCAGAATGGTGACGGCTTTGGGATAGAAACTGTCCCTGAATCTATTTGTTCTGGCTGTTATGGACCTGAAATGCCTACGACACATTCGCCGTTGATCTACAGGGGGGCAGGGGCGGCTCTGTTCCGCCGGAAGTCCAGGACGAGCTCCTTAGTCTTGGTGATATTCAGTGCCAAGTTGTTAGATGCGCACCACTCATCAAGTTTCAGGACCTCATCTCTGTAAGCCATCTCGTTTCCCCCTGTTATCAGCCCCACCACGGTTGTGTCATTGGCAAATTTGACAATGATGTTCTCTGGGTGTGTGGGACTGTAGTCGGACGTGTAGAGCGAGTAGAAAAGTGGGCTCAGCACACAGCCCTGGGGGGAACTGGTGCTGAGAGTGCGGGCGGAAGAGAGGTGATGACCCAGTTTCACCTGCTGGGGTCGGTTGACCAGGAAGTCTTTAATCCAGGTGCAGATGGATAGAGGGAGCCCCAGGTTGGCTAACTTGGGGATCAGAATGTCCGGTATTATTGTGTTGAAGGCTGAGGTGTAGTCAATGAACAGCATCCTGATGTGGCTCCCCTGTTTCTCCAGATGACAGTGCAGAGTGGAGGGTGGTGGCTATTGCATCTTTGGTGGATCTGTTAGACCGGTATGCAAACTGATGCGGGTCTAGGGTAGGGGGGAGACAGGCTTTGATGTGTATCAGTTTCTCAAAGCACTTGGTGATGATTGGGGTGAGTGCAACCGGGCGGAAATTGTTGAGGCTGGTTGTGGGTACAGCTTTCCGCCTCCATCAAAATTTACCGCAAGCCCACAGTCCAAGAAGGAAAAGGCATTGAGGGTGGTGTCTGTGTGCTGGCGACTACGTGCCATACATTACAGGCAAACCTCACCGTGACCCATATAGCTTGGACTCCTGAATCCCCCCCCACCCCGCCTCGAGTGGTGAAGGGGTGCTCTGGGAGTTCAAACAGAGTGCCAATCCCCCCGATGCTTAATGTGTGTCTGCAAGGTGGTTATTTCTCCTCGCCCTTTCTCTGGTATCTGAAGACGTAATAAATCATGTGGTCTGTAAATAAAACCTTTCATCAAAGTCTCCTTCGAGCCTTTTAGGTATGTTTTTAATGTTCTATTCATCTGTGAATAGCTCCCGCCCTTCTCAGAGGCAGCTAAAATGGCAGTATCAAATGGCAGTTCTTAGGGTTTTTCTTGGTGTCTTGACTATTTTTTCACAGGCTCCAGGCACTTGAATTCAATTGTTTCTCTATGGAACGGTGGAGACTGCGGGTAAAAAGCTCGACCATTGCGACGTCGCCTCGAATTCATCTGAGCACGGCTGTAGGCCGCCGGCAGAAAAAGAGCCGTCTTCAAAATGGAGCCTTGCCTGTGGTCCGGGTTTTCCATCGCTTACACAAATAACCAAGCTGCAATAAGGTGCACAAACAAGCACAATGGGGCTAACAAGCAAGGATTACAAAGGAAGTGCTTTATGAGGTAATAACAACTCAGTGGCAGCAAGCTATTCTGGGCTGGATCAAGTAAAGAGACTTTAATAATGGGAATGTTCCCCAGGGGACGGGAGCTTAAAGAGAACCACATTAAAAAATACAAAAAAAAGAAAAGGAAATGGAAAATGAGAAGACACACTGACAGAGTGAGTAGCTGCTGATAACCACAAACTTGAAAACATGTGGTTGCGTGAATGTGTGTGTTTATGTGTGTGTGTGTGTGTGTGTGTGTTTGTGTGTAGTATTATATAAAGCTATGAAATAGTAATGAACTGTCATTTCCCAGGCGCAGCTACAGCAGGGTAAAAGAGGGAGAGAAGAAGCACAAAAAAGGCAATAGAAAGGGCTCAGTCAAATCTTAGACATTTCACATTGGAGGAAGAGAAACGAAAACAGCAATTCAATACACTGGCCCTGGCAACGCTGATACCGGTTTGTTTTTGAAGAGATACCAGCTGCTGCAGAGTCTGCATAATTAATTCCGTCAACCTTAAAAAGCATCGAAACCTATCCAACACCAACACCAACACCAACACACACACACACACACACACGCACATATACATACTTCCTACATCCATCAAATAGTGATTGCAGAGAAGAATGACTCAGATTGGAGAGAGTCTGAGCAGAGGACGCTGTTTGCAAATGAGATGTGTGGCAGCTTCCCTTAAAAGAGACAAGCAGAGCCAAAGTCAAATTTGATGAGAAAAAACACAACTTCTTGAGCAGCAGAGAGCCATACAATGTTGCTCAAGCCAAGGAGGTTTTTCCTTGATATTGGGCAATTCATTTTTATGTGAAAAATCAGTGGGAAAAGCATTATGACCATGACCATAACAATGACCATCCAATCAGGAGAGCAGGAACTGAACATGTGATTGCCCGGCGACACTACTCGTAAAGTTGCTCCTTGTGTCCTCACCTTAATGGCTGCTATTGTAGGACATTTCCACTGGACCAGCTAGGAAGGCAGTGACTGTCTGAGGCTGGAGGACACAGAGAAGGGCCTGTTCCTAATGGCACTTACAGCATTTACAGTTAAAATGTCTACCACTGTAATCACTCCACCCTACACATCAATAGGAGACAGACAGAATCATTAGTGGAAAAACTCTGAATGAGAGAGTGACAGAGAGAGAGAAAGAGAGAAAAAGAGAGAGTTGATTACGGTAATGTCAAGTGCGGATGTAAGCGTGAGCGGTGCAGTGTCTGTCTGAACACCTATCCTTATTTTAAAGACACCTGTTTAATCCTCCCCCTTTGATGTGTGGGAAATTAAATGCTGGAGGTACCCTCGTTTAATTCGGACTGCAGCAGAACGTGCATTCTCTGGGTCTGCATGCAGCGAGGCAGTAGGTTCCACACACCCTCTTCTTTGCCTCGCTCATTTTTTCCCTCCACTCTCCTCTTTTCTCCAACTTTCCTCTCTCTCTCTCTGACTCATCCCCCTTTCTCGCCGTAGTAGGCACCTCTGATGTCCACACTTTAAATTATACTGATTAAATTCATTCAAAAGATGTGGATCCATCAAATCATATCGACCCTGGCATATGTGGTTCCTCAAAGTATTAATAATTAATAGAATGGTTTTATTGAACTTCAGCATGAAAGCCAGAGCTATCATTTTCTCATTTTCCCTCCTGCCGATGCCCTGCTAGGGAAATGGAAGTGGGCGACAACAAGTAGGATAAATAACACCTTTTTGGTCTGAATTTTAAATGAGGTCCATCACATGTTAAATGTGTATTAAATTTTATGACCGAAACAGTGATGGATAACTTCAAATTCAATTCTAAGCCCCCCCACTGCTTCAGGAATACAAATATCTTACAGGGCATAATTACAGAGGATGACTGTTTTGGCAGGAAGGGGCAAGATGGCTGACGTGTTCAGAGTCTCAAGCTACAACAGAGCTGGACACAGAGCAGCAGGAGTTGGAAAGTGTGTGTGTCGGTGTGTGTGTGATCAGTATTTTGATTCTGATATGTCAGAATGCCAGCACTCTGAAGCTCAAGTAAAGAATAAGGGCATTTTAAAGTCCCATCCCACACATGGCAGCAGCACAGGCCAAGCCTCATGCCTCTACTGGGAATTGTTTTTTTTCCCTTTCTGGACCTTTCTCCTGGCTGCTCAGTGCAACACTGACAAAAGCTGAGGCCTCTATCTGTCATTGCCTAGGGACGGTGAGGTGTGGTGTGATGGCTAAAGCCCCTCACCGGTGACGAATGGAGCGGTCGATAGCTCGCTGGGGGCAGTGGTTCTGGAGCTAAAAGCCTAATGCATTTACACACACATACATACACACGGGCACACACACACGCACACACACTTTGATGCACAAACATGGACAGATATTGCAAGACCCGGTCAAGGCAAGGCTAATCTCTAAAGAGTTTTTGCTAGCACACCTGTAAACCTTAATGCCCAGCTCAGCAGGACACGCATTCATACCAACACACACACAAATTCATACAAACAGACACACACAGAAACACACATACACACACACACACACACAACCCCCAATAACATTAACGTTTCCTTCATGCATTTGTGACAGTAATTTAGTTAATGTCTAGCTTCTTTGGCACAGGGGAACGTCCTCAGCCTGGCAGAATGTCTTCAGTGCCAGGCAGGCCTAAGGAATGACAGACTGACTGAAGAAGAAACACACGGGCGGGTAGGCGGGTGTCTTGACTCGGCTAAACTGGCGGTAATTGCAAAGGTCAACTGCGCTGTTTGCGCAGCGGCTCATTGCTGGATTAGCAGGACACACTCATCCCCGGAATAATGAAGCTCTCAGTGTGTCGGCTGCGGAAATGTCAATGATATCCCCCCAGGTAGGAGAGGCACACGGCAGTGGCTGCCGTGGCAGAGAGAAGGAGGCGGTGGCGGTAGCGGTGGTGTTGACTGTGGCACACTGGCAGTAAGGAGGAACAGTCTGGAACAGAGCCATGATGGTGGGGGCCTCCTCTCTCTTACCCCCTCCCTCCATCCCCTACACCCACAACACCCCCTCACCCTTCACGCCCCCACCTGCCTCCATCTTGCCCCAGCCAGCCAGAGCGCAGCCCTGTCAGTTGACATTATCAATGTTCGCAATGTCACATCTTAATGGCCAACTGTCTGGAGAGCAGTAAGTGCGACCGCTTATGCTGATAAGGCTTGCGCATGCAACACATGCACACATACACACACACACACACACACAAACACACACACACACACACACACACCGCAGCAGTGCTCTGATGTGAGCGCGACTCCATGAGGTTTGGTAAAACAAGAGGACCTAGTTAAACAAAGAGACTGAGAAGAGCTAGAGAGAGACAGAGAGGAAGAGAGAGACAGAGAGAGAGAGAGGGAGGGAGCAAAAGAGAGAAAGAGAGAGAGAAAGGGAGGGAGAGAGGGAGGGAAAATATATATATATATATAATGTGTGATTAATTCAAGTTGCTACAGGGTATGAGCGATACAGAGGAATCTGTTGTGGAGAATATTGCTGGGGCTTATTGAGGGCATTTCAGCGTCTAATCATACAAATTGTTGCCAGGATTAGCCTGGCCCCGATTTGAGAAGTGTGTGACGTTGGGCGAATATGATTGTGTGTGTTTGTGTCTGTGCGTGTGTGTGTGTGTGTATGTGTGTGTGTGTGTGTGTGTGTGCCTTGCTACCTAGAGCACTGAATCAGTGCATCTTATCAAGGCTCACATTCTAAGTTGAAGATTCACACCTAGGTATTTATAGGCTCTGTATAAATACACATAGTGGGTTCTCTCTCTTTAACCCCCTTCTCCCCTCTGAAAAAAAGTGTGTGTGGATGCATCAGCACATCACCCACTGACACAATGAATTAAAGGTGAAAGGTGATTTGATTCAACTTCAGAGAGGAGCGAGCTAAAGAGAAGCTTTACATGTGTTTTAAAGCATAAATTCCCAATTGCAGACCTCTAATAAAACAATTTGCGGGAGAGATGGAAAGGAAGATTGACTTTCTGTCTGTAAGTAACACAACTAAATGGACACAAATAATGTCAGCATCTTGACTGAACACAAAGCTACCAATACCAACAAGCACCTTTTGATTTCAGACTCTCAATACGCTAGGGAGATTTTTAAAACACAGTCTCCAAGGCAAATGAGTGCTTCATTCCCACCTACTGTTCATTGCTTGCTTTTGTAGGTGGAGGTCATTGTGTATGTAACAAACCATTACCAGCGGTAGGTATAACCATGCCTCCACATGTTATTGAGAACAGAACACAACAGAGGGGCACATGCTCACTGACTTCCCAACATTCAGAGATTCTTCCTGGAGCCTTCAATATGGACCAAGGTTATGGGAAGACCAAAGCCTCATACAAGGCACTTTCTTAGGCAAGACCTTTCACCATTGCAAGCTTTCACCATTGCAAGCAGAACGTATGTGTCTGTATACAGGAACAAAGCCAAACATGTTTACACTGACCATCACAGCTGAAGGACATGTCTGAATGGGAGAGGAAGCGGGAAAAAGTAGAGAGGCCGCTCAAATGTCCTTGGCAAGGCCACCTAGTGTGGCATGGTGTGGTGTAGCATGGCAGGGGAGTAAAAGAGTGAGAAAGAGAGAGAGAGAGAGAGAGAGAGAGAGAGAGAGGGGGAAAAAGAGAGATGGACCCCATTGGGCGCTAGTGTTTCACACAAAAAAAAAAGCCTTGGACTCCGCTCTCTATTATCGCTCTGATAGATTTGTATTCCAAGGGGGAGAATAATGACGTGCAATGAGAGTCCATTTACTGTGGCCAGGCCTAATGGCCACTCAGAGCACCCGTCCACACCCACAGCAAACAAAGGAGCATCGATACAAATGATCTGCGAGACTCACGAGACCGGCCTGCACAAGCGGAATTACTCCCCACATTCGGCCCTGTAATTAGTTTTAATTTGAGCCTGTTAAATCAAAGCAAAATATACAACACGTCTCCAGATACAAAGATCGGTCCGACCGAACATCACTCTTGTCGACAGCGCTGATAAAAGGGGGGGGGTGACCCCATAAGACACAGAGCGACAAAAGAAACCGGTGGAAAACAATGAGAGAGAGACCAATAAAAAAGAGGGGAAAGAAGAGAGAGGTTGAATAATGCATAGCAGGGAGAGCTACATCTCCTTTCACAGTCAGCGC
>JAIFZK010000009.1:11905000-12167500 GCA_027481765.1 Tenualosa thibaudeaui | reverse complement strand
TCTGTATAAAACAATATGCTACAAAAATTAATTTCAAACATTTAACCAAAAACCAAACTAACCCCAAATTATCCTCATATATCAACAGAGACATGACTACAAGCTTTGCAATATCATCTAAATGTGAAAATGTAAAAGCAGCTGAAAAATGTAATTAAAAATGTAATCAAAATAATTTGGGAATATAATGTTTTACAATAAAAAAAGTGAACATATAAACTCAGATAACACAGATACATTACGTTCATTACGCTAAATTATTAAATTTAATTATAAATTATTGTTTTAATAGTTTAATAATGTATTAAATTATTATATGATTATATTATAAATTATATATAAATTATAATAATATAAATATATATATATATATATAGAAGCCATAGGGCCTCAGTAGCTCTTCTCCAAAGTTTGGTCACTCTGTCCTTAAAGAGAGTTGCCTAGACGTACCTTAGTGTTAGCTTATCAGCAAGCAGAGACAGTTTGAAAGACAACCACTGATTCTGCCCCTTTGAGCTCGGCCTATCGGTCATGGCCAGTCTATACATTTTGATGTTACAGTCTGGCTTGTCAGGATAATCCAACTGTTTAGTTTAGAACTGATGTATTTGTTGATTGCCATTATCCTTACAATTACTATGTGATAAGCATATATTTAATTGCTTGCACTGTATACATTTCCACTTGCAAGTTGACTTTTCTTGCAGCTATGGTGGAGCAATGGTGAACCCAGGTTTGATTCTAGAACCCGCCTTTGTGGTTCCATGTCACTTTGGATAAAAGAATCTGTTAAAGAGCTGTTTTTTTATGTTACTTTATTCACCAGCTATGGTGTCTTACCGTTGTCCATGTCAGACTTCCTCTCCTGTTCAGTATCAGTGAGAGACAGGATTGAGTTGGCTCGGCTGGACAGGGCAGAGCCACCGCCGCCACCGTGCTCTGACTTCACTTCCTGCATCCACAGGTGCAGCGCATGATCTGGAGAGGCAGGGCCCTCGGGCTCAGTGTCTGGGTCAGAACCACCACCCACAGACAGACCTCTGGCATATGAGTGTTGGGATGAGGGAGCATGGAGGAAGTCTTCATCTAGGAAAGAGAGGGGGAGAGAGAGAGACAGCGATGTGAAGCTTAGCACACACCAAGCTGATGGTCGGACATCTGATAGTGTCATGCCCATCGTTTTAGGCCCAGATTTGAGCAGTACGTACAGCTTGATTGTTATCGCCAAACCTTTGCTGGCTCGTTTGTAGATGATCTACTCTAACAAGTATTGGCAACAGAACCATTGGGTGCAATAGCTATCAGCCGGCATTTTGTTAAGTTCTCTCAAGTATACCTGGTTTGTGTGCGCTATTAGAGTTACATTTTGTTATCAGCAAAGGTATGCAGAGAAAGTCTGGGGAAGAAAAAGAGAGGTTGCAACATCAGAGTTACTTCCTGTGTTTATCATGAGGAGTGCACAGAGGAGGTGTCTCAAAAAGGCCAAAATGGAAAGAGAGAGAGAGAGAAGGTGCAGCAACATAACAAAAATGTATTAGATCTACTGTTTATCCTGTTTGTCAACTAGGTTTCAGAACAGGCTAGAGATCTCTATGCTCTAGCTGGGGTGAAGTATGACTTAGTCATGACTAATCATGTAACATTATTAATTCAGCTGGTTGGGAAAGTGACATATTATTGTGGAATTTAAACCAAACTGTACTATTGGTGGTGCTATATTAAATAACAAAAGAGTGAAATCCAATTGTATCAAACACAAGGCCATGTCTGGTATATTTTGAGGACAACAGACACAGACCAACAGGTATGTAGAAAATTATATAACATTAAAGACATTATTTTTCAAGCAAACCAAATATATTTTTCTTAGTCTTATCAATGTTCCTTATCAATATTGACTTCATACCATTTAGACTGGTGGTGGAAATGGAAATAATGGTGGAAAAAATGGTGGAATGGTGGGAAAAAAACAGTCAGAGTCGCAAAACAAAGTGATCAATGGCCCTGCAAGAGGAAATGGAGAGGCAGGGATTAAGCTAGATTGTTGCACTGAGATTGTTTGAGTCATGATATGACTGTGGCCATCAGATGGCATTTTGAAATGGACCCTTTAGATGAGGAAAGAAAATGTGTGTGTGTGTGGCTTGTGTAACATAGAAAGAGAGAGGAAGTATGGGACGGAAGAAGACAGAGAATGAAACAGAGAGTGTGAGAGAAAGAGAGAGAGAGAGAGAGAAGGAGAGAGAGAGACTGCTGTATCAAGTAGAGACAGAACTCCCTTCCACTCTCCTAACTCACAGCAGAGCAGATGAATATTTCAGGCTGAAGGCAGGGGGGCTTCCAGAGTTCCTGCCGGCGACTGGCGAAGAGAGCCTCCCATGGCTCCTGGGAGAGATGGAGGAAAGGATGCCCTCTCCTCACTGCGCAACAACACACAACCTCTGCACACTGCAGACTGGAGAACCGCAGAGCATCCATTTTGGAGACTTAATATCATCCCAGTAGCAAACATTTATGTGCACATTTATAATGTATGAATGTAGTTATAGTTGGCCAATAGTTTCTGATTGCTTAAGAGACTTTTTCGAAGCCAGTGCAAAAAGAAAACAAGAGAGATACAGGAAGACCAGAGAGAAAAGGGGATCGACAAAACACAAGACAACTGGCTTCTTCTTTCCATACAACTTAACACTCTCCTTATCCTTTCCCCGAACCTCCTCCCTTCTTACTAGTTTACCTAAAATGCAACTTGAAGGTTAAAACCACTTTTCATTAATGTGTAGAGAAATAAAAGCAAGAAAATATTTTTTTTAAAAAGCAAAATAAAGCAAGAACTAATATTTCAAAACAATTTTCAATTATAGACACACTTTGTTAGTATTCGTTCGTTTTTTATAGCGTTCTAAAACAGAATTTGCCTAGCACGATGTCATATGAGGCAGTCCGACCAAGTTGGTTAATAATATCCATAAGAAATAATGCTTTACAATAGCATATTTAAGACTGGCACAGTTGAAAAAAAAAATCGCTGGCAAATGCATTTTAAGCCTAATAATTATAAGCCACTTTGGCATCAAACAGACAGTGATTTGGGGAACTACGTCCACCACCATCAAATTAATATGGTTGAGGAGAGAAGTGGGCGAGTGAGACAAACTTAATAAATAATAATAAATGCATACAGGCAACTACGTTAATGTAAACGTGTTGGCAACTACCACAGGATTGTGTTAGCTAGCAGTAGGATAACAAACAAGGTCTGAACATAAAACCTAGCGTCGCCGGACAGTTCCCTGCCACAAACCACCACACAGTCAGTTTGTAGTGTTGTCTCTGACATACCAGTTATAGCCTATGGCTCATCCATGATTTGTAAAGGAGCAGTGTTCCATCTCTGGAATTCAGCTAGTGAATTTGACTGTTAACTATAGCCAGCTAAGTTATCTTTGCATCACATACACCGTAGCACAAACACCCATTTGTTCAAGGGGATTGCTTAAAAAATTCTTCAAAAGTATGACTTTTTTCAAAAGATATCTGGCTTTAGGTCTTATAAATCATATGAAATCATTCCTAAATATTTCTATATTAATTTCTGAGCAACATTATGTGTAAATTCACTAACAAATGTCAACTTCCAAGTTGCTCTTTAACCTTCCTCTGTGATACTCCTAAACAACTCCTTTCTTACTGCTTTACCTAACCTTCTTATGTGATACTCCTATACAGATCCTTTCTTGCTGCTTTACCTAACCAGCCTCTTCTCACTCCTTAACCCAACTTCAATTCACTTTTTTCATTTTTTTTCACTTTTCCTACCTTCTGTAATAGTCCTAACCCCCTCTTGTCTTACTCCTTTACCTAACCACCTTCCTCTGTGATAGTCCTAACTTAACTTCTTTAACTCCTTTAACCAGCCTGTTTTTAGTACTTTACATAATGTCAAGTGATTATTTTTCTTTCGCCTTTACCTAACTTTCTTCTCTGTTAATCTTTACTTGCTACTGTCTTACTCCTTTACCAAACTTCAGTATATTACTTCTTAAACCTTACTACTTACCTAACCTCAGACTGCTCTTTTTCTCACTCCTTCATCTCAAACTCTTGCTCTTTTCAGAGTCCTTTTGCTAACCTGCTCCTTTCCACGCAGACTGTTGCGTAAACAGTAATGAGCCGCAGCACAGAGAGACTGTCAGAGCTGCGGCACACAGCTCATGGCATTTATGAGGTACTAATCATAGCCACGCTCTCCCATGAGAAGATGCAAGAGGAGCTCAGCGCCCCAAATGCTACTGGATTACTCATTCCAAGACCTTCGTCAGCCATTACACACACATACACATACACACACATGCACACACACACAATACAAGCACACACGTTTGCACACGTACACAAACGCATACGCACCAAACTTAGACAGAACTCTGTTTAGCTTTTAATTAGAGGTTGTGTGCAGTAGGGATCAACGAGGATAAACAGTGACTCAAAGTGAGTGAGTGAGCAAGAATTAACTTCTGCACCACAGTGACAAATAAAGTTATATCTCTCATCTACTTGGATACACACACACTTTCAGGGAAGGAGTGAAAGAGAGAGAGAGGAACCAACATCGCTGTCTGGGGTGATCTTCTAACTGTAGGCCCGTGGTGTTGTGTGGTGTTTGACTGTTGTCTAACAAAGCAGCTGACCTTTCCTGAAAGGCTAGCCAGGGCAATCAGAAATCTTATCCAGACAGCTCAGATTCCCATCAGCCTCTCCCATCACTGGCTCCCATTCCATTCTCTTCCTCAGTAACTCTAGCCCCGTGCCGCTCATCTTGCTGCGTGCCACAGTGTGTGTGTCTGCTGCAGCGGTGGGGCCTGTGTAGATTAGTGGGAGTACAGGTGGAGAGCTTTTCTCTCTCTTCAAAGTGTTCTTTAAAGGGCCTGTGTACAAGAGGCTCTCACTTCCCTCTTTTGGTCTCTCTTCTCTTCTCCTCTCTTCTCTTGCCTTCTTCTCTCTCTCTCCCTCTCACATTCTCTCTCTCTTCTCTTCAGTAATCATCTCAGCCCTAATTACAGTGGGACAGTGGCTCCGTCCTTCAGTGCGACCCACCTCACTGCCCCTCACAGTCCCAGCCGGCAGCGGCGAAGCACACACTCACAAATGAGTACTGAGCACTTGCTCACATACACATACGCTCGCACACACACACACAACCACAGTCACACACACTCCTTCAGCTTGCATCGCCTCGCCGGCTCGCTCATGACTAACTCCCTTTGTTGCAACCCCCCTCCTTTTTATTCTTTTCCTTTCCTTTCTTTTCCGTTCCTCTCTCTGCCCTCTCTTCTCTCTTCCCCTCTTTCAGTGGGCTTCAAAGTGCCTTTGCACTGCTGCATACTTCTTCTGTGTTATCATTAGAGCTTGGGTGAACAAGTATAAAGTGGGGAATGACTGTAAACATAACTGTGAGGCTAACCTAAAACAACTACGTGTGGTGGATGAAGGAAAAGTGATACAGAAAAAACATTAAAAAAAATATTCACTCTTTCAGTATGCTTGCATATGGAGGGTACTGGAAGAACCCTTTCCACTCATAATGGCTGGCTGGGCCAGTGATCGTGGCCTGTCACCATGCCCCTTCCAACCAGGGAGCCAGGGAAACATATCTGTCTCTGATCAGATGATTTTTTGGTTGAGTCTGTCTTTGAGAAGTTTTGTGTCTTCGTGCATATGCAATGACCTTTTCCACTAACCATGAAAATAATAAAGCTAATGATACATTAGTACTAGCAGATGAGAATTTAAGTAGGCCTTTCACTAGGAACTACTAACACACAACCAGCCTTGCACACTCTGTTTGTTTTAAGATTAGGTTTACACAGAAAACCTCACACACTCACACACTATGGCCATTGGTAGCCAGCAGAGAGCCTCAGTATTTCTTTTGTTCTAATTCATTAGTTAAGACTTGACCGCATTCCCCTATTAGAATGAGAGAGTAGGAGAGAGGGATTCCATTATAAGTAGGTGAAACACTCAGAGGTCAGGTCTTTCAGACAGTTGAGGCCATCTGCTACACCTTGACATTTTTAAGTCTAACTGAAAACATCTATGCAAAAGTGGCACATATGGTTATTTTCTAGAAAACCTCAGCAATAATATGAGAGTAAAGTGTATGTAATGTAATGTATTGGCAGCTAGGATATAGAGATGCAAAATACTTAGTTTGATTTAGAAACATGAAAGGTCTAATTATTTGTGCAATCCACAATGAACACACTGACAAACAGCAGACGATTTGTCAAGGCATGAGGTGTCTACAGTTCTCTTTTGCATGTCAATATTTTCCATCGCCCATCACCACCACCCACCCACCCCTCTTCTTTTCTGTCTCTTTCCAATTTTCAATCTGCTTCTGCCTTTCTTCTCCATTCTCCTGCTCCCCCCATTGCTCTCCCCTCTATGTGTCCTTTCTCCTGCCTCCATCTCTGCTCTGGGTGCCTTCATTTTCAGCTGCCTCCTCTATGACTTCTCTCTCTCTCTCTCACTCTCTCTCTCTCTCTCTTTCCTCTTCTCTTGACAAACAGCATGTCTCAGATCTCTCACTGCCTGCTCTCCTCTCAATCTGTTCGGGTTGAGAGAGCTCTGCAGCGCACTGCAAATGGCTCTTGTTCATTTTATGCAGTTTCCAGGGCAACTGGAACAGAATGTTTTGTTCCGTGTGCATCATTTGAATACACCAATAAATGGAAGCAGAAAGCCAATTTCTAGTTGTGTTTTTGCTTCCGTCAGACAAGACCGAATGTGTGAGGGTGTCTATGTGTCAGTGCTTCCTGGTTCAAATAAAAGGAACAAAACAATACATATGTATGGGGGAGGACACAAAACAATGACAAAAAAGACTCCATTTATGAGACTGAAGGGCAGGAGCAAAGACTGGGGCATGTGGGTGTGTCGTTTTTAATAATGTCAGCCCAGACACCACGGCAAAACAATGTGACAAGACAGATAGAATAATTATATTTTACAGAACATTAGTTTATGGCTAAATTCCTGATGTTACTTCAAGATTATGTCTGCGTTTCTGTTCCTCAGCATCGCCAAGAACTAACCCAGTAATAGCCTACATATGCTAAAAAATTGTCTTGTATGATGCAAACAAAGTGTGACGATTCATTGAAAGTTACTAAAAGATTGACAGGATCACCGCACTTTCTGTTCTTTGAATGATTCATGATTTTGGAAATATTCTCTGTTGAAATGGGAATGGTGCCCGCCAGCATGTGGAAGCAGGGCTAAGTGCATAGTCAGATGTAATGCTTCTATATTCACAAACGTACAAGCATTAAACTGCCCTATTCGTTCCGAGACTTCAAACAGAATATCAAATAATTATCATCTAAAAGGTCAAAAATGTCAGTCATGGCTACTGCATTAACAGTTATCTAATGGAAGAGGTTATGGTCAGGTAATGGGAGATGTCGACTAGAATATTTTTATTGTGTTGTGTTTCACACAGCACAATGTATAAAATAAAATAATTCTCATGAAATTCAGGATGAAATCTAAATAAATTGAACAATCTTCAACGGATATAAAATTGTACACACTATCCCTTTTCCCGACAGCCGTTCTCTCCTCTATACTTTACACTAGACCTCCTCAAAGACCAGAGATATTAATTGTTCCTAAACCATACCATGTTGCTTCCCTGACGTTCTGAAAAGGCCTTATGCTAGGAGGCCTAGAGAATGCTTATCAGTGAGGCCATGCTGAAACAACACCACCTGTGCTCATACTCAGAAAGCAAACATGGCACCCATGTTTCAAAAGTACCAATAACATTGATATGATATGCTTTTGCTTTTTAGTTGAAACCCATTTGACAGATGCACTGACAAAAAGGTCCTTTGATTTCAAGAGACAATCAGAACAGTGACAAAGAAATATGTGAGGTAGGAAGAAAAGTCAATTGAGTTGGCTTCTACAGAACAGACTGTTATACACGGTGATATATTGCAGGACTGTTATAAGAGGACAAATAAGGAATTTATTTTCTTAAAATTATGCACAAGTCAAGCATACTAATGTGTTGTTGCATTGTGTTGTATCCAATTCAATTCAATTTGCTCTGACTACTTCATGTGTTAAATAATTATTCCAGTTTCATTTCATTCCAATCTATCTAGAGGTGTCTGCTGTTTATACAAGACTAAAAGAAAGAAAAAAAGTAGTCATAGTCTGTTTTGTCACAGGAAATCAAGATCTCTGGCCATATATCAAAGTACTATGTTAAAGAATAAGGATAGTATTAAATCATGACTCAATTCTACCCTATAGCTGAAGACAGCAAACCAGGCGCATTCAAAGACCCATAACATAGAGGTGCTATATGCTTTATACTGCATTAAAAACGCTTTAAAACAGGTCAAAAATGAGGACACATTACCACAGACTAAGAATAAATAAACCAATTCAGACATCTTAGGCCAAACCATTCTGACACAAACACACACACACACACACACACACACACACAATGACCCATACACACATTTGCATTTTTGTTTACAGTAGTAGTGACCTTAACACGTCACACAAGTAGCCATTACATCAAACATCAGCACTGACCTTGATTATTTCATGGCTCCGAGAACGCCTCTCCTTTTTGCATTACTATCACCTATTTATACAGCGGCTCACTGACATCAGGAACAGAGGGCCAATAAACATCAAGGACCACTCACCACATAGACCACTCACCACATAGAGCTGTATGGCACCTCTCCACTAAACACACACACACACACACACACACATTCACACACACACACTGCATACAGACGCCTACACACAGTTACATGTACATGCACATACACACACAACACACAGACACTTAGATACAGCATGTGAATCTCATTTACATAAATTGTGCTTTGTGTATGTATCTGTGTATGTGTGTGTGTGTGTATGCGTATGTGTCTGTGTGTGTATGTGTATGTATATGTCTGTGTCTGTGTATGTATGTGTATATATGTGTATGTGTCTGTGTGTGTGTATGTATGTGTATGTGTATGTGTATGTGTATGTGTCTGCATCTGTGCATGTATGTATGTGTATGTGTCTGCATCTGCATATATGTATATGTGCCTGTGTCTGTGTATGTATGCGTATGTGTGTATCTGTGTCTGTGTATATACGTGTATGTGTGTGTCTGTGTCTGTATGTGTATGTGTGTGTCTGTGTCTGTGTATGTACATGTATGTGTATGTGTGTGTCTGTGTCTGTGTATGTATGTGTATGTATGTGTATTGTGTGTCTGTGTCTGTGCATGTATGTGGATGTGTCTGTGTGTGTCTGTGTATGTATGTGTATGTGTCTGCATCTGTGCATGTATGTATCTGTGTCTGTGCATGTATGTGGATGTGTCTGTGTGTGTCTGTGTATGTGTCTGTGTGTGTCTGTGTATGTACGTGTATGTGTGTGTCTGTGTATGTATGTGTATGTGTCTGCATCTGTGCATGTATGTATGTGTATGTGTCTGTGTGTGTCTGTGTATGTGTCTGTGTGTGTATGTGTATGTGTCTGTGTGTGTCTGTGTATGTATGTGTATGTGTCTGCATCTGTTCATGTATGTATCTGTGTCTGTGTATGTATGTGGATGTGTCTGTGTGTGTCTGTGTATGTGTGTGTATGTGTCTGTGTGTGTCTGTGTCTGTGTATGTGCACGCTCCTTCTTTATCTTCAACAAGCATGCAAATCTATAGGCACATATAAAAATATCTCCTATCTCCTCTCCTATGTCTGTAGGAGTAGACTTATACATGCTCCTACAGACAAATGCATCATTATCATACCCCTGTAAACAGACAAAGAAAAAAAGTGAGGGAGTTAAAGTGAGAGTAATATATAGATAGATGTGGAGGTGGAACATGTGCATGCATGCACAACCATTCACTCTGAATTTCCCTGATCACACACACCAATTCTGACAACACAGGTGTGCATAAAAATAATTAAAATGAGTTCCATCTGGTAGCAGGGTGATTAATTTAGTCTCGTCACATGGCACAGAGCTTGTGACACACAGCACCACATAACAGGGCTCACAGCATAGACTGGCAATGGTGGCCAAGACTGTACAAACACCTTTACACTTCACACCAAGCCCAACTGGCTCCCTCAAATATTTGTGTTTGTTTTAGGAGCTATGCATGTATATAACATTTAGACTGTTATTTGATATTTGGGAGATTTCACCACCAAGTGAAGCCTGATGTCTGTGTTTTTCTCTGTGTGTGTGTGTGTGTGTGTGCATGCGTGCATTCGTTCATTCGTTTTTGCGTGTGTGTGTGTGTCAATCCAATGCATTTAGTTTTAACATGTGTGCTGTGTGCAAGGATTTCCAATAGGAACCCCTAGACAAAAGGTGACCTGTATATTTCATCATTCTGGCTTGTAGATGCCTGCAGCTTGCCAAGACAAGCAGAGAGAAACATCAAGCAAAGCACTGACAGTTAGAGTATGTGGCCATGGCCGTGTGTTCTTCACCATGGCAATTCATTATCATTATCACTATCTCCAAGTGTCTGCAACATTTTGACAGTGCTTTACATGTATATATGAATGTCTATGAGTGTTGTGTGTGAATTTGTGTGTACATGTTGAATGTGTGTGCATACTGTGTGTGTGTGTGTATTTGTGTGTTCATGTTGTGTGTGTGTATTCATGTGTGCTTGTTGTGTGTGTGTGTGTGTGTGTGTGTGTTCATGCGTGTATGTTGTGGGTGTATTTGTATGTGAATGTTGTGTGTGTGTGTGTATCCGTGTGTGTGTGTTCATGTGTGTATGTTGTGGGTGTATTTATTTGTGCATGTTGTGTGTGTGTGTGTGCATGTTGTGCCTCACCTGTGCAGGGCTGTAGGCTGGTTTTCCTCTTGACGCGGTGGCTGTTGTAGGCAAGCCTGCGGTCGTGGCTGTAGTCACTGGCACTGACACCACCGCCTATGGTCCCACTGTGTGTGTGGCTGTAGGGCTGCTGGAGGTGGTTGGTTGGACCGCCATCCTCGCTCTCCTCCGAGGAGCTGGAGTAGCGGAGCTCCATGTCGGGCCGAGCCCTGGACAGGGACTGGTAAGGTTTGCTGTTCATTTGGTTCATCTCCCACTCGCTCTTCCTCTCACTAGCTCATGCACTCACTCACTCACTCACACCCTGCAGGACGGACACAGAAACACAAAAGGAGAATAGGACGTTAAAGGACACTGCAGAGAGAAGATCCCAAGAAATCCCATCCATCACTTATTCTTTCTAAATTGTAAAAGCAAAAATATTCACCATGTCAAAGAGCAATAGCAGGTTCATATTTAATAAAACTCAATGCACTTTAATTAAAAGTTGTTTTTGTGGATTCTTGCGGTTTAGTTTTAGCATGATCTTAACAGCAATATAAAATATTTGGTCTTTTCTCCATTTACCACTGGACAGTCCAAATAATCATTACAACACTGTAATGTAAGTCAGGGACAAGGAGAACTTGCGTTAGATTCACACACAGCTCCTTTTCGTCCTGTCGGGATTTATTTTCCTATACCTCACTTGACTACTCAGATGTTAAATCAAATCTTGCATTATGTTCTGCAGTCTTAGTAATACACAGAGCTCCTCATTCACCTCCACAATTCCCAGCCTTATTAGTTCATTGCAATACAACTACACATTCAGTGCAGTTCACCACACAGCACAATGTAATGCCCATTTCAAATCCTGAAATGTTGCACTGAATTCCTAAAACTGTTGCACATTATTATTACTATCATTTTAGTAATTATTTATTATATATATTTTATTATATTATATTTTAATAATTATTTTTATTTTATTATTATTATTGAATGAGCAGACTGAAACATTTCTAATATATAAAGTGAATGTTGTGGCATGACTTATCTAGTTGCTTTGAGGTAATATCCAATGACTTCTTGGTTCTTGGTTTGCGTAAGCTCTGTGCAATTGAGAGGCCCAAATACACTAACCGTAAATTCATACACCCACTTCATTCACAAAAAGGCATATGTAATTATCAATGTTTTGTTCTGACCCAAACAATTAATGATTTTAGCATAATATGCAATGACCTCCTGAGATGTCAGTCACAATTGAATGTGACTCCAACACAGATGTGACACATTATTGACCAACTGAGACATGCACATGACATATGACATATGCTTTGATCCGAAGCAATGCAGCAACTTACAACAGCTCACTACAGCTCAAATGATTTCATTGACTTCAGTCTCAAACACATGACTGGTATCACTGAACCAACTCTCTTATTCACAGCTTGCGTTTAGGAGCGCTAGTCAGTCGTAACTGCAGCAGGCTCTCAGTAAGTTTGCTCTCTGTGATTGTGGTCACAATGAAGCCTAGTGAGGGAACAACAAGAGCCCCTGGTGACAGCCCTCAGAATGGTGCCTCTGCTTGTTCTCGGCGGCTCTCTGGACGCCAGGCACACACACTGTGCACCCGCTAGTCCCTTTGTTACCAGATGGCAAGCCGGGCTTCACTGTCATGAAAGGGGGAAGGAGGTAACAAGAGGCAACTGTCAGTAACGAGCACTGAGAGAAAAAAAAAGAGCAAGAGTGAGGGAGAAAGAGCGAGAGAGAGACAGACAGACAGATGGAGACGGGAGACAGAGGAAAAGAGGGAGCTCACTGCTCACAGAGCGAGGAAGAGCACCCGTCATCTGGAGATGAACACCAGTGACAGAAGAGAAGACACTGTCAGTCAACCTTCCAGTCAAGCCTTCCTCTGGGTACAGCACTGCTGTGGTGAGGAGTAGAGTCGAGCCCCTCGAGTGAAAGTGGAGGAGTGGAACGGAGAGAGAGACTGAACTGCAGTGAGATTTACAGGATGAGCAGTGACCCATGCACTGCCGCGTCCTGATCCGGTTGTAGCGATCACAAGCGACTATAAATTGTGGCTGCAGTCGCTGGGATTCCTCATAGCCTTACCACATTTACAGTAGGGCTGAGGCTTTCAGGGAATATAACACCAATGGAGGGGTGTTCTCTTGCTTTTGCAAAGCATACAGTTTGTCTGTTGGAGTCGCTATACAATCTAACTGACGTTGCTTGTCTTGCCCCATGGTCTTAGTGAGTGCTGTAGTCAAATGTAAGCCTGCTAGAGTGCAAACAAAGAAGGGAGGCCTGACCTCATCCCTGCAAAACGGCAGAAAGTGGAGTTTGAGCCATTCTGTTCACGTCTGAGGAAATTTTCCTCAGCTAACACAATGCTCGGGGCGTGCAGGGCTCTCTCTGCATTTTCAGTTGCATAGTGCAGAGTGCACCCACTGAAATTAAATCATGAACTTTGACTTAAACTCAAACAACAGCTATTTCATTGCCCGGGGAATGGAAGGGAAAGCAATGTCAGATGTAAGAAGCCTCGTGAGTACACATTGCTTTTGTGTAGACCCACCATCTTATGAAAAGGTCTAAAATTGTTTTAGTACAAGTTCACCACATTGGAAAATCAGCAATAATTGTACGATCTCTTTAAAAAATATATCCAAGCTCACATATTATCCTTCTAATGGGACAGTTAGGCCCTCTCAGATCTGACAAGGTGGATATTAGACCACTGAAATGTTTATTTCCCTTTAAAGAACGCAGTAAAATGAACAGATAAACAAAGTGTGGAACCAAATCCCAAAGTTGCTGAAACACCTTTATTTGAGGCTTAGTGGAGTCTTAACCAAACTGATTGCAAATCCAAAAAAATAAACTCCATTACTCTTAGCAACACAATATAGCCTATGTGCCTGTTTATCCACTTTCTATGCTATTCAAATGGTCAACCTTCCCACCACAGAGCTGAGTGGAGATCCTGCTATAGATAGCCATGCTGCCGTCGGTCACTGACTCTGGCCAGCATCATCATCTCTGGGCTGAGTCGTGTCTTTGCTGGAGTGCTTGTATGAAGCAGTTAATTTTCTGGCTGAACCTTTCTCACCCCTCACACTAATGAGAGCTGGTGTGTTCACTCCTTTCCCCCACATAGGTCAGCGCCCGACCAGACACTCACTTAATTACCTGCACAAGAGGCCCAGCTGTCTCTCCGTGGACGCAGCTGAACCACTCATTGCTCTGCTGTTTTTTAAAACAATATTTTCTTTGTCTGGTCATGGAAAAGTCAGATCTCACTACTCTTTTTTAAGTCTAGTTTTTTTGTACTTTTTAGTCCTAGGTGTAGTTTTGCCCTAATTCAAGAAATAAGTACAGGTTGGATTCAAACCCAGGACCCCATGGGCACTTGGACTCTACTTCTACCTCAGCGCCCCCTGCTCAGGATGTTTTTAGTGTTTGAGCTAAAACTCTGGCAATGGGGATATATGAAGAGGTGACATCAGTTATCAACAAGGTGGATCTCCTCTTAATCTGTCTGCTACATTGCTATGAGGGCAGCAAAGGGGCCTCCAGGGGCCAAGCATTAGAAATTGTGTCTGGTAGGCACAGCCGAGGAGAAAATGGAAGAGAGGCCTAAAAATTGGTTGAATGGCAAGTGGAAGATGAGAACTAGAGGCTGGCACAGTAGGAAGAGCTGTCAGCTGAATGACTCTTTTGGCTAATTTCAGAGATGAACCCGAGAGATGTATGTGAACTATACTATAAGTGACTAAAACAAAATCACTTTGATGTAAACACCTGTTCAATACCATGTTGTTTATTTGTTGTAATCCAGTAGCAAATTGACTTTACAGTTGCCAGGTGACTACTGATGGCTTGGCATGAAACTTATCTGTCCTAATCATTTATTTACAAATTAATCATAGAGGAAACGTTGATGCTGGCTGCTGGATGAAAAAGAAAACACCAATTTGATTTCAATTTAGACATTAGCAATTGATTTCAATGCAAAGATTTTTTGTGATATCCGCCAATTTCGCAAGTCTGTCTGATAATTAGTAGCTGTCTTTCAAACAAATGTGTGGCCTGCCATCAGGATGTTTTCATTTAGTCTTTCACCTTACTACCAAGGCTGTGTGCAAAATGAGACTTCCCCCCTTCCTCTCCTCCTATGTGGGGCATTGTTTAGTGACAAACCTTGGCTGATGTGATTCAATTCATAGCCCTGTTTTTTGAGTTCACCAAGTGCTGTCTGTAGGAAAAA
Organism: Tenualosa thibaudeaui; assembly: GCA_027481765.1. Classification (NCBI taxonomy): domain Eukaryota; kingdom Metazoa; phylum Chordata; class Actinopteri; order Clupeiformes; family Clupeidae; genus Tenualosa; species Tenualosa thibaudeaui. Next base: position 12,152,341 of record JAIFZK010000009.1, on the reverse strand, counting down.
GTATGAAAAGAATCTGATACAACATAGACATCCAGTTAGTGTTAGCTGCCCATTCACAATTTGCTCTACGTTGTATCAAGTTTTCCCACTTTTTTTCCAACAGCGAGCACTTGGTGAACTCAAAAAACAGGGCTATGAATTGACTATTAATTATGAATATGAATATTGACTATGAATATGAATCACATCAGATTTTGCCTTTAACTTACCAAGGTTTGTCACTAAACAATGCCCCAGATAGGAAGGGGGGAAGTCTCAGCACTCTGTGACCTCAAATAACAGGGCTGTAGATTGATTCACATCAGATTTACACTCACCCTAAGTGGTACATCTAACTTATTCTAAGGTGTAAACCTTCAAATGTAATGAAACTCTTTGCCTTTGTTTTTTTAAGCAGAACAAAGCTACAGGGCTCTTCAAACAGGGTTAGGATTAGGGTTAGGGTTAGGGCATCTACCGCTTTCTTTGGGTTTGCCTTTGCCTGTGTGCCTAATCTACTTACATATTTGAAATACACTGTGTTTAGTGTAGTATATCGCAACATCTTTTCTGAACAAGTTCTGTCACTCATAGAAATTATGGACAGCCTTCCTCACCTGTCCATTACATCAAACACTCTGGTGCAGCAAAGTATCTCTCCAAGTCCCCCCCCCCCCCTCTATTTCACAATCAGCTCTTCTGTAAACTCCAATAGCTCTTTATTCAAAGTGGGGTTTCAGCAGACAGCATTCACACAAGAACTATCCTTCAGGCACTCCAGCACCACGGACAGCTCCCGTGCTAAACATGCTTATGCCCAGTGCTCTTCATCAAGCATTCCCGCCAGGCAGCTAAAACTTGTGAATCACCAGCTTCCACTGATCTTTTATGGATCCACTGAGAACACAATTTCAGTTTCTCAGCTCTTCAATCAATCCTCATGCAACAAATCCGAGAATCTCTGTCCAGACCACACGCAGGGCAAATCACAGCTCTGTGTCAAACAACAGCTCTGTTACTTCATAACTCTTCTGACCTCACCTCATGCCCAGACTGAACACAGCAGGGTAAATGATCAAATGCCGGAGACATGCAGGATCATTGATGTGGCCTTGGATGGTAAATGCAACACACTCACTGTAATGGACTCTTATGATCACTGGCCTGCCTCCAACAGTTGATACACTGCTCTGCTGCATTTCAGTGAGAATAGTAAAGTCCTCACACAGTGCCAAACAGTAACGGTAAGAATATTGCTAATATTTTGTATCTATTAATGCCATTGCTGTTGAAAGTCAAAAAACTTGTGTAATGTGCTGTGTACTTGTGTAATAAACTAATGTAATTTTAATATGGCAGTTTTTTATACACAATTTTTGATAAAGAAGCATTTCATTGTTCACCTTAGTGTTTGTGACAGACTATTTCCTTCACATTAAAATATGCCTGACACATTAACACACACACACACACATACTATTTAAGAGGTTATGTTCACCTGCTGGCATCTATAAAATTAACTGCCGTTAATGAGCAATATGACAAATCTTGTCCTTGTTAGAGCTGCTACTTCAGTGACACATGGAGTTAATAGGCTATTAATTGCCGGCTGAAAAAAATACCTTGGATAACTAATTGACAACAGGGAGATGTAAAACACATTCACATTTAATTCCGCATTCTAGTCACTAGAAGATGACCTGTGTGACCCTACATGCACACAAATACTGACTCTACATCTTATTAAAAGATTGAAATATATCCACCTGGAAAACCTGAGGAACATCATTATGACAAAGCAAACATTTGGTATTTTTTACCTGCTAAGGCATGGCATATAGTAACTCAAACTCATCCCCACTGACCAGACATTTACATTTGCAAATTTAGCACACACTTTTATCCAAAGCGACCTACATTTGTCAACTACCAATTGTTCGGGGCAATGCTAGCCCAGTTACTTTAAGCGCTATGCTACCACAGCCTAGAGACTGCTCACACTGAATTAGATTCTCTCTCTCTCTCTCTCCACCATAATGTTTAAAAGAATTCTTGTAAATTTGCAACCAGCAATACCTACTTTTTATTCTTTTTATTCATGCTATTCATTCATTCATCTCTGAGTCTGACACGCATTTGTGCAGAAATAAAAAATATACCAAGGGCACAGTGTTTGAATCATATATGGCTCTGATTCACATATGCCAAAACAAATTCTTCATTTTGACAAATGCTGGACGACTGAATGGTTTCAGATGCCATGAGGCTAAAGTTCCTCATGGTCACTCACACACAAATACATACACACATGTGCACGCACTCACACATACAAACGAGCGCACACACACATACACAAGTGCACACATACACACACACATACACACACACACACACACAGTGGCAGTAGCAACCAGAACACAACTAGGCAACAAATAACCACAAAATCTATTCTATTATTCATAAACAGCGAGGTACAAAACAAAATAAAACTGTTAATGGATTTAAACCTGAAAAGGTCACCAGAAAGGACTAACTTTGTCAATATGTTTGGTATTCAACTTTCTTTGGCAAAAACCAATATGAAGTCTGCAAATGTCATTAGTCATAAAAAACAAGAAAAAGAGTGGGAGAGAAAAATCCATAGTTTTAAAAGGGCACATGAATAATTAAGCTCTGGCAAAATGCACGGCTTTATCTCTCGTGTGATCTGAAAATGGTACAATTTAACGGCAGCTTCCCTAGAATAACCCTGTTATCACAGCTACCCGCAGGGAATACTAATGGTGTGTGTGTGTGTGTTTGAGTGTCTGCCTGCCTGTCACTTGCTCACTCACTTGCTGCTCCGACCCCCTTCTCCACTCCATAATAATGACGCTGGTTAAAACTGACTGTCTTCTTGGACGTGAGGGAAACACTTTCCCAACAGTATGGTGGAGGAGGCAATCAGAGGCTCTTAAGAAAAGAGACACAGAAGACTGAGTGCATGCGTTCATACTGAGAGACACATGGGGTCTCCATAAAGCTCACTTATGGACACACACACAGACACAGACAGTATATAGCAGAGGGAGTGAGTTCAGTGATCAGTGCTGAGTGAGTTTTTAATGAGGTGATTATGATGATTATGCTGGTTGTGAACATACACATCATCCAGCCAAAAGACAAGGAGGGGAAAAAATAACCCGCCAAAGGCTAATGCGCTCATTATCTCCATGTGGTCATTACAAGTCCACCGTACCTGTACTGTCTGCATGCTAGCGAACAGCTCATGAAACCTTATGCAACTGTCAGCAGGCCCTTATTTGTGATTAGCATCATTGGGTGACACAGCAGCCACTTCAAGTGTAGTCCAGAAAAAGACAACTGTGATGATTCTCCACAATATCTGTAAAATGGAAGCACACACCCAATAACCATAAGATGGTTACTTGGACCCTTGCAGTTGGAGGATGGCTAGACTGACGGTGAATAAAACATGTGTTTTTGAAAAATAAAATCCTTTATGATGTGAGGGAGTGTTGTGGTAAGATTGGAAAGTATTCAGTGGTCTGTCGGAGGTTGGCTCTTATGCAAGCATATGGCATCTGATTTCACAACACATTTGCACCATATGCTAAACATTACCCAAAGAAAGCTTGCTTTCGCAATTGCTATGTTTAGCATTCATGTAGCTTTTAGCCAGAGAGCACTGTAGCTGTCCAGCAAGTACACATCCCTCACAACAGCAACAGACATGAACATTCATTCACGGGTTTTAGCCACCTTGCTAACATGTCTGCCTCAGAGACTGAAATGCCATCAAGTTCATGACGTTTAAGTCTGAGGCCAGGTCATGCAGTCAGCACAATGCAGGTTACATTAGCATCAGTGCATTAGCTGTAGTTACAGTTAGTGACAGTTACTCCTGGATTAATCTGGACTAAAAGGTCTTTTGGGGTCCACGAAACCGGTCAAAAAAAAAATAGTTTAAAAATGTTTTCCCAAACTACATTTACTACCTTAAGATAACATATGGAATGTTCAAACGGAATCCCTGTGGGAACAGCTAATTGAACTCTCTTGAAATGATCTATTATTAACAAAGAGTAAAGCGTAGAGGGTATCACCACAGCCCTACACTAAAAACAGTATCCTGATGGGTACAACAGCACTGCCTGCCTTCAGCACTTGTGCTTTCCAACAAAAAATGGTCTCCCAATTAAGGACCTCTCTTCCACCAAGTCACTGTGTACTTGTCTGGATCAACCTAATAAGTTTTAATGCTCAGTTGGAGAGCCCCTCTAAGACGCAGTTCAGATGCATGGCTGGCAACATATGTTCAAAGAGCCTCTTGCTAAATGCATGATGTGTAGCTGAGTCAGAACACCAGGGAGCCCAGAAAAAGCTTCTCAGTGGCACATGAAAGCATTTAAAGCTGTAAATGATTGTTTGCAAGCCAAATAACATAACTCACTAGAACATGAGTCACTTTAATCATATTATGTCATATTTTTTATTTTTTGACCGTACAAGACTAGGTCAAAAGGGCAACCTTGCTAAAACATCTGTCAGTAACATAATGAAACCAAACCAGCATGGTTGAATACATTACCACCTTAACTAATCAAAAACTGTTCCTGGCTCTTGTACACAACAGTTCACTGTGTCCTAAGACAGACCACGTATGGGCTATATTTTTGATATATTATGTGTAACTTTCTGTGAGCTATCAGCAAAAACCACTACCAATGTTCATTCATAATCATGAATCAGAATTCTGTAACCCTGAACTGCAGGTCACATAAGGGGTGAGGAGGCAACAAGCTTACACAGCAAGACAGAGAGATAGAAAGAAAGATTGAAGGCGAATGAATTTGTAATAAATAATAAAAAGAATGGCTGCTACCGCCTACTTTTTGCTACGTGGAATAGAAACTTAAGTGGCCTTTTTCTGGGAATCCTCCAGGCATTCATCCGCTTCCCCCTGGGAGGATCAGATACAGCCGTCTATCTGGCACTGCCATCTCAAACAGGAAGTCATGCCTCAGAGAGATCTGTGCCTTTTCCTGAAGCTGATAACAGAGTGGAGCGCGTGCGGCATACTGTGCCTGACCTGCAGTGTAAAGTGAATCCATGCTATGATTTTAGCTCTGACATGTAGTTGTGGGGAGGTCTCTCAGTGGCAGTGTGAAGAACACTTAACGACTACATGCTATCTACAGTTCAGTTCAGCAAGACTCCACTTACTCCATTTGAAGGTGAATTTACATTGGTTTGTCAAGTATTTACAGGTGTACTCAACCATTTAAACCTATTATGTGTTATCATTTAAACATATGATGTAATTTCTATCTCTTCTTGGTATTATGCAGTGTGTCTAAATGACATGACATTGTGTCTTAGATTGAGATTTTAAGCCTGTGAAATGTTGTCGTGTGTAGACTGCTAACTTATTTGAGATCCAAGTGTGGCTGCAGCTGTCACGTTGTGATAAAGAGCTCCGCAGCTCAGAGTTAATGCCAGTAATATGGCATTTTGGTGCTCCATCCTGTCATCGCCAGCCTATCAAATCTGTCACAGCGGCAACAAAAATCTGCTTCTTTCAGGCCTAAGGGAGTTAGATAATTTATATCCACTTTTTAAGTTTGGGGAGAAATAACCCATTTTCAAAACTTATTCCACATAGGTAAACACCTACTCTGCCAAGCCTATACATAATGATAAGCTTTATCTTCCAGAAATGGCTCGGCTTCTCGATGGATAATTTATCAGAAAACTGCTAGGGCTCTCACTCTCCAACCCTTCTCTCCATCTCTATCTCAATGTGCACACACGCGCACACACACACACACACACCATATACTCATACAGATAGAGGAAAATTATATGCAAAAAAATATTTGAGAAAAAGAAAGAAAAAAAACGGTACTCAGAAAAACACAAAAGTCAAACGTAGGTCAGCTAAGAATATTTCCTTGCTCCCGGCTATTTTGTGTTTTTCTGAGAGAGCAAGTGTCTTCCTGATTCAGGCTTTCAGAGTTTTGAGCGGGAGCTGGAAGCAACGCTTTGTGTGATATCATATGAAGGTCACCGCTGTGTAGACAGAGGGGCCGAGCAGGGCTGCAGGGAGGGAGCGTTGGGGAGAGATGCCAACGACGCTAAACTCCACTCCAGCACTGCTCAAAGAGTGGCACTTACCCACATCAGCGATACCAGGCCCCCAACCACAGCTGTATCCCTGTGGCACATCAGCAGGTCATAAAGAGGCACACTGGCTTCTACACAGCCCACCAGTATTATGAAGATGGTATTTCATCTGGAAACACCAACCCCACTTTCCCATTGCCACCTAGCATTAGAGTCACTCATGACATGTGCTGTAAGTCCATGCCCCCTATAGACCACTGAAACTAAAATGTGTTGCTGTTCATACAGGTTATTAAAGTTACACATTACTCAACATTATAGAATAAATGCAAGACAAGGTTATACATATACATATCACATTGGTACTGCCAGTAACACACTTAACTTGCTTAATGTAAAAGATGTGGTGGATGAAAAAATAAGGCCAGATAAAAGATATTAAGTGGATTTATGAAACAAAATAATACAAAAATACATAATGCATAAGGTTGCATGTTGCATAAGAGTTATGTAAAAGAACACAGAAAAAAAAAAAACATTCTGAAAAGGCTTATTTACAATCGTTGCAAATTGCTGGACTCCTGAGAACATTGAGTACTGTATGGCATTTAATAATCACAGAATAATCAAGAGGTACATTATCTGCCAAGAACTACCCCTCTGATGAGTTTTAAATACCACTGCTGGGTCGTCTGAACTGTGTCCTGGCAGGTTTGCCTAAAATATAAACTCTGTCATTAACCACAGTCATTTAGCAGGACTGAGTCAGACCCAGTGAGACTTGAGTGTCAGGAGGTGGAGTAGTAGAGTAATGTCAAACTGCTTCTTTGCTTCAATGAATTCTCACCAATCCAAATTGTGGGCACAATGATTATGTGATTTGTACATGGGGCACTTGATTATACCAGACACTTCAGATGCCACAACAGTGCATGGAGATCAATAGTGTGCCATCAATTCACCGCTGCTGTAGAGTCTAAGCTTTTCTCACTGCCTTTAGTCTCCCAAACTGTGGGAAGCTAATGGGTTCTCTCTACCTGTGCAGAAGTTTTTTTTTTCTGTACCCCAGCCTTTCTACAAGGTTCTGTTTACATCAGTCATTTCCTAGCTGCCAATCTGCAACTTGTGAGTTTATGTGTCAATGTTTTTCAATTTTGTAGTAAGATAACGCATTTCTGTTGGGATTTTAAACTTTAGATTTACAATGTTTTGCACATTAAATTTATTATAATTATTTGGACACCATTTATTATTTGGACACTATTAGGGACTTGTAGTTGTGGGTTTTGTTCCTATGAATATACCATCTTTTCTAAATATCATTGAAGGAGAATAACTGTTCCTGTTGTACTACTGCCTTATAAGCTCCATACTAACCAAAGCATATTAAGATCATAATTCATGTACAACAACTAACTTACTAACTACAAATCAACAGTAAATAGGAGTTTATGTTGGAGAAATTCTTAGTTAATGGTCTAATATAGGTAGAATAAGGTCATGCAGAATAAGGTATTAATAAGTGACTTGTAATGGCTAACAAATGGCTAGTATGTTACTAATTTGCAAAGTAAAGTGTTACCAAATGTACAACTCTCAAAACTTTTTTGAGTTGCAGACAGCACACTTCAACAGGACTTTAATGCAATAGTATGACAAATCATTTATGCGTGTTATTTCTGATTAACCCTAGATTTGGTTCCTTTGGAGAGGGTAATGTACAGCAGTGCACTTGACATCCCATGAAGGGCCATCAGGAACGTTTAAGGGTTCTTCAATTTGTACATAAAGGAGAACATAGGTTCTTATAGGTTCTGCTTCACTTCCAGGGACATGGTAAGACTGTGACAGAACTATCACTGCAACTGGATTTTTCCCTTGTGATCCTGTGCTTGTGTGTGTGTGGTGGCTTGTGTGAATTGAATAGAGCCCTTAAAAGCTTTAGTGAATGAAGTGCCCTTTCATTTCTTTTTTGTCTGTGAGAGTATTGTTTCCAATCGAGCACAGCCTTTGGTAAAAGCTCGCCCTCCCAGAGGGGTTAACAACACCCTTTTAACCAGGTAAACAAACAATGACAGTGAGATGCAGTGCAGTATATGCCGGCATACAAGCTTACACACACACACACACACACAAACACACAAACATAAACGCACACACACACACAAAAGGGAAAAAAGTCTGTTAGTCTGTTTTTTTCCGGTCAACATCTAAGACTCACTACTTTGTATGCACACACCTGGGGGGGTATACTACAAAGCCAAGTTACTGGCTAACCAGCATAACTTAAGGTGTACCTGCTGATCTCCAAACAACATGTCACTTCAGAAACAACAGATGCTCAATGCAGTGTTCTTTTGGAGAGCAGCGGTTACTCCCAAAGGTACCCAGGTTAACTGGTACCTCGCTTCATTACCATTACTATTCATAACCTTGCTTTTAGTATAGTCCCCTGATCAGCAACGTTGAGCATCATTTACAAATGATAATCATGACCTGCTTCACTGCCTTCAACTAAACACACTAATCAGTGCTCAAAAATGAACCACTTGTTGCATTGGCCTTGATTGAGTTGGATCTATGACTTCTTAGCACACTGCATGAATGGAGTTTATGGGCCTAGATTGCTGTTCAGACTCTTTTGTTGTCATAATTAATTATTAGTAATGAGTAATTACATTTTCACACCTTATCATTGAGCAATTAGCCAAGTTAGATGTAAGAGAGAGAGAGAAAAAAAACACCCTTCACATTTCTGGCCCCAGATGTCTTTAACAACGTGTTTCATTTTCAGCAGTTCAGACACAAATGAGGCTTCACAAAAGCCTGATCAATAACTTCTCCTCAATCCATTATTCTTGTTCCAAGATCCTCTCTCTATCTCTCTAAATCCATCCCCATCTGTAGTTATTTGCAACACAAAATGTTTTTGGGTCAGTATGTTCATTTGTTTGTTTGTTTGTTTGTCTGACAACAGAATTACAAATAAAGCTATCTGTACAAATTCCATCAAATTGGGTGGAGGCGTATGCCAAGGAAGAGCTCATTAAAATTCGGGAGTGGACCTGCATGAAGGGGGTTTTGGGGGGGTTCACTATTTCACAGTTTTTCATTTTTCACTTTGTTTAATATAGAGAGATGGGGGCCCATCCACCTTGGTGGGTCGTCTGCGGTAACCCAAGTGCCCTTCCAATTCCATTACTTCTTTCTTTTGTCTCCATGCTGGTGGATTCCCCGCTGTCATTTTACCTTTTCTCTACCTCCCGTGCCTGGCCCTCCCCACCACGCCATCTATCACCCAACCGCCGCTGCCACCATCGTCACTGTCATCGCCATGACCCGCTGCGCGTCCATTAGCTGCCTGGCCCGTGACTCTGTGCTGGGCCCTGTCGGCGCTGCCTCTTCACAAGGGTCTTGCTGATTCAGTGCTGCTGCCGCTGCTTTAGGCCCCATTAGGAGGTTTGATGTCTGTCTTTGATATGAAAGCTAAAAGCCTGCCCTTCAAAATTCATCTCACTAGGTGAAAAAATAGAAGAACGGGAGTTAAAAAAAAAAAAGCCTAAGCCTCATCTTTTTAACATCAGCACCGTTGCCATGGAGATGGCCTCAGGTCTGCCAGCACTCTTGCCATCAGACCTCAGTCAGATGAGCACATTTCAAAGGCCTGACCCCGTCTCTCATTTATTGCGCTGGTCTGGTGGGACTTTCCTTCACCTCCACCCATAACACGCATCATTTGCATTGTCATGTTACATTCATCGCCGTATAATTAAGGACTGGTGCTGAATGTCAGCTTCTTATCAAAAAAAAAAAACAAAATCAGATTCATTTTTCTTTTTTTTATCTGTTGGTGGCTATGTTCACATCTGGCATCTGAGTTTATGCTGGTAGTGCGAGTCGAAATTTGGTGCCTTGCCTCTCTGTCAGGTGCAGTGATCAAAGTCTACCAGCGATGGTTTTGGACACACACAAAGGAAGCCTGGGGCCTGGGCTGCATTAGAATAATTTAGTCTCTTTAATCTTCCAACACTCACATCAAAGTTCTACCCATTTCTCTCTCTCTCTCTGTCTCCCTCCCTTGCAGATGTAGTTTCTCCCCACAGTAAGGTGCCTCCACTGTCACTCAGAACTTCCATTTATCCATTATCCATCCATATTTATTTATCTTTTCCGTCCATTCTTCCAGCTAGAGGGAATACAAGGCTCTCTAAGACCCTGGGGACAGCACAAACAGCTCTCCTCTCCTAAACAGACCTGAACCCAGAGTTATAAATGATTATAACTGTAATGTATTATATATGCTATTCTCACACCTGCCAGTGACATCAAATACTCCCCCAGTGAGAACTGAAGAATCCATCAGCGTAGCAGCACATTCACTCTCTCGAACCTGATGAGACTTAGTAGCACCTGAGCAACGCTCTCTCACTGGTTCCACTGCTCTCTCTCTGTCTTCGTCTTTCCACAGGTATTGATAGGGTGGGGACGTGTCTGCATATCTGTTGTGTCCCCCTGACACTGAACACGTCATACTTTTCAATCCAGTCAGTGGCTTTAAACTATTTAATTCAAAACACTTTATTTGTCCCTGAAGGACAATTTACACAGTCACACAGAGTACAGTATAATACACTTACAATAAATATAGATAGATAGATAGATGTGGGAATGTCTTAACTCGGACAAATGAGTCAAACAAATGAATAAATAGATAAACAGCAGGAATACTGCTATTTAATACTAGATATCATATAAGTGTTCATGTGCTATGACCCCAACTCAACATTAGTATGGCCCCACACAATGACAAACAGACTTTTCATAAAGACATCATCAGCTGCACCCCACTGATGTTTCAGACCCTCCTTTTTGTCCACAGCCAGCATCTGTACTGGGAGAAGAGCGGTTCTCAAGATAAATGCCAGCATCTCTCTGTCTCTCTCTTTCTCTCTCTCTCTCTCTCTGAGTCAATATGGGTATCCAACAGCAGCCAAAAGAAAATAACAAAAACAACTGAGAAATAAAAATAAAAACAAAAACAAAGCACAAAACGACAAAGCAAGCCTTCATTCCCTACCAACTCCCAATCTGGTGTTTGCAACCTTGTGGCTCATGTTTGCATGTCTAGTGCAGCATGTAATAATCCTCTATTTACCATAATGGCTTTAAGAGATTATGGTAAACAACAATGTTGCATTATTGACTGTGCTGTATCAATACAGTTGTTTACTAGGATCATACTAATCTATAAGTGGCTTTGTTTGAGAGTTAGCTGCTGAGACAATGAATGCAGAACATTCCGGGTTCCTTCAGGCGTTTGTGGTCATAGTTTCTCACTCTCTTTAAGGCTAATGCAAGAGAGCACAGTTCAAGTGGGTTTGTTATGAAAATGCTGCTTGTATCATTAATATGCAGAACAAACAAAACATGGGAGTGCAGCCATTATCTTTTTCTCTCAGCTAATTTCTCTGAATAATTACTATTATTACGGCCATCATATTAAACCAGAAAATCAACCATGCAATGGATTTTTAAGTAAATGATTGGTGAAAACTTAATTAGAGCCACAGGAAGCCGAGCTGGACACAAAAAGCAACCAAAATGCAGCTTTTAGCAAAATTATTTCAGCACAACAAAATTTGGGTGATGCAAAGAGTTCTCTTCATGAAAAATAAAAAAAGCTTCGTCACATCTCCTGGAATGTAAACAGTGCTCGTGCAAAGTGTTAAATAACGAGGTTTCTCTCTAAAAGCTCTCTGTCATCCTGCCTAGGACCCAAACTCAGTGAAAGGAAAAAGAGTTTGTATGTCACACCGCAAACTTTGATCACGCATTCACACCCCCTCCTTCCTCTCCTCAACTAACAGGAACTGACTAGTGCATCATCTCTCTCCAACAGTGTGATGGGCTCTTTCAGCTGTGGGCTGGTGTTTCCGTGGCGCCTTGGGAGCTTTCCGATTTGATCAATGTCGCATCAGCATCCGGTTACCGTGACGATGCCAATCCAGTGTGGCTCTTCCATGCTCCTCTGCTGGGAGGAGGGAGGGGTATCTGTGACAGGGCTAATCAGACCCATGCCGTCGTGCAGCCGCAGACACAAAGGCCTGCTGGGAGGACCCTGGTACATTCCACACCTTCCTCATCGTACCCCGGTTCGTCTACCAAACACACACCCCACCCCTCCTTCCCCAACTCTGTCCCTTTGAAGCCTTATCTGCTCTAAGCCAGCCATCAGCTCCTGTTACAGTAACCAGGCGTCAATTACAAATGCCTCTGTAATGACTGACATGGCAGTGATTGTCACAGATGGGAGTCACATCATCCACAAATACAAGGTTGTGTTTTTGTTCTAAAGACACCTACAGACCTGTGTATGTATGTGTGTGTGTGTGTGTGTGTATGTATGTGTGTGCGTATATGTATGCATGTGTGTGTACGTTACACTTGAAGTGGTATGGGCATTTACATGGACTTTTTTATCACATCCATCACGGCAATACTGTAAAATGACATATTTTTATGATTTATTTATTTAATGATTAAATTTATTATATGACATTTGACGATTGAGGATTGTATTCAGCTGTAAGGATCACATAAAAGTAAAAGCAATAATACTATTCTTGCTCATGTTCTGTCACATTTATAATGGCGGAATTGCCCTTATAACAAGGAATATGTTATCACCATTACATTATGCAGCAAGTGTCGTGTGTTGCTTGTAAACATATACAAAGCCATGGAACCACCAGCCATGTGCTGTTATGCCTCCCATCCCCCCACCACCCTTACAACCCCCCACAGCGCTTTCCCATGTTTTTTCCCATGAGGTGGCTATCTAGAGTGCTGTTTTATTCACTCTCATTGATGCATTCACTTACATAGAGAGGTACAGACCAAGACATGTTAATAATAGAATAAGTTACAAACTATATATTAACAGTTTGAGGTTACTAGTAGCCTAGTGGACCAGACTCCACTCCAGAGAGAGAGAGTTTGGACACTCTCAAAAGGTATACATTTACTTTGTGGTGGGTGAGCACTTTGTTTGAAACCTGTTGCTTCAGTCTTAAATTACTGTTCACTGATTGGACACTAAAAAAGGTGGTGTGGGAAGCCGAAGCGGAGGTATTAGGTGGCAATTCAGAAATATATATACTGCTCAAAAACTTTTCTATGAAAAATGTTCCAAGAGACCAAGAGCAGAGGTGGAAGTTTGACTCATGACAGTTCAGGCAAGTGAAGCAGTAGACTACCTAGAGTCTACAGGTGGAGGTAAGGAAATGTGCATCAATAGCCCATTGGCTATAAATCACAGGACTCTGCATTTTACTCAGAAAAGTGAAAGGAAACTTGCAGCGCATCACATATACGTAGGCTACAAACTCAAACTGGTCATCTTGCGGATTCATTTCAAAAGTTGTACAGCTACATTTTAGCACAAAGTTTATATTATAACTACCTTTACTTTGCATGCTATTCATCTGTGAAAATCTCCATACCAAGATGAGCCTAAGTCACTGTTGTTTAATGTAAATACCCTGTGTGCATGGAGACATTTTATTTTTATGGTGATAAAGTGAGTTGCGTTAAAGCATTATTAAAGTGTTAACTTTGACAGCCCAAATATATATATAGGCTATATAAGTCAACATAGCTACACAATTGGTGGTGTTTTAGAGAGACAGTGAGTGACAGATTGTGTGTGTGTGAGTGTGTTTGTGGCATAAGTGTGTTTGTATGTGAGTGTGTTTGTGGCATAAGTGTGTTTGCATGTGTGTGTGCGCGTGTTTATGTTTGTGGGAATGTGTGAGCGTGTGTGAGAATGTGGGTGTCTGTTTGTGTTTCTATATAAAGGCTCAGCACCTCCCTGAGGTTTCCCTAAAGCACCTGTCACAGCCAATCACCTGCCAGCCAACAACAAGCCTCTCAAAAGCACTTTTCTTCTCTTGGTTTTAACGATGAATATGTGTCGGCAGGCCATCAGTGCAAACACCCCTCGCACTCACTCGCCCTGTCTGTCTAACAAACACAGCAACTCGCAGACAGACAGACACACACACACACACACACACACACACACACACACACGCACACACACACACACACACACAAATGAACAGATACAGGCAACACACAGACAGACTAACACACACACTCAAATATAAACAGATACACACACACACACACACACACGCACACACACACACACAAATTAACAGATACAGGCAACACACAGACAGACTAACACACACACTCAAATATAAACAGATACACACACACACAAACACACACACAAATAAACAGATACAGGCAACACACAGACAGACAAACACACACACACACACAAATGAACAGATACAGGCAACACACAGACAGACAAACACACACATGCACACACACTCAAATATAAACAGATACACACACACACAGACACACACACACACGCGCACACACACAAATGAACAGATACAGGCAACACACAGACAGACAAACACACACACACACACACAAATGAACAGATACAGGCAACACACAGACAGACAAACACACACATGCACACACACTCAAATATAAACAGATACACACACACACACACACAGACACACACACAGACACACACACACACACACACACACACACACACACACACACACACACACACAGACTAACACACACACACACACTAAAATATAAACAGATACACACACACACACACACACAAGCAGACTTTGTTTGTGGTATGGTTCCTCTCTCTCCAGGGTCTGTGTTCTATCATTATCTTTCACCTTGTCACAGGGCAAGTGGAGAACAGCCCAAAGAGAACTCGTCAGCAGTGCAAGGAGATCTCTCTCACCTTCCTCCTCTCCCGCTCTCTTTCTTTCTCTCCCACTTCCATTCTCTCACACTCTTCTTTCTCCCCATCTTGGCTCTCTATTTGAGACGCCCAGTCCCTACCAATCCATCTTTCCTTCCTTCAGGGGTGGCAGTTTCCATCTCTTCCATCTCAGTTTCCATCTCCCACTTTCCATTTCCCTCGTCCCCACACCTCTTCTTCATCCCCCTCCTTTCTCTCTCCTGACTACACATAAAAGAGGAAGGGGAGTTTAGAAAACAGAGAGAGAAAGAGAACAAGTGAGAGAGAGAGAGAGAGAAAATGAGAGAGGGAGGTGTAGAAGTGGCCCTGGTCCTCTGGAGATTAGAGAGAGCCTCAAAAACCTAACATTCTCATGAGGCAGACAGAGTGGCTCCCATTCACCACCCTTCACTTCAAAAGCTGCATGGACAAAAAGCCAGTTTGAGACACCTGTGCTCTAAGGTCCTTTTGAGCCTTGAGTCCTTTTCCTTCTCTCTCTCTCTCACACACACACACACACATACACATACACACACACACACACACACAGACATACACCACATATACACAAATACAAACACATTTGAGTGCAGTGTGTGTGTTTGTGTGTGTGTGTGTGCATGTACATGTGAAGGGGCTGGTAGTGGGTGCTATGGGATGATTTACAGCTTGTGTCGACTCCTGACGCATCTGTTCAGCACAGCGCGAACAAACCGATCTGCACCTCTGCACGCCATCGCTCTGCCAGGCTCCTGTCTCTCATGTGCGATACACACTAATGAACAGGACGCACACACATACATATGCACACACACACAGTCATACACAAGCACACTGATGTAAGCACACACACACACGCAAGTTTCCACAAGTCTAAAACCCACATACATACATGCAGTACTGTCACACTGCTGTCTTAAGCATGCTGACATTCAACTCTGACTCTCTCCTTCACGCCTGGATACGGCACATCATTCACCATCTCAGCACCAGGACCAATGCCTGTCAAGCACCACTATACACCGTCACCCCCTCTTTCTCTTCCTCTCCATCTCACGCTTTATCCTTTTCTTGTTCACACTGTCTTGATTTCCTTTCATCTCTCTCTCTGCCCTTGTTTACGTCATCCCGCTTTCTCTTCTTCGATCTTTCTCTTGGAACAGATGGACAGGTACATACACAGAACATACATTTCCTTACTCCTGGACCACAACCCATTATTCACTAAAGAAAATAAGTAAGTTAAAAATGAGCAAACAAACAATTGTTTAAAAGACAAAATATACAGAATATAGAATATAGAATTTTGAGGAAAAAAAAGCCTCAAAAAATGCCATCACTCTTGTGTCCAATTCTACTGCAGTCCAAATCAGTCAGTTATCCAGAGTGTTCACTTGAGGCCGAAATTAGTATGGGGCTAATCAGAAGCAGATGCAGAGCTCCTCTGTACGCACTTCATTAGCCACACTGAGTCACTGAGCTGATCAGAAATCAGCTACGGAGATCAGTGCTGATCTAACTGAGTGGCTCTTGGCGTGACCTTTGAAATTTATGAGTAAAAAAATTAGTAATAAATTTATTAGTAAAATGACCAAAAATGATCAAGAGCCACTGCCCCTCTGGAACTCTTCATTAAATAAAGTTAACTGAAATGATTTTAATTAAAAAAATAAATCATCCTGTGTCAGAATCCACAGAATCATAATGCAGCAGATGTGGTGAGTGAGTTGGACCAATGGTGGTGAGAGCAGACACATATACACACACACACACACACACACACTTTTATGTTGGTGAGAGCACACACACACACACACATACTTTTATGGTGGTGAGAGCAGACACATTCACACACACACTTTTATGGTGGTAAGAGCAGACACACACACACACACACACACACACACACCAGAGTTCATGGACAGACTGTGGGTAAATGTAAAAGTCTAAAACGTTTAACAAGCGTTTAAGTTTTTTTCCTCCAACACTCTATTGCTAAAAGTATTGATAGCATTTCATATGTTTTTTTTTTTCAAGACTGCACAGAGGGAACTTCAGACCTCTGTGCATCTGTACTTTCACTTCTTGGCAATTGTAAGTGTAATTACAATGTAATAGCAAGTGTAATAAGGCTGTTAAATTCAAATGTTAACCAAAAATGTCCAGTTCAGTAAAATCATTGAGTGTGACCATAGATAAAATGATAAAATGACACCTTCATCATAGCTGAAATGTAACAAAATAAATACACAGCATATCACTAATTGAATAATAAAATGTCAGCTCAGTCTAAATGACCACACTATTTTAAGAAAGTCATGGTTGACAATAATTCTGTGATGTGTAAAGCACCACGATGGGCAGGTTAGGCCCAAGTAATTCTGACTGTCAAGATTAAGTGATAATGTGGCTATCAGGCCTGCTAAAGGAGAGCTCTAGTGAGCTCTAGCTAATTTCTATAGCCCTGTTTTCGAGGCCACGGTGTTGTTGGTGAAAAGAACAACAGAGAAACAACAGAGAACAAGAAAATCTGGTACAACATAGATTGGCTAGCAACCCTGCAGCTAAAGCTGCCCAATCAAGGAAACCTCATTCTTACACAATGGGAATATGGGATGTGTGAATAACGCATGGATGTAAATGGGGTTAACAAGACAGATACAAGATACATTTCACATAGTTGTTTTTCAATATTGCAGTATGTTTCAATATTGCAGTATGCCAGAGGAATGTTTTTGATTCCCAAAACCCAAACCAAAAAGACTTTCATAAAAATATAGCAAATTGTATCTCATAGTCCTGTCTGTTCTGTGTGTGTACACTCAAAAACACTAGTATGTCTACACAGATATGGTCCTATGATCAAGAAACACTGAAACTCAGGCCAAGCCATACACCATTATAGCCAATCAGCACATGAGCACAGAAGAGAGAGGAGTAAATTCATTGGCAGTAGGTTCAAATATTAACAACTTCAACAGAATCGCTGACTGTGTCTTTCACAGTGGGACATTCACATGAAAATAATGATTTGTAATACAACCTGCATAATACCTTGTTGTGCTGTGTTGAACCACAAAAAAAAAGCCAGAGAGAAAATTGCACATTTTTCAATAGAGCTTGCGGAGAAAGATGCTGGCTAACTTCTCTATCTGAGGCACCATCAGAGGGGAAAGTGCATGAGGGGATGTTTACCTGTAGTGTCTGTTACCACGTCCTGTCGTACTATCAACCCAAATGCAGGCATCAAATATACAAAGGATCTGTTTTTCTCCTGGGGGGAGGGGCTTCCTTATGATTCTCGGTTCTAAAAGGAGAGAACTCTCAGGGAGTAGACTGCAGTTCTGTCACTTTCTCTCACTGTCTCTGGAGATGACTTTAAAGAGACAAGCAGCAGGTGACTGCAAATACCCGCACAGTCTAACAAATGTTTTCCATGTACGTTTGCCTTATGTGGAACAGACAGCGAAAACACCCTTCCAACCATACCATTTCTAGCGTGTAAATAAAGAACTAAGACAAACTTACTCAACCTAAAGCTTTGAGGAACTCAAAACTTAGAGGAAAAATGCTTAAGAACCAACATGGAATTCCACTTTCGCTTTTTTTCCAACACTACTGTAGAACCTTGGTGTGGATATCCATGCATTAACCACCACTGAACTCATACCACACTAAACGGCCTTATGATGTATTCTAAGCTGCATATATCATTAAAGGTCTACTTCTGAGAACTGGAACAGTGGTAACATCTCCAACCCACATTCGGGAGACCCAGGTGTGAGTCCCAAAGCCAAGTGCCAGCTAAATATCAGTTAGTTCATTATAATATTTCACAACATTTCAAGAAGTGGACAGAGTAATTCCTGGTTTGTTCTACACTAAAGGCCAAATCTATACTTGATCATATACTTTATGCTCATGTGCAGAATTCTGCATTCAGGTCTGCTGTAAAACACTTCTTGGGTAAAGATCACACCCTGCTACCACAAAAGAACGTTCATTGACAAGGCTCTGATCTCTTTGTGTTAGATTGTGATATCTAGATCACTCCTCAGTCTCTGTTCAAAGTCGGAGAAGTGCCTGGTCTGGTCTGACGGGCTCTTTGTTTCTGAGACAGTTCTATCTGGTGGTTAAATATGCTTAAGCAAACACCTCCCTAAATGGTTGGCTGGTTCTGATATGAGCATGTCCACTGAGATTTAGATCTCTTGCACACACACAGACACACACACACACATACATACATACACACAAACCTTTATTTAAACACTAATTAGGAAACTAGGAATGTTTACCCAAAACTCAATTCCAGTAAGGGTCACCTACTTTGTGTGGAGATGTCTTTCACTCTTAAAAAGCACAAAATGTTTTTTTAAAATATATCCTTCATACAACAAATTAATTTTAGCATTAGTAATTATTTATATTACTACGTACTTACAGTATATGAAGTACCCCCTTTGAAGTACAATCAATTTTGCATCTCTGGAGAACTGTGGGCTGTGACTCAACCATACGAGTCAGACAACCAGACAACGAGTCAGACAACCAGAAGACATAAGTCAGCGTGATGGCAAACCTTTCATCAGTACCAACCACGCTACTAGTGTTGACTAGTTGTTCAACCAAACTTCAACCTGTTCAACCAAAAGCCTATACCAGGTGAGTCAATGACACATAAAAACATACAGTAGTTTTCCTGTTTTACTAAAATGTTTGTGATGGATTCCAAGTTGATTGCTGATAATAACTAAAGTAGGAGGTAGAATCCCTTAAAGCTTTAATCAGTGCATTTGAAAAACCAGCAGCAGTAACATCCATCCATCATGTCCATTTATCATTTTCAAAAGGGCAGCTGGGAAATAAACCCAGACATCTATGACCATAGTTTTGTGTGTTGACTAAAAACCTGTACCAGTGGAAACGCAACACTGCCCTGGACAGAGAAATACTGCCTGTCCCCCTCTCTGCAGAAGCTGGAAAGTGTACGGCTAAACAAGTCCTTAGCACTCGAGCCAACACACAAAGGTAACCTATACAGCAGCTCTCGATTAAAGAGACGGCAGCGGCATGGAGATCGCGGCACTCTGAATGGGCGAGGTAAAGAGCAGGTTGACGGGGAGGCTAGCGGGAGCTGAAGCCAGCAACCAAGGCGTGGGAGGACAGAGCTGGAGCCTGCTGAGGAGAGAAGAGAGAGAGAGAGAGCATAGAGACACAAAGAGAGTGAGAAAGAGAGAGGGAGAAAGAGAGAGAGGGATACCAGGCACGGAGAGCTATGGGTAGTAGGGGGTGTGTAGAGCTCATGGGATAATGAGTATGAAGCTAGTAAAGCATTAGTCTGGCCCGAAGAGAACAACAACAGCTGTAAATACAGGTTCTCAAACATGCAATCATTCAGGCGGAGGAGAAGGGGGTGCCGTGCACTACGGGGAGTATTTTTCATTCAAACCCAAACCACAAAGCTGAGGTGCAGGAAGGAGAATGAATGGAACTGCAGAACTGGTCACCACCAGTGAGTAATTATGCTTGTGCCAAACAAATTGTGAGCGCAAAAGTCCTTATATATGGAACCCTTTTACACTTGCTCTAGGCCTTGACTATGCAGGGGTGCAAAATCTAAACTTAAGTACTTCTTGTTCAACTGTATACACCTCCATTATTGTAAGTACAGTCTGGAGCTCTCCGTAACATGAAAGGCCATAAAATTTTAAAAAACATTGTTATTGACAGCAAAAAATCATAAATTCCACTGTGTAAATATCACTTCAGACCTTATAACATGGTCCCAAGAATGAGCCAGCATGGCTAGTCGGTAGCAGTGCTGTATTCATAAAAGCTAATAAAAAGCCCCACTGAGGATAAATCAAATCTCCCAGAGCTCTTCATTTTTGACCTCTAAGACCTTATCCAAATGAAAGTCAGTTACTGTTTCATACATGGTTGAATCACTCACAGTGATTGTGTGCTTGTTGTTTTTTGGTACTAAAAATGCTTTGCATTCCACATAATTCTGTCTGTGGGTTTACGTGACACTGTGTAGCATGTAAGTCTCCATCTTTCTGTTGAGAGAGAGGCTAGTGTGTGTGTGTGTGTGTGTGTGTGTGTGTGTGTGTGTGTGTGCTAATGCAGAAAGGCGTGTGAGTCCTTAATGTGTGTACCTCTTTGTCTAACTGTTAATGCAGTTGCAGTTGCAGTTCTAAATACTTAAAGATATTAGATAGATAGAAATAAATATTAAAAAAAACATTTCAACGATTTCTAAAGATAGAAATAGGCTACCTAAAACGCTCTGTAATATCATCAGGGATTTAGGGGGAAAACAGTATTAGCTTGACTCAGTCGTCTGGCTCAGTGAGATATCTCTGTGACAGACTGAGTCTTTTCAGTGCAATCATGTCTGCATTCCTCTAAAAGTTAAACTGAACAGGCAGAAGATATTCACTTAACAGTATTTTTTATATCGCATTTTAAAACGTGCATTCCCTGACAGACCGTGGGAGATTGTCTATGAATATGGACAGATTATTTCTTGGGGTT
Source organism: Tenualosa thibaudeaui (assembly GCA_027481765.1). Taxonomy (NCBI): domain Eukaryota; kingdom Metazoa; phylum Chordata; class Actinopteri; order Clupeiformes; family Clupeidae; genus Tenualosa; species Tenualosa thibaudeaui. The sequence continues at coordinate 12,130,839 of JAIFZK010000009.1, read as the reverse complement.
TGTCCTACTAAACTCAATTGAATATTCTCAAAATGAAATAGCTGTAGTTTAAAAATAGGTTAATCATGACTCCTTCCCTCTTAAAAATCTAGAATCTGAGTAAAGTGTAAGCTATGATTAAACACTCCCATTCACCTGTATTTCCATTTAACTTTAGCGAGAGTGATAGTTGAAATGTGAGCTGAAAACTGCCTTTCAGAGGTTGACAGCTGCCCTTTGAAATAGTTGAAACTAATAAAAGATAAAGCACTACCTTGGACGACCACGACCACGTCCACGGATTCAGGTGCGCGTATGAAACCAGCAAACCGGGCAAAACTAAATTCAAAGGGCAGCCTATTTATTTTTGAAAACTACATGATATTGTTGTGAATTATCAAGGATGTGATACACCATACCCGCAAATATTAGACACCACATTGGGTAAAATCACAGACCGACACCAATGGGTGAGGATATATGGCTATTAAGCCATAACTGGGTAGGCGACGTTCAAGGTTCAAGCTCTCCGACGGAGATGTCGTTTACCTACGATGTGCACCGGCTTATTATATACACAGAGTTGTTCTTACATCCATGACCAAGGTCTTTAGTACTACCTTGTCCCGAATTTAAATGTAACTTCGGCCGAATGTTCTCTGGCCTTGATCATAGCCTTGTCGAGTGCATGAATTGTATACCAAAATGGGAATACCGTTTTGCACAATGTTTTTTTCACTTTTGACAGTTTAAGCAACGATTTGCATTCTCCAAAGTGCAGTCAGAAGATGATGATGCGGTTGCCTCAGCAAAAGACGGTCATTAGCCTTCTCATTAACTATCCAATTTCCCTCCATCAACATCACATTTGTCACGCATCCTGCAAAGTAAACATCAACGAATTGTACCGGCTTATGTTGGAGCTACACATTTTCCAGGACAAGGTATGTCGTTTTAATTTGCAAAGTACGTGAGCATTTGTCTTTGAGGGGCAACATGCTTTTGCCAAACTTTAATCAAGTTAGTTTAGAAGACTCATAATATTTTAACGGCTCTACTACATTACTCCTATGCTATTTGCCGGTATTGCTGCCGTGAAGTGATACTGCCGATTTTCCTGGAAAAGGGAATCACCGACATGAGTGTGAGGGGCCGTGAGAAATCCGCCAGCCTTTTACAGCACAGCATAGCCAGGCACTGCCTTTACGCGCCTTGTGAAATAAATCCGTACATACAAAATGCTTGGGCAAGAGAATCGTCTCTCTTTTGCGTCCAACCGGCAAATAGCCCATCGTTCCAGAAAACAGGGAGGACACAAACCGTTAATTTTGTATATAGCGACTGAGACAGTTCATCGTAGCTTACCTTTGTATGCGTTGAACGTACTAAGTTCCATATCAAAGCTTCACTTCTGTGATAGATGACAACGGGCTATTTACATTCCTGCACGCTGTACCCTTGGTTATCCGTGGGAAGGGATGCAGGCGAGTCGACTGTGTCTAGCTCGCTTGGACCGGATAGCTGATTTGAGATTCTCGGATGCGATAAACGATGCTGGACTGAGCTACTAGGCTAGGTGCGAGCTACACGCGCATATTCAGAAGAGGCTTGGCCGGGGTGGACTCCACCGCTAACAGACAATTTGTGATTCAAGCCAAAATCTTCATGAATTCTTCTGTCCGTCAGACACTGTAGCCCCACCACCAAGCTCCGCACGGCATCTCACCGGACTATACCATATGCACCCGGGAGGAAAGGGGTGTGTCACCAACAGTTGCACCTCGCAGGTTTAAGGAAAACAAGAGATATTAGTCCCTCACCACTGTACGTTATGTTTCTACACGTTAGTTGCGCAAGAATGTAAATATTTTTTGGGATTCGTGGTAAATTGGTATTTGTCCACTGGCAACAACTACTGCATTTGTTGTAGGCTACGATACCCTGAGAGTATATCAAAAAGTGTTCTGCGCTTTGGATGAAACTTAAGACATCATCGATTGTCTATGCTGATCGAAATGGTAGATTTGTATTCTGAAACACAACTGGATAAGACCTGTACCTTCAATTGCCAGTAACACACAACCCATAGAAATCGCAGTAAATAATTGTCTACATGTACAGTGCTGGGCTTGCAGTTGGCTAAACATTGGCAATGATTTTTAATGAGGTGTTCTTATACCTTCCCCTTTTATTTCAGTTTCATTGGAAATTATGTAAAGTTCCTTGCAACACCTAACAGTGAGTATCTGAATGAGTGGGTAAACTCTTTTGCAGCCACCGATAGTCACATACAAGTGATTCAACACTGAATCAACACTGAATCACTGGCTGTAATTTTTAGCCGCATGTGAGAGGAATACGTAAGAGTGTGTTGGATAACCCTCTATCATGAGTGCTTAGGGCAACAGTTAAGAATTGCCTACACGTGAGTTTTGCATATGCCTCTGTGTGCGTGTGTGTGTGACTGGCACCAAGGCCTCAAGTTCTCTTCAAACAGAGGTCACCTGACAAAAGTAGTTTACTGTATAGCAATTTATGGAAATCTATAGCAAGGTATAGCAATTCAAAAAACAGCCTAAACGGTGAAAAACATGTGATATGTCATTTATGGGGTACTGTGTCTCGTCAAAGACTTGTGAAGTTGTGTGGCAGTCCATGCCACTCCCTCTTACAGTCAAAATCTATCAAAGTACACAGTAATTTCCCAGATATAAGCCACACCATGTATCAACCTCAGGTCAGTGTTTTTAATGCAAAGTAAGAAAACAAAAACATTGAGCTCACCCATGGATTAATCATAGTTTACTAAACTTTACAGAATTAGTTCACTGAATAAGAATCAGATCATGATTTCATGAGAAAGTAAAATGAAGAATAAAAATGCATTCCTATGTATGGCCCTTCCCAATGAACAATGAAGACATTTAGCAAAATCTGTGTATTACCCTTGGTTAATATTTGGGAAACTACAGTATATAAAGGTTGTTCCAATCACACTGGGGACATGAGGGGTAGTGTGTGAGGTCAGCTCATTTAGCAGAAACTTATTGGCTTGCATGATTTACCTTGCAGTCTACAGAGGCTATTAATGGAAGGTGACTTCATTATTCATATCAGTTATTTTTGCTTAGGCTAAACATCATGTTAGAGGAATTGCAGACTCACATTTCAATCATTTTGTTTTCATTTCTATTCTTCATGACAGTGTTATTAACATAATGTTAATGATTTATCTTCAACAGAGAGTCTTTTTTATCTTCACTATCACTTATGAAACATGTTCTCTTTAAACTCAGGAAGGATAGCACATGAATGTTATAATCCCAACCGGCAACCATTAAAAAATGATTTAGGAATTATTAAAAAGTATTTCAATGTAGCTGCCTTGCTGTGCACTTAAATTATTCGGCTCAAGGAGACATGTAAAGTCTGGATCATTTCCCCAGAAGATCAGTCACACACCATAGGCAAGCTGAGAGTCAAATAATAAAGGTTACACGGCCATGACTTTTGTGTGCCAATATCGCTCAAGGTTATCTTAACAGTGCATTCAATGAGGCAAGGGAGGGACATACATAGAGCTCAAGACCACAGCGCCAATGAAGTCATGTGAGAACAAATTAACACATGTTTAATGTTAGACAATTTAGACAATTGTTGGAGCATTATATTTTGAGGGATCATATTACCTAAACAAGCAATTTAACATTGTTATTTACACCTCGGGGATACAATGTAGGGAACAATATACTTAGGAAACAGTAAATTGCTCTGACCTGCTGCTGACTGTTTGACCCATTGTGTTTAACAATAGAAGATGTTTTTTAAAATGCAAGATAATAGATTTTTTTCCCGTCTTGACGTCACTGATGACTATGTGACAGAATACACCTTGCTTTTCCTCAACACATTTTGGGCCAAACATTGATGCGTAAATGACAGTGACAAGATATACGAGAAATCTAAATGCAGAATTAAATCCTTTTATAGAAGAGATATATGCTTGTTTGATTATTGATTATCTATTATTGATTACTGATGTCCCTGATTGCAATGCAATGAAAGTAAGCAAAGTCCAAGTAACCAAAATAAGAGAAATAGATTTTCTAGCCACAGCCCTCTCAGGATGGGTGCAAATAATCCTTTTATAAATGCATTAAACATGGTGAGATTAAAAAGGCAATTCTCTGTCCTTTCATCAAATTCACAGACACACACACACACACACACACACACACACACACACACACACACACACACACACACAAATGCTTATAAAACAGGTAGCAGAAAGACATGAATTTTAATTTGAAGATACCAATATATGGTTCTGTTGTTAGATGGGTTCCTATTTGGTCTCTCTTGAATCAAAATGCAATCCAAATCAGTATTCATCTGAAATGTTGTCATGTGCATATGCACACACACACACACACATTCAGACGAGGAGATACAAGTATCGACATTTTACCTGGTATCCTTGTAATTCAAAGAGCGTCTTCCCCCTTTTACTCCATATTCCTCTATTTAAAAAAGGTACATAGAAATAGTTGCCCAACCAGGGATTGAAGAATACTGTGTATGTGTGTTTGTGTGTGTGCAAGTGTGTGTGTTTACCCTTGCTCCATTCAGTGTTGAAAGTCCTATTCAATATTATAGTCTCAAAAGCTCCATGGACAGTATAGATTTCCCAGTATTCTCCCTTTTTGTAGCTCCAGTCATTGAACTGAGAGTCTCAAACCCACTGGCTGACACATCCATCGACTGAAGCAGAAATCTCACTATCCATCTGGAGGGGGGGAAATGTTGTAACGTGTCTTGAATAAGTTCACCTTTGAACTGCACATTTTGCATTCACTGTCAAGGCTAAATTGCCACACCAGAGCTGAGTGTTTGTCTATAAAGTAGATGATTAGGATGAGTTGTTGGTTAGCACATGATTAGAATGAAAGGTGCGTGTGTTGTTTTACCCCAGATCACCTTCAAACTGACTGTTATCTCCTTGCATGAGCACAGGTCCTCCATAATAAAATGCCTCCTTATACTTCACAGTTAGAGTTCATTTGAACAGTGTTCATTTGTGTGTGTGTATGTGTATGTGTGAGTGTGTGTGAGTGTGAGTGAGCGAGAGAGAGACATGTAGATGTGTATGTGTATATGAGTGTATGCAGGAGTTAATTCAGCCTAAACGTAGATTGTTCCTCCATCGCTTGTTAAGACACGAATGATGCTTTGCCCCATTGCCAAAGGAATGGGGGACTGAATTTTCTGACTCACTGAAGCCTGTGATTGAAATTAAACTTTATGACAAGGAGAATCTCCATTACCTAACAAGCTCAGAGGACTCCACACAGAGTCTTTACCACCACGCCCCCCCCCCCCCAAACCCCTCCTCTCCTGTTCCTCTATCTTCTCATTCTGTCTTTCAGAGCGAACAGAAAAAAGTTAAATAATGGGTTCAAGCTCATTTTAATGGTACACTGACTTACAGTAGAAATGTAGCCATTTCTGGCATTGCCACCATGCCTGCCTGTTACTGCACTATGTGACTTTGGTGTAGCGTGCAGGAGAAGTGATCCTTCACATAACTTTCCAATGCACTGAACTCCTTTCCATCATATAAGGCAGTTTGATAGGCTTTCAGGAAGTGCTGTACTTTGACAAATCATACCAAACAGGTGCATACAGAGTGTATTGAAATTTGATGCAAAGGAGTGAACTCCAAGATACTGTTGCTTTAAGAGGCAAGCAAATGGAAGAGACTCTGCGGGTGTTTCTGCACCTCCAGTGGGAGGCGAAGTGTTCAGTAACGCTCACAGAGCCTATCATTTAGCTTTTTTTGTCAATTATAAGAGGTTTAAAATTTACTGTTTTAAACACCTACAGTATTTTGTGAGTTTTCAAATGAAAAAAAAACATTAATCTAGAGTTATTCTAGACTGAGTCGACCAGCTGTACAAAGAGTTTAGAGGAATGCTTGACAACCAAAAAATAATAATAATTAGATACATCTTTAACTCAACATTTCCTAAACAGTAAGTGAGAATTGAGAGCAGAAAGAGAAGACTGTAAGTCAGTATGAGAAGCTCTCTTTCTTGTGTTCACAAATACAAATAAGTAGCTGCCATGATACACATAGACACTATAGACACATTCGCAGGTCAATGATTTGGTATTGTTGGGTATTTCATACATTCTAGTTTCATCAGCCTATTTCAAGCCTATTTCAAAGCAATAAAAAATAAGTTGACCTTTCCAAACAACGCAGACGTCTATTCATGCCGTATTTATAGAGCGGGTGTGTGCATGGCGGAGTGCAGGAGTAAGTAATAACTAAAAGAACATGCCCAGCAGGGCTCCGTTTGTCCTTGAGAAAATCTGGAGATGTGACTGGGTGATACCGACTCATCTGATACGATGTTATCTTGTTCCCATAGCTTTATCACAGGGGGCACACTGTGGAGCCAATGAAGGTTTCATACACTATTAAACCTTTTTTTTATTCTTAAACTCACAGTGAAAGATAAACACATGGGCCTATTCTCATATTGTGATTACACATGTTTCACATTAGATTATTGATTAGCAAAGATTAGCCCCAGCTCACCCAAGAGATGAGAAGTTGCAAACAACCTGCAGTAAATTCCCTGCTAACTTTGATCAGATGGAAGAGACCACATGGATGTTAGACATCTTAGCGTGCCAGTGCTTGTCATCATGTGGCTACAATACTCTGACCTAAATGAGCTAATTATAGTCATATAAGAAGGGCTAAATGACTATTCAGTCTCAGTCAGTTTATTTATTTTCAACAAAGTGTTCTTTATACCTCTCATGTTGAATCAAAAGGAGATGTAACCAATCTAAAGGTGTGTCTCTGTTACAGAATTGAATGTCATACAAAATTAAAATTATTTGAGAGAGGTGCCTTGGACATTTGATGTTGCTATTCATCAAGGAAAAAAAGGTCAAAAGTATTTGTAGCATTCTCCACTTCATCAAGTGACAAGCTATTAACAAAAGTCATGGACATTCCAAAGCTCTTTCAGATTGTAAATGTGCTTTGATAGCCACTGGCATGGGCAATTTGTTTACCCTGCATCAGGTCTTTTCTGTGCCTAGCTGCTTACAGTCATTCTTTGCTTTCACAGGTTTTCAGGAATGGACATACTGTAAGTGAAGAGCTGTTTTTCAATTATTCCCATTAATCTATGAAAAATATGAAATTCCACAGTAGTCTTTAGCAGACCCACATCATCTTTCCACAAAACAACCAACAATGCTCCACAAGGCATAATACCACGTTATACACTACACAATGTTCGAGGTTCTTCTATACAAGTTCTACCTCAAAACCTGCTATGTTTAGTTCATATAGCCTATATGGTTCAGCTAGTTTCTTCAAAGCCAGGAACACTGCAGAGATGTGACTACATCCCTTGACAAACAGAGTCCATCTTTTGAATGATGATTAAATCCTGCATCTGGCAATAGATGAAGACAAAGTCTTCCCTCCTTCTTTCCACTCTCTCTCTCCCTCCTTCTTTCTCTCTCTCTCTCCCTCCTTCTTTCTCTCTCTCTCCTCTTCAGAATGATCTTTACTTCTCCCTGAGGCCACTAACTCTGCTTCAGTCCAAAAGTGAGGTTTTGCTGGCAAAGATCAAACTCCACATAAAATGCTTTATATTCTTTATATTCAGTTTTTTTGTGGTGAACAACAGAAAACAGAGTGTGTGTGAGAGAGAGGGAGGGAGGGCAAAAAAAATGCAAATGTCCACTCTCTGCAGCCCTGACCATGGCCATCTGAACCATGGCTGTCAGGTTTCTGAGATTTTCTTCTGTCATGATCTCCTCTCTCTCTTTACCTTGCATATCACCATGCTTCTCATGCCCTTGCTTTGAGCATCAGGTTTAGTAGATGCACCACTGGGCTCTGGTGGAAAGGAAAAACACAAATCTCATTGATTTTCAAAAGTTTCTTCAAACAAGCGTGCCTGCTGAATGGGATATAAACTGACCCTCAGACATAACAAAGAAGTCTCTTTCTTTCTCCCTCTTTCTCCCTCTTTCTCTCTCTCTCCTCCTCTCTCTCAGTCTCTCTCGCTCTCTCTCTCACCCATATTGCTCTTTACAGTCTGTATTGTCTGTGTGTCCTCAAGTCTCCAGACAGAGCTCCCTCAGGGCCTTTCATATTAGAGTGGTGTGGGTGGAGAAGTGGTTAGAGGAGCCTGGCAACTACACACAGTAGGACAATGACAAACCCAGTTAATGCTGTGACCTTTGAGTTCCTGTTCCATTCCTCACCTTCAGTTCCTCAAGCCAGCAACACACACAGACACACACCACACACACACACACAGAGAGAGAGAGAGAGAGAGAGACGCATATGCATAGACACACACAAATATACACACACATACACACACATAAAGTTCTCAAGATTGTCTTTAAGTTTGTCTGGCAATAACTGTTCTATCATTTGCCTTCCTCCTGACAGCAGTCTCAGATAAAATCAGACCTCTGTATTATTTTCTCTGAAAATAAAACAGAATTTGGGCCCTTGATGGCTGACAAAGGATGCGGTTTCTTATCATTAATTCATGGCAGAATTGGATGTTTTCATTTTATTTAAGATGTTGTCAGGTCAGTGCAATGCCTCAGAGCGAAAATATGATTCAATTATTTACCAGCATCACATTATTTCATAGATCCGCAACTCTCCAGGGGCCTCAGTTAAAATGCAAATCCGCAAACAATGCTTTATCATTTTCTTTGCATGGTCATGGAGAAGACAATTTGTCTGTATTTTTTATATATCTATTTATACAGGTTTAATCTCCCCTTATAAACTGTGAGAGTTAAAACATTATTATTATAATATTATATGATGTTTATGGGGTTGGTGGTGACTGTCATGATTGGGTATAGGCTGATAAGGTATTAGATTTAGGTATTGTGAAAATGCAGTATTTTATTGGTTATACTGTATTGATATACTGTATTATACTGTGTGTTATCAATGCACACACACACATACACACACACACACACCACACATACACACACACCAACAAAAGCAGTTAGATCTCTTAAATCACCTATTTCGCAGGTTTCCTCGTGTGAAAAGGTTCCTGGAAGATTACTAATAGGCATTATTTGTTGGTGCTTTGGAGCACAATCATGATTGTGTGCCTGAATGATCTTCTAGAAGGACAGCTCATGCAATCTCTCTCTTTCTCTGTCTCTCTCTTGTGCAATCCTGTGTACCTATCCACTTATTAATTACTGTATGTCAGAGAATGTGTACTCAACTAATAATCAACGTTAGTGATATTCATCCATACTGTTAATTGAAAAAACACAACAATTCTCAGTATTTAATTCTTAATTCACATCTACAGAAACTCTGTACGTCTCAATACACTTCTACTATGCATGTCCAACTAAAGTTTTCTGTCTGCCAGGCCTGGAGGAGTCAAACACATTAGGGTAGAACTTTGCTTCCCCGGAGGTGTGGGAAAGTAAATGGGATATCATTAATTTTTTGTTCCCCATTCTTCAGGCGAGCCAAAAGCACAGAGCAGCAGGACATCTTCATTTCCACTGCCCAGATTTTTTTCATTTCTGAAAAGGAAATGTCAGTCCTCAGTGCAGACGCTTTATGCACTGATGCCTGGTGATTTAAATGAAAATCATATTTAATATTTAATTATTGTAATGAATATCATTAAGATAGCATTTTATTTGTGGAAGACTGAATTAAATATTTATATAAAAGAGAATTTTTAAAATAAAAAAATATGTGTGTGTGTGCATGTGTGTGTGTGTGGGTGGGGGGAGTGCAAAAAAACCTCTTTCTCTGCGTGTGCGTGTGTGGGGTGTGTGTGTGTGTGTGCATGCACACGTGTGTGTTAAAACAGCATTATTCTGTCTTCACCTTTTCAAAGACCACACTGGTTTGAACTAAAGCAGAGACCAGAGACATGTTGGTATTCAGGCCACATCTCTCTCTCTCTCTCTCTCTCTCTCTAGAAGGTTCCACTGTCCTCATTCAGGACCAAGGAGAGTTCCATTCCCAGACTGCTTTCAATGGTACATAACTATACCACAGTGTTTTTGAAAGATTCTGAAAAAAAAAAAAAACAAAATAATGGATTATTTCTGCATGTCAAAGTGTGTGTACATTTCATTTCAACTTTGTGAAGTGTCTGTGAATGCTGTAACACATTTTTGTAAACTGTTCTGTTTCATCTGTAATCTCAAAGTGTATTTTTGTGTTCAGACTACACATGTGAGTGAGTGTAGGCTGTAGGAGTCTGAAGACCAGATGCTGCCATCTTTCCTGTGGATGTTAAGTAGTGTAAGATTTAAAAGAGATTTCTTAGGTCAATGACTGCTGACACCTCGCAGTATGAGGCCGGAACTGCCATTAACTACTGTAATAATCATGCATCATTACTTTACATCCCTGTGTAATTTTACCCCTAATTGTTGCTAGTCTTACGCTTTGATTGTCTATCTCTTTTTCTCAGCTTCAACAAGGTTGCAACGATCTTATCATTCTTGAGGGTGCCTTCTGATCTGTGGTCCCTTTGGGGTGTGTATGTGTGTGTGTGTGTGTGTGTGTGTGTGTGTTTTAAAATACTGAATGACTCAGACACACACGCACACCCACATGCTGGTGGTGGCATGACAGGTCTCAGCGATTGACCTTGACAACAAGACCACTTCAGAGATGAGCTGCAATTTAATTAGTTAAGACGCGCTGCATCAGGAGCCCCTGAAGCGCTAGTGGATTATTGGCCCGCCCCTCCTCCCGACACCTGTTGCACATGGGGGCGATGTTCTCATTACGGCAAGGGTGACGATAGGCAGGGAGAGAGGGAGATATAGAAAGAAAAGAGAGAGTGCATTCTCCACGCTCACATTTCTTTGATTGCTCCTCTCTGTCAACCACCCAAGCAGCATTTCTTCAGGAGATTAGTAGTGCAGTGAGTGTGTGTGTTTGTGTGTGTGTGTGTGTGTGTGTGAACTGGAAATAACTGGCCATCATCCAGGTGACCTTCTATAGGTGACCACTCTTCTCTGCCATTTAATTGGCGGTCAGATTGGAGGGAATTTCATGCTACGTTTACACCATCCATTCTTTCAGATGGCGTGAATATTTATTGGACTCTTTCCATTTGAATTTGACGGCACTGAAACTTCAATGGGCTTCTGTGGATTTTTGGCAGGGCTTTATCTAAATCAGCTGGAGGGCAAAACCGTCTAAAACCATCGTTTGTCTCCAAATCAAACTCCCCCAGAAAGTTTTATAGACCTAAGAATCTCATAAAGACTTTAATGAGGTACACTTATGTAATCATTAAAAATGCATTTCATAGTCTTAGTACTTCACTCACAGTTTTCTGATTATTTCTTTTTCTTACTGTTTAGCCAACATGAGAGAAAGGACAAAGAATGACTAAAAGCCTTGACTTATTCAAAAGAAGTCTATGCATATGGTACATTCTTCTTGGTGGTTACTTTTAATACAATGCTCAATGACCACATAAGTGTGGTCTGGTTCTCTCACTAAAAGAAGGATTCAAATTATTGTTCTCTTATTGTTCTTATATAGTTTTGTTTTTGTTTGTAGTGAGGTATCTATCTTGTTGTCTATGATGTGTATGTGTCACATAGAAATCCATCACAGCCTCTAGCTACTGATTTATGCAAGTACTGAGTATGTACACAGTCAAAACTGATATGATAAGTTCCCCATTATTCACAGCTGATACTTCATTGGTGGAAGTAGAGCATACATACTGTGACTGCATTTCAATTAGGTATATTATGTTAAATTATGTAGTGTTTCCTGGCTTAAATGTCTTTTAACTCACACCATTGTTTAGGCTCATTTGAGACATCAGCTATGTTTGGATTTGGATTAGTCTTATGGCCATTGGTCATATTCAAATGAAATATTTTGGTTTATTTTGTGTGATAAAGGTTTGTGAACATTCGTGCTCGAGTCTTGCACTCGGTATTACCATACTTTCATGCCACTGAGCCAGAGACGACCTCTAGTTCTCCCTCCTGTCTCTGCCTACCCCCACTGAGTGGCCCAATCACAGGAACACTGGTCTACATTAGCCACCTTGCCAGCTCCCTGAATGAAGTGCACACAGTAATGTTCATTAAAGAGTGTGGCTGCAAGTCGCACCTGTTCTCAAATGTCAAACACGTTTTAAACATTGGTCCCGTTGACCAGGAAGCCCTCCGCCTAGTCTCTCCCCATACAAATGGATTACCTGGAGCGAAGGCTGCCAGAGAGAGAAACGCACAGACTAAGAGAGAGAGTGAGAGTGAGGGGGAGGGCGAAAAGAAAGCTTGTTGAACAGTCAACACAGATTATTTGCTTTCCAAATACAGAGGGGAGCGGAAGGCCCGGCGCAGGTCTGCCGGAAAGGTCAGCGCCACAGCTAGAGAGGAATACAGGATGAGCAGCAGGGGGAGGAGGAGGAGGCAAGGACCCAGAGGTGACGCCGCTGCTCAGCTTTTATTCAGTATGATTCCGATGAAAACTTCACAAACCCACCAGCACAGCAGATTTTAACATGCAGGTCACAGACAGTGATGGAGCTCTTCTGTTTGACCATGCACTTAACTCATATCACATATTCTAAGTTGTGGTTTTAACTGAAGAGATGTAATTCTAATCAGAGGGAGGATGGGTGGGAGGAAGAGAGAGAGAGAAAGAGAGAGAGAGAAAATGTAAGAGCACCACATCAGTTCTGCAATAAACAAGTACTCTGGCAGGTGTGAAATATGTACCTCCCCTTGAGCGGTAAAAATATTTTTTACAGAGGATGTTTGAAGAGCACAGCTTTCCTCAAAAAAAAAAAAAAACTGAAATAAAAACTCAGGAAAGTTCACATAAAACAAGTTTCAAATGTCAGGGTGTTTCAACGACACTGCGTACACTGTTTAGGGAATATGGAAGGGTTCTCAAAAAATCGGCCTTAACACTAGTCTTCATCCTGACATTTAGAGACATATGAAGATGTCTAATTTACAGCACTTTTTAACGTGTTTCTAATCTAACCTATGAAAAAGAAAACTAAAGTTGTGTAGTTGGTGGGGATAGTGTAATAACACACCAGGCAATGTTTTTAAGGTTAATTTCATAGTCACTTTGATCATTAAATGGCTCATTACGAGGTAAATGAAGGCTCTCTCAGCCACCTCTGGTGTAGATTTCATGGTTATTACACTTGCAGGATCTTGACTGGCGAGTCAGTAAAACGAAACTGAAACTGAACTCATTGCTAGTTCATATTGTTTGGTTTGCAAACAAATTCACATTGGTGAGATTGGTGAGAATGTGCAATGCTGTTGCAATTTTTTTTTTAAAGCTCCAGAGGTAAAAAATCACAGTTCTGTCTGGTATGCCTTTAAGGAACCTACCTAGCATGCTGGTAGCCTGGAAATTGTGGGTCTGAATCCCAACTACCACTGTTGTGCCCTTGAGTAAGGCACTTCACCCTAAGTTGCTCAGTAGGAGACTGACCCTGAAGTAATTGACAAATTTAAGTCGCTCTGGATAAAAGCATCTACTAAATGTGTAAATATAAAAATAAATCACTGCTACTTTTGCTATAATAATTCTTGAGTAAACAACATATTGGCCATTTGTCCAGTCTTTTTTACAATCCAACTAAATATTTCTGTTCAATTCAGATATGTCTGTCTGGACTCAAAAGGGGTCAGTCCACTGCAACAATCCTGTTTGCCAGGAGTGTTCAGCGTTAATGGATGGGGTTTTTACAGCCACATGTGACTGATCTTTTTTTTTATTATTTAATTTCATTTTTTCCAATTCATTTATTTTATTAATTAACTTTGATTAGGATATGAAGAAGATTTTAAGTATTTCAGCTCTAGCAAAGATCTCCTTTAAACTTACAACAGGGAACTGGTTATGTGCTAACTTGATTCATCTCTTACCTCACAGTGTGAAAGCAAAGAGTAGTGTCTCCGTCTCATGACTTTTCACCTGTTTCCTTATGTCTCTAAGCCTCTCCCTTATGCTTTTTTTTCAAATGTGTCTGATAAAACAAAATTGCTCCTGTGCACTTAATCATGTCCTGGTACTTGGCATCCGGTTTCATTGTGTGATAGGACAGAGCAGTTTCCCAGGCTCATGACCTCCTCCCTGGGGTACCTCAAGGCACAGTGCTTGGTTTGATTATTTTCTCTGCATGCTCTTCCTGCCTTTAGGCCTTGTCCTTTATTACTTCTCTTATCATTGCTATGGAAACTGTATCCATTGTGTGTCTGAAATCTCCATGCAGATGTTCCTTTATTTCAGAGGTATTTCAGAGTCATTATTTCAGCTCCTAAAATAAATCCACTTTTAGTTATGTCTCCCAGTTTCTCAGTTCAACAGTACATTCATATTTGACTTTACTCTTGATCATGTCCATTGACAGAGATATGCAAACACTTGTAAACCAAGATCGCTAATCAAGTAACCCTTCTTTGGTCATTCTGTTATGCTAAAGCTCCTCAAGCTTTATCTGGTTTATGCTTTTTGCTGCAGTGGTCTATCTTGCAGGCTGCCAAGAGGAGCGTGGCAAAAAACCCTACAGATGGCCCAGAGCTCTGCAGCACATCTGGTCTTCAATCAGCCCAAAGGGCACATGGCGTTCCACCTCTCAACACTCACCCCCCACCCCTAAAGCAGTCTGCATCAAAGTCAAGTCACTGGCACTCGCCTATTGAGCAGCAATCGGCATCTATCCATCGGGTATCGGCATCTTTTCAGGGTCTTTGCTCCTTTTGCAGTGGCTACTTCTTGCCAATGAGGGCCATGTGGTTCAGCCATTGGTTTTACAGCCAGCAGAGCTGTCAATTGCAGCCCAGACTTCTCTGTGGGTCCTCTGTGGGTGAATGAGCGACCAAAGTCTATTCAATCAGCAATTCTTTTCTGCCTCAAGCTTTTCCTCTTTTTTTCACCTATTCATCAGTCTGGCCTCACATACTTCCTTTTGTACCTCCTATAGTACTTTACTTCTCTCTGCCTATGTGCAGCATATACATGTACAGCCCTTACTTTCAGTGTGGACTGAAACGTGGAAACATTGTGGAACTTTTTTCAACACTGCATCTGTTCTATTTCAACCTTGGAAATGCTAGGCCAATTATCACAAACAAAAGCTTGACAGTAATAACCACCATTCTTAGTAGACCACCTGGTCCCATGGCTTAGCCTATGTGCTTGGTTAACATTGTTGCTTTATTTTTATCTGTTTACATCATTGCTTTACTTCTTCTCTGTGCTCTAGTTACTGTAGACCTGATTGACGAAACTATCAGAATTGGTATGAGTAATCAATAGCATTAATACTTTGGTAATATGAGGAAGCCAATGCAAAGCAAAGAATGTCTGTGGTGGGTTCTATGTCTGGGGTGGGTTCTTTGTTTTGAGTCCTTGATGAAATGGAACTTGGATGCTGCCACCTGTGTTCTCAGACTGTGTAGCTCTTTCAATCTTTCAATAGCATCTTTCAATATTTTTATACTTTCATATTGACTATTCACACAGTGTGGTCAACCATTTCCGAGCAGTGTTGCAAAACCGGGATTGACCAGACATTGACAATTTCTCGACTGCTTTAATAACTGAGGCTGTACCAGGCTGCTGGCTGCATTAGCTGATAGCATAGATCACAGAGAAGGATAATTCACAAGGCAGAATGATCTGGAAATGGCTTCTATGAGTGCACTAGCCCTTGCTTCCTGTTGGGCTGTGTCCTCTGATGGTTTTACACCATGTCTATGGTCCTACAGCATTGCTTTGTTCAGTTAAGGATGTGGAAAATAAAGCAAACAGAGACTGGGGTGTTGAGAAGATATTGTTATGTATCACAGGTTTTTATTTTATCACCCATTTTGTTTGCATGGGATATAAATTTTCAACCATATGGAATTTATCCACATTTAAACTTTTCGTATGAATTTTCATATGATAATGTTGTGTCCCTGCCTGATTTGCATTTTGATGGCTCTCTGTCTTTTTTTAGAAAGGAGCAGAGGGATTTCTCCGTGTGCACTTTGAGATGGAAAGAAATGAAGGCAAGAAAATCTTGAGGCGAAATGGTTTGTGCTCAACACAGCTCTATTTTCTTTCTTTCTTTCTCTCTCTCTACCTCCCAATTTCACACTGTTTCTCTCTTCCCTCCTCTCTCCTGCTATTATATATATAATCTTTGCACCTCAGTATTTCCCCCTCCCCCACCCTTTTCTCGTCTCCATTTCATCGTTTTAAAACTCTCCCCATTAGGGTTCCCTGGAGTGAATCCTCAGCTGTTTGGACTCTGTAGCTAACAAGAAAGAAATCTCTTTCTCTCTCTTTCTTTCTCTCTCTCTCTCTCCCCTCTCTCTTCCACTCTCTCTCACTCACTCTTCCTCTTTCACTTTCCATCTCTTTCTCTCAAAATATTACTCTTTCTTCCCTCTTCCTCCTCTCTGCCTCCCTCCTCTGCACAACGGACCCTCCCTCTTTCAACATGAATATATTCAGGGGAATTCATTAACTATTTATTGGAACAATGTCTCCCTTTCTTTTTTTGCTTTTCTCTGCGTTTGTAGTGCCTGCTCAGTTTCAGAGGCTGGAAGCTCATTTGTCCAGCTGTTTCAAGTTGCACATCAAATGCAGTCGCATTGGGTCCTGTAGCAGCATGTAAAAGCGAGTGCTGGTTTCAGAAGGCACTCTCTTTTTCTGCTGCAAGTACTCCTGCTCTTTCACAATAAAATTGGTTTCTCTCTAGCTCCAGGGCCCCAGAGAAGCAGCAACAGCAGCGCTGCGTGAACCTCGAATCTCACTCACCTGAAAATAATTGAGATGTACTGATGTATATATATACTATGTGCAGTGTAACATGCCATCTATTATTCTTGATATGAATTCTTAATATGTTATAAGTACAGCTGCAAATATTCTTTCTTCTTGAGTTCATTTGATGGCGTGTGTGTATGTACGTAGGGTGGTATCTTAACGCAGAGGAACATATATTTATTTATTTATTTATTTTCAAAGATTGTGACCAAACTGTGCACAAAGATCAGCTCTAGAGCTACAACTCTCAGTGGTTTTCCATTTCTGCTTAAGGATTAAGGGATTTTTCATGCCATATTTATAACCAAGCTTTTTATGTGTTTAAATACTCGCTGGATACGAGACATGCCCTACATTGATGTTACAGTTACAGGGGACAGCTGACAAGGAAAATGTAGGGCTGGAGAGTTGTTACATCACAATACACTCTCTCTCTCTCTCTCTCTCTCTCTCACACACACACACACACACACACAAACAGTCAGACACTCTCAAACAACAAAGAACACACACACAATAACACTCTAAATTGCTAAGTCTCTTAGATTATGCAGGGCAGAGTCTGCTTTTGTCATTTCTCTGACCTTCACGTTCACCCCACATTAAATAACTAAACTGAGGAGCAGAACGGTCATGCTGCCAATTACTGCCGAGCTTTGTGAATGAGACAATTATTAGGTGCTTCTGCTCTATGCTCTGCCCTTCAAACTCTCTCTCTCTCTTTCTGTTATACACTTTCCCTTTTGCATTTGAATGCTCATCTACCCTTTCTGTTTTTTCCCCCACCAAGTCTGTTGCTCTTTTTGTCCTCCTGTGTCTTGCCCTCTACTAATATTCTTTAGAATGTAAAGGTTGTCTGGAAGGAGTGAAGCATCTGGTGAAGTGGTTTTCTAAGAATTCTGCACACGAGAATGCTTACACATACTAGTACTGCACCAAAAACACATATGCATGCGCGCACACACACACACACACTCATATGCATGCACACACTGAGTGCGGTGAGTTTTACCTTAATAATACAACTCAGGAGCAATATTGTAGCTGTTCAGTGACACTATGTGTGTAGGGTGGATCTCTCCTCCTACCAATGCAAATGTAATGGAGGACATGGTGTCTCCTTGTCATGGTGTCACAGGTAGCCTACGTCACTTGGGGTCAGGTCCATAATTGGACTGATACAAGGTTTTCTGCAAGAACTAGCATGCTAACTCAGTCTCACTCTATAAATGCATCAGTGAGATGAGCCAAACCTGGTCAAAAGAGGCACAAAGGGAGACAAATTGGGCTCTTTGTTGCTGTGTACATATCACACCATGTTTGAAGGTGGTAATAACAAAGATTGCACACCTAGAATATGGGCAAAAGCCTTTGTACATCTGGCTCTCAGCTTGTTGAAATAGTTGACTGGAAGCACAGCAAAGGGGAAATTTGAAAAAGAAAGGGAAGGCTACACATATAATCTTTATGTAGACATTCTTTCTGAAATACCTTTAGTTCTGCTAGTGAACTTTTTTTTTTTGCACTGATTGGTTGGTAGGTGTCTAGATTGATTTTGAAATGTCAAATGCTGTTGACTCTCCAACTGTTCACAGTCACATTTAGTCCATTTTACACAGTGGCTGTCTCTAGACGTGTGTGAATATACATCCGCACGAGTCTATATAAAATCATAACTTTAGATCCACTGACTTACTTTGTAATGCTGCAGTGATTAAGGGAAGAACCCAGAGGAAATGGAATGAAATGGAATTAAATGAGAGAATGAGAAGATAAGAGAACCATCCAAGTAGAGAGAAACACAAATTACACTTCCCAAATCACCTCTAACTTACTGTCAGCTCACTGTGAAAACATTCACATGAAGGAGTCTCACAGCTTTTCATTTCAAATATGGGAGAGAGACACACCTTGGCAGAAGAGAGAGAATTCAAGGACAGACAGAAAGAAAGGATCAAAGTTCCAGACTGGTGATCATACAGATTGCAAATGTCTGTGTGCTGAGTTTAAAATGATCAAACTCAAAGTTATAATTCAACATGAGAGTCTCCAATGAGCACTTAAAGCAGGCTGGTTTTCAATTAAAAACAGAGGAATCGAGCCCTTATTGCAGGTTAGAGTGAAAACAAGTGCACATCCGTCTTACCTGGACAATTACTGTCCAATATGAAAGCGACCTGTCTTCACAAATGTGCTGGGAAATTAATTAGACTCATTGTGATGCTTTGCACAGAGGCATTTCTGTTTTGTTGTCAGTGTCCGTCAGCTTTGAGATAAAAGCCTCGCACAATTACAGCTGCTTCCAAAGAGATGAGAGAGGCAGTGATTAAGGAGTGTCAGCTTTTACCACCTAAGCAACCAGACAGCAGAAATCAGTATTTTTGAGTGGGTTGTCATTCATTTGCACAGAGAAAAACTTGAAGGTCACCCTCTGTCACCATGGCATTTAAAAGGTGACATTTTGGTCATTTTATTCTTAATCTTTTTGACTGTTGTTTAATTGTTCTTTTTGATAGATTTTTCATTGTAGGCCAGCTAAAAAAAAAATCTGCAAAAATTAACGTCACATATTTAACTGGTCTAATATCTTTTCAAAATATATATCTCATGTGGGCATTAAGATAATACTTCCTGACCATGTAAAACGCCTTGAATCCAAGACATAAACCCTTTAACCTGGAGGGACATACCAAGGTACAGTACGTATACTGTACATACGGCATCCATGTAAACATTTGTGTGCATTTGAGTGTGTGTGTGCTTATATGACTTATCTGCATTGTGTTGTGTTGTGTCTGTATGTGTGTGTGTGTGTGTGTGCATGTGCAGGTGTCCCTCTCTGTGTGTGTGTGTGTGTGTGTGTGTGTGTGTGTGTGTGTGATTACATGACGATGCTTACCTACTTTGCTGAGGGTTCATGCGTAAGTTAGAGTGTGAGCAGGTCACGGTAACCTCAGGTGCTATGAAGAAGAATACAGTCCTCTGTCCTGACAGTGTGCTCTGATCCGACAGACCGCAGACAGCTGACATACGAAATGCATTAGAGCTGATTAAATATACAGAGCATCCTTTGAGCCAAGCTCCAGGGAAGATTGGCCTACCAGCACACAAACACACACACACACACTGAATCAGTGCTTCTTTCTAAGCCTCCGCACAAATTCAGTCTTACCCACACACAGCCTCGGCTTGTCACATGTCTCAATGCCATAATTCAATTATTTGATATTGGCAGCGGGAAGCAGATATATTGGATTGACAAAATAATGACAAGACATTATTTTTTAATACTGGGTCCCCCAGAGAGCTATGAGATTATCCTAAGGAATGTCCAAAATATAAATCGCTCTCCGTATTAAAGCTTTGCTGGTGCAGCAAGCAGTGCTCCTGCATCGAGAGTACAGCAGCAGAATAGGCCTGTATTCTTGCGATTATGATGCAACATCTGTCTCATTCACGATACACAGTGCTAAGCACCAGGAGTCTATGTGAAACCCCCTCATCTTTGTAATATTTACAACCAGCATGAAATATGCAGCTCTCTACTCAAAATTAACTGGGCATGGGGGACCCTGTTCATACTATTTTTTTCCCCTTTTCCCATTACATTTTTACAAGGACTCACACGCGTGCTCGCGCACGCACACACACACACACACACACACACACAGACACACACACACAGTTAGTTAGTTACCGACCCACACTCTCAAAAGCACAGTGGAGGTCTGAAACACATGTAAACATCAGTCCTGTTTTCCAGAGCTTTCAATGATACTTTTCAGCATTCTCTCACACAGATGGAATCATCTGAGGAAAACAGTTTTTAAAAATCATGTTTAAGGTACTCTTAAAGCAAGGATCCTGTATTAACTTATGAAGTACAACTATTATTGTCATAGCCGAAAATAAGACAAATCACACAAAAGACAATACTTCAGTAGCATATCTTCATCACTTATGTGCATTGTAGAGACAAGTATCAAGGTGTTGGATACTTGATAAAAGATGGTGTGTTTGAGGAAAGAGGGTGAAGTCATACTGTATTAAGCTCTATGAGCTTCTTTGTAGTCAGTCAGTTAATGAGAAGAATGGCATTGACTCAGGCAGAACAATGAGTAGATATCATCATGGTGATGTTGCTCTGTTCACCAGCCCAGACAAGGAGAAGAGATGTACACTAGTCATACAATAAGTGGGGTGCCCTAACCTGAAAATGACTTTAACTGCTTTCAAAATGAGTTTATGTTCCCTTCTCTGGTCTTTAATTGACACAAGTTTTTTTACTTTCAACCTCCATGTACTCAAGAGTACAGAGACAAAGGATCCCCGGCTAGTAAGACATTTCGGCCTCATATTATTGATGTTACCACCAGCTTTATAAACACGGTGAAAAAAAAGTCGAAATGTTTTTGGTTTTATTAAAAGTTTTAGAAAATCATTTCTCTCTTAAACTAGCATTGTTTTTTTATGTGTCATGCCTTCTGGGCATAAATTGACGTCACAAGGTTGTGCTGGTCTGTGTCCAAGTAAGTTTTTTCTCACTTCTCTGATCTTCCTTTTCACATAAATTATGAGTACTGTCTCCTGCCTCCCTCACGATTTTCTAAATGCTTTATTGTAATAAAAACTAAATTATTTTGAGTGTTTTTAAATCTCGTTAAACATAGCCGATGTCAATGTCAGACTTATAAGGCCAACACATATCTTACCAGTCGAGGATCCTTTTAAGTTATTAACTCCAAAGTTTTTTGCAGTGCAAGAGTGAGCCATAATGCCCATGTCAAATCCATTGAAAATGTCTTTTTAGAACGTACCACAGACAAACTAAGTTTATTCTGTTTCATGTACAGACTGGTTTAAGTGATGATGACAGAGATCAGATGAAATAAGATATGACGCTGGCTGTGGGCCAAGAGGTTTAGAAATTAGTTCTTGTATTCTAGTTTATCAGGAATCACAAGGCCTATGCAGGTGAGGAGAGGGTTGCACTGGTCTTTTTGTCTTAGGACAGTGGTTCCCAGACCTTTCAAAGCTGAACTTCCTTTGGCAAGGAAAAAAAAATAAAATCACACCCATCACTCATATCATTTTGCAAAGATAGAGGTGCTAATATATTAACTATAATATAACTCTAATGGGCATCATTACAAGAAAAACTAACTTACTAATAGTGGATCTGACAGGTCTGATCCAGCAACTGGCTCTGTCTTGTCTAGGAAAAGCTCATGACCAAATTTTTTTTAAATGCTCCAAAGTTCCAAAGAAGGATCCTCCAAAGCACAGACATGGAGGAGAGAACAGAGGGTAGTGTCAGTCATACTCAAGAACAGTGGTTTCCAAAGTCATGGCAGGACATCAACTGACAATAAAAATCCCTCCCCCTCCCCTCCCACAATGACAGAACAAAGACTTAGACACCCACATTTACTTGCAATTTAACTTTCAATTCATAACTCATCAGGTCTACCTTCTCTTAATCATTCTCTTTATATTTGACCACATTCACAATTTCGTTTCATGAGTCAAAACTTTGACTGACTGATTTTTGACTGGATTTTTGTTTAAAACAGAGGGTTCAAACATACGACCCAGGGGCCGGATCCGATCCTTCACATCATTTCATGCAGCCCCATTCAAAAGGCTTGAAAAGACATGTAGCTAAGTGGCCTGCTTTAAAATAGTTTTAACAATGCGCAAAATAATTATTGTGTTTCCACATTGCAATACTGGCAGCTCTACATGCACATGGTGAGGAAGCCAGAACACAGATCTAGGACTGCGATGGTAATGGTCAGAAAGGAAACATGCACGTTTTTAACCCGACAGATTGTGGTCATGCTTATAGGCGGCCCTCTGAGAAAAAGCATTATGTTCATGTGGCCTGTGATAAAAATGAGTTTGACACCCCTGGTTTAAAACATTATTTTGTAATACCACGCAGTGTCATTTGTGGTATAACTGCCTGGCATTTCCTCAACATTTTAAGAACTTCCTTAGGACAAAAAAAAAGTCATTGCTCTTCCATCCAGCGGGTTTGACAGGTTTAATCTAGAAATTTGCCTTGCCTCATCTGGCAGTCAGATTGAATCTCACAAACAGAATGAATCTCTCTGAAACAGACGAACTGCTCCAATCACCATCAGCGTCTTCATTCTCATTAGTAAAGCTCATGACCCAGACCAAAATTTTCCACAACATCTTTCCCTGCAATCCTCCAAAGCCCATAAATTCTGTGATTTTATTGGGCTGGCAATGCCAAACAGTATTAGGTAAAACCCAGAGATATTAACAAGTAATCTCTGTTAGAAATTAAACAATAACAAATTGTGTTTTGATTTATTCCTGTCAACTTCCTTAATTTTATAACATAATGATCAAATTTTAGATCATGTTAAATCACACTGAAATTACTTTCTAAATTCACTCAAAGTATTCAGCATAGACCAGCAACCTGTCTTTCACCACGTAGTTCTTGCTTGTTACGGGCTGCCCGACTGAACCAGTTGCCATTTTACAAGCTCAAATTGTAAATTTGTGACTTTGTTGGTCATAAATGGGCTGGGATGCATCACATCATAGAGAAATGCCTCAAATACATCTATTCGTACAACAAATGATGGGGCTTCCAACCACTGCGCTGGGAGCAGTATGGGGTTTAGTGTCATGTTGAGAGCTCTTGCCACCCTGTACGATGGATATGCAAGCAGAAGAGCATGTTTTGTTAGGTATTGCAGAGATCAAACAGGAGGTGACTGTCTATCCATACATGTCCCTACTTATCTGTGCCTAAGGAAGATGAGGCCCAGGGATGGGGCCCTGTGACATTCCAATAGTACTGTATATATGGTCTGAAAAGGACTATAATGCAGAGCTGGACTTTTCTGAATAGCTGCTTCAGTAGAATTCTTCATGTTTTTCACGTTTTTTGTTTTCTGTGCCCTATGATACTATAATCCCTATGATCATGTGAGAGATACCGATGTACAGATGTCTGAACTTTCTGACCAAATGTGCCATTTTCCAGGCAATATACATCTAAGATTTTACTGCAGAACTAGATCAGGTTACTGAATGAATGAATAAGCTTTCTAGAAAGCCTCTAGCCAAGCCACAGCCATGATACAATGACCAGGCATACCAGCAAGACACATTGCGTGGACAAAATGTCCAACATCACAGAAAGAGAACTAACAAAAATGGAGAGGTGTATGGACAAGTCAGTGATCTTTCATGAACAAGACAGCTGTCAGGAAGCCCAGAGTCCCACTTGCGTCAGGATTATTTTCCCATAATCCATTCTGCCTTCTGTGTTTACATCCGTGCCCTGGCTGTTGACAAACCTGCTGACAGTGTGTGCACATGTTTAAATGGATTAGAGATCCTCAGAGGTGATATAACATCTCCACAGCCCTCTGGAGACTGCACTGGTCTGCCGAAAATATATAGAACTCGGCTACAGTGTACACTCACACACACACAAACACACACTCACAAACACACACAGTCGACACAGAGTCAAGTTTGATATTTGCATACCACTTATTCAGGGTGGTTATCAGAGGATAATATAGGTCTATGTATGTGGAAATAGGGTTTCTGGCCTTCGGGAAATCAGATGTTTCTTATCTAATACGTTGCTGGTTACATAAGGCATTGTTGTGAGCTACAAGCTTTTAAGAGCCTCTGTCCTTATCAGCACTGGTGGTTGTTACAAATTCAATTCCTCATCACCAACCTCTAAGTCTTTTGTGGCTTATTGGGTTTATTACGACCTTCATTAGTAACTCAAGGACTGGGCTGATGAAGAACATTGTGTGATGTTGTGTCTCCAAGGGCAGTGGACCATGATGGCTCAGTGTGGAATTGCGATAAACCTCTTTTATTCTGTTGTTGCAGCTGCTGCTGTTGTTCTAGTTGTTGCAGTTGCTGCTGTTGTTGTTGCAGTTTTGGAGGTTGGAATTCAACCTTTTAATAAATCATTTATCTTCTGTAACTTGTGTTCCCAAAGCTAAGTATTTTTATGCATTTTCCATTGGCAATGGGATGGTGCCTAACATGCATAACATTATCACTGCCCTAACCAGATAGATAGATAGATAGATAGATAGATAGATAGATAGATAGATAGATAGATAGATAGATAGATAGATAGATAGATAGATAGATAGATAGATAGATAGATAGATAGATAGATAGATAGATACTTTATTTTTAATGTGGGAAGTTCAGGCATTGCAGGCAGTTCACAACAACAATTTACATTTTTGTCAGACACCAGTCACTGTGAATACTGTGGATGCTCTATATTTTCTTGGTTGCATGTAACCAAGGTCTTCCCCTGCAGTCCAGCCTAGGGCTCGAGTGCCCTAGCAAGTGGATCAAAAAGCCCAGGCTCCCATTCAGTTGACTCAAAGGCTCTTGAGATGTCTGGAAGAACATTCACTAACACCACATGTGTAGTTATCTATGTACTGTGAAAAAAGGTTGCTTATTTGTTGTCTTTCTTGGACATCAGAAATAATTATGTTCCAGGATACCAGTACAAAAAATAAGTAAGTAATAATAAGTAAGTAATAAATAAGTACGTAATCAGTATAATATATTTTTGTATGATGGAGATGACTGGAATATGCAGAAAAATATCCTGTGACTTAGTCCTCATATATTCATGCTGCACCTTGTTCTATCTCTCTCCCTCTGACTCTCTGCATCTTTACCTCTTACTCCTCTCATTGTGCCTCTTTCTCTCCATCTTAACCCCCTCTTCTGTTTGTCCTTCGCTCTCATTCTCTCTCTTCTTCCTTCTTTGTTCCTCTGTCTCTCCACTCTTTCTTTCTCTGCCTTTACCTCCTTCTCGTCCCTTTAGTCCCTCTCACACTTTCTCTCTCTCTCTCTCTTTCTCATCTCACTGTATGTCCATGTTCTCAAGGCTTAGTGAGGACTTTGCTGACATGGCAGGTTTGTTTTGCTCTCTTTCAGGGTAAATCAGCCAAGTGGAAAAGCTGATTTCCAGCGACTGTAACAATTCCACCACCAACAGCAGCACCACCACCACCTATCCCTAACCCCCCACCCTCCTCCCTCCTTCATCCCATAAAACTAATTAAAGACGGAGTGGCAGAGACAGGGATCATCCCGTCGAGCTGCCTTTTGAAACATCGTTAGAGGCCACGCTCTCTCCTGTGGGTGATCTCCTCTGATTTATTTATTATGGTGTAACATCAAGGCAGAGCGAGAGAAGGAAGACAAAGAAGGGGAGGGTGTGAAAGAAGGGAAGAAGAGGGGAGGGTGTGAAAGTTAGGAGAAGGATGGATGGCTGGCTCTTTATGTTTTTTTTAAGTTTTACTCCTGTTACAGAGCACGTGAGATGTTCTACAGGGAATTCCATTCCTAAGGAGAATCTTCACATAGGCCCTTTTTCTTTTCACCACCTGGAGAACATCACAGCTGAAATTTTAGGTAGATGTAGACATTGGATGGAAGTGGAGGTAGAAGTGCAGATGTTGAGTACTGCAATGCCATCAAAGCTCCGGGGGCTTGGATCCTGGAGTGGGTTTTTTTACTTCAAGTACATCTGGAACAAGGCAGGATAATCAGGTCATAGGGGGGCTCACTACTTTAATCAGAGTCTGTCTGTGTGTGTGTGGCTGCTGGAGGGTTTCCACTATCATACGACCAGCCAAGCATTTCTCTCTCTCTCCCTCTGTCTCTCTCTCTCTCTCTGTCTCTCTGTCTCTCTCTCTGCCTCTCTCACATACACACTCTCTTTCTTTTTCACTTTCACACACACACACATACATTCATTCTCACTCTCTCTCTCCTTTGCTCTTCTTCTCTGCCTGAGTCTTAATCACACTTAAACCTTTTTTTTCTCCCTCCTGCTCCCCCCTTTATTAGATGTGGGATTTCACTTGCACAGGTAGACTAAGTGGAAACTGCTGAAGTACTTCTCGCCCTGCTCTTAGTCAAGTTTGTCTCCAGAGGCTTTGTTGCCATGACAGAAATGGCAGTGTTTGCTGATTTAAAGATGATTTGTTCAACAGAGGAGTAAATATGAAAACGTGTTTTTGTTTGCAGTTAGCTTAGTTGTCACCTTTTTACATGATATATGGGGGAAAATCCATGTTAATTCTCTCAGCAGGACACATAATTTTGTACTTCAATTTTAAGGCGAATTCAGTGATAGAATGTGCTCATCTGTATTCACAATGAATAATTCATCAGCACAATATTGGCATGACCATGACATCTACTGTGTGTCTGTATGAGAAAATCAGACAACAAACAGATTCTGTTCAGATATGTTCATAGTTAGCATATCTGACTGGTAATCTTGTGAGAATATGTCCCTCTCTCTCTGCTTATGTGGGTACAGGAAGTTTTCATCCTGTTCTCAGTGAACAGGCACTTTCATGCTGAGGCGTATAAAACAGCTTGTGATGGTGCTTGACACAGCAAAAAAGATGGAAAACCCACTATTTGTGATTCACAGTAGAGCCCTCACAAGATACCACCCATTCTTTCATAAGGAAAGATGTCTCTGAATCTCAGAGAAGCATTCCCTCTTTAGAAATGTTCAGTTTGAGCTCTCCTTCAGTGTGGGCGCAGTCCTCAATGCCAGCATTTCACGACAGACGCGATTAGCGCAAGAATGCCGCATGGAGGGTTACATCAGCAAGTCCTTTATGATGGTAATCAGCCCAGCCTCTGTGCACAGACCCTGAAGAGGAAGGCAGGGGTGAGGAGAGAAGCCGAGCCGAGAGGAGAGACGAGGCTCTGTCCGGCGAAGCGGGCGTCCAGGGTGCCATCTGCTCCTGCATGGAGTGGACACCTGCTGAGATCACTGTTTGAAAGGACCTCACAGACATGAATGTACTCCATGCACACACACAAATACACAAATACACATAGGACATAAAATCTATCATGTTCTAAACCATGTGCGGGCGCAAAATATCAAATATCAAAGAAAGCCAAGAAATGAACACTTTTCACCCATTTCCATTACAATAAAGTTGATTAATATGATAATAGTACTTTCATACAGTTTTTCATACAATTTTCAAGCATTCGTTGATTTGCCATTTTATCTTCTGCATCAGAATTACCTCAAAAAACAGGCAAAAAAACATTAGAAGTATTATCACATACACAAACACATACACACAAGATTAAGTATGAACAGCAAAGTATTATTACACACACATACATACACCCTACTAACAAGCAAAGTTGTGGTAAAAAAATTTCTTTACTAACAAAAGTTTTAGTAGTATCAACTATCTCTGTAAATGTCCTGCCTACCATCATACAACTTATTTACACTAT
Organism: Tenualosa thibaudeaui; assembly: GCA_027481765.1. Taxonomy (NCBI): domain Eukaryota; kingdom Metazoa; phylum Chordata; class Actinopteri; order Clupeiformes; family Clupeidae; genus Tenualosa; species Tenualosa thibaudeaui. The sequence continues at coordinate 12,102,647 of JAIFZK010000009.1, read as the reverse complement.
GACATAAAAGTTAAAAGTCCCCCATTACCATACACTGAAATACACTCTGAAACAAGCATGCTCTGTTGAATACAGTTAGGTTATTTATGACTCAAAAATAAATATCATATAAATATCAATAAAGTGTGCTGATTATGATTATATTCTTCCTTAATTGTAAAGTCATTGGATCAAATCCCAAATATCTTGTTTAAAAGCTAATAAATAAATAAATAGGCTTAAATACATGAATCCTTTAAACACTTCCCACAGTAAATAATGATTAAACAAAGTACCTGAGGTTATGCAAAGTTTTGCTGTCACATAAAACACACATAACACATAAAATATTACTACCACTACCTCGAAGAACTGGAAGGCTGACAGTAATTAAAAAAAAAAACACGCACACACACATTAGTGAAACCTGCAAATTAATACTTGCTAAATTATGCGACAGAGGACTTGGATGTATGTTTGATAATGGTTGAATTTTTTCAGAAGTGGAAAAGACAAATAGGTCAATATAGTATTCAGTGTCACTGGAGTCTTAAGTCTTAGGCTAAGCCTCCTGAGTGGCCTACTGAAAGAACACTTCACCAAGGATGCTGAGAAACCTGTGGGCTTACTCAGTGGCCTACTGAAAAAATAATACTTCACCAAGGATGGTGAGAAATCTATGGGCTTACTTAGTGGCCTACTGAAAAAAGAACACTTCACCAAGGATGCTGAGAAATCTATGGGCTTACTGAGTGGCCTCCCGAAAAAAAGAACACTTCACCAAGGATGCAGAGAAACCTATGGGCTTACTCAGTGGCCTACTGAAAAAAGAACACTTCACCAAGGATGCTGAGAAATCTTTGGGTTTACTGAGTGGCCTACTAAAAAAAAAGAACACTTCACCAAGGATGCTGAGAAACCTAAAGGCTTACTCAGTGGCCTACTGAAAAAAAGAACACTTCACTAAGGATGCTGAGAAATCTTTGGGTTTACTGAGTGGCCTACTAAAAAAAGAACACTTCACCAAGGATGCTGAGAAACCTATGGGCTTGCTGTTCATGTAAACTGTAGGTGTCTGATGAGGGTAGCAGGAACAATGACTAGGGAGTGTGTGCTTTCATGAAACCCAACCTGCCTGCCCTCATTCTCAGCAAGTAAAAAAAAGGTAGCAAAACACATACAGTGTTATGTACATACAGCACTATATGGACGTCTTACATAGATTAGAATAGCTTTTTTCCTTGGGAAAAGTAATCCACATATAATATTCATGATATACTGTATTCCAAGTATTATATTAATATACTGAGGCTGTCTGACTAAAGATATGCATCTCAGTCTGGCCAAATTCATGACATCTCCAAATTCTACGAGATGGGATTAACAGACATAGATCAAATTGCCTCTGGGGACACTGGATATGCCTACAACCAATCAGACCAACGATTGCAGAGAAAAGAGATTGGGATGCATCATAATTTGAAATACATGTTAAACCCACCTCCATTGTGTTGGGGTAAAAGCCAGGATCTGTCTAGGCAAGACCATTGTTGGTTTAGCGGTACCATACTGACTGAATGTGGCACCTTTGCAACTTGCACTTTTTTTTCTGCTGTTTTATAGGTGATATACACTGTCTCACTCAAACCTTGTGTCATCACACCATTCAAGTTTGCTCTGTTTCAGTATCTCTTGCAATTTACTCTTGGTTAAACAGGCAACACATTGGTTCACATTGTTTGTTGAATATAATAAAATCACAGACTGAATGCCTCACACCACCCATCTTTTTGTGTGGATGATACACCGAGACTTGGAAGCAACTGTAACCATTCTTGTGATATTTCTATACATTTCTACAAAAATAGTAGGCTACATTGTAGATGGGTTGGCAAAGGAGACAGTAGCCAAAATCTTGAACCACTGAGATACAGTTACAAGACTGGGCACTACTAATATATGTGTGACCCCTAGGGGGCCTTTTAGTTCAGTCACAAATTGATAACCAACAATCTTATCTTTAGGAGTTTAGAAGCAGGCTATCCCAACAAAGTTGGAGTATTATAAAAAATAAAGACAGTTTAATATTTTATTTTTTCAGATGGACATATACACAAGTAAACACTAGGCCTTTGGGTAACAAACTCAGGGGCGGGGACAACAAAATACAACACAACACTTAAATAAGAAATACTCAAATAGAGAACAAACATGTATCAATAAGCAAACACTCGCACACTCCCAGGCCAACTATAATACAGAGATGGTGAATGAACATGACTATATATGCACACAACACACGTGAGGGAGAAAGGAAGCCAGTGAACTTACATTCTCGGCGCAACAACAAAGTCAATAAGTTAGCCGTGACCACACTCTAAGCAGGTGACTATAGATAAATAGAACATGAATCAATGCAGGCAGTGACTAAAAAGAACTTGAACGTGGTACATGTGTGAAAGCAAAGGACTTACAGTTTCGTTGGAGTACACAGACACAATTCGCAGCCAGCAATGGCTTGTAGAGATAGGCTAGACGTAACCACTCCGCTGAACTCACATGCAAACACCAGGACAAGATCAACTGGCCCGACGACCAAGCCCAGAGAACCACAAGTCTGTGTAGGTGAGCACACACTGATGCAAGACGCCGCCACTTTCCTAGATTTAAGAGCGCAGCGCCAAGCGACCACCACCTGATGGGCTCAATTCCAGCTGCCTACGTCTTACCCCCTACATATGGATGCATTCCAGGAGGGCCCACTCTGGTAGTGTTGTGGAATCTACATACAACCACCACCCCCCACCCCCCACCCCCCCCCCACACACACACACAGTCCATCTTGTGTTTTCCTGAAGGAACCACTCAGTGTGCACAAGCACATCTTAGGTCAGTGAACAGTCAGAGACTGCTTGTGCATTTAGCTAAAGCACCACAGCCTTCAGGGTACTGCAAACCTCTAGGTCACACTTGAATCTGTAATCCTGCTCTCGCTCTGACTAAAACAAGTAGAACAAGATACATTATCACTTCACAATACTCATGCATTTAGTTACCTGACCAAAACCATAGTTGCTGACATAGTTAATTCTATTTAGTCTATTGTCTATCCCTTATTGTTAAAAATAATGACAATAATGATGACCTTGCATACCATCCTTCCTTACCATGATGCTGCAAAGAGATGAAAGTAAATACTTATGACTTTCTATGGTGAATGGATAGCGTTTCAAACCATATAAACCAAGTCAAGGAGGTGTTTACTTTCAAACTTTAAATAAGATTTTGCACAGGTGTTGGTGTTGTCAGTTTGATCCACATCCGCTTGTGTAATCTGGTGAGTTCCAACGTTTTCATTCTGAAAGGTGCTCTCCAGCAGTGCCCTGCAATCCACTGGGAAAATTATTTGCTTACTTGCTGTGATATAAAATATAGTTGTGACTTAGACACACAGTGAACCACATACTCGCTTTTGGCCTTCTGCCCATACCTACAATGTATTTACAAGGACGTTTCTCATGGGAAATGCAAAGGCCACAGATATGAAATTGGGTTCAGGCTCAGTGTAGCACATTGAAACATTTTTTTGTGGCTTCATAAATGAAATTGAATTGAATTAAATGAATCGATCCAAACTGAGCTGAATTCACATTGTATCTGAATTTAGCTATGTTCTTACTCTTTAGTCTGTCTCCGGAATTAAATCTTTGTCAAGCAAACAGATCATTCCCCAAACCACTCATTCCTGAAAAAAAAATGCCTTCTGAAAGTACAGCCTTCTGAAAGGATAAAACATGTTTCAGGTGCGCGTTTCCCAAAACAATAGCGGCTAACTAAGCTAGTTTGTTGGTTGCAGTGTATTTAGTTAGCAACTATGGTTTTGGGAAATGCATGTTATTCCATAGCTTCAACAACAAAAAATAAAAGAACTCTAGCAGACTGCAGGGGCATATATCTGGGGCATATACACAAAGTGGCAGCATTTGTCATTGTGAATTTTTTTTTCTTTTTCTAAGTGATTTAGAATATCAAGTTTGTATTACTGTGACTCATCCCTGTGCAAGAGACATTTACAGTAATCACAAATAGGTGTCAGACACAGTTGCCTCTTTTAAGAATTCAGAATAATATATCTAACATTGACCATTCCACCGAGAGCACAATGATACTATTATATCTCTCTGTCTCTCACACCCAAACTCTCTCTCTCTCTCTCTCTCACACACACACACACACACACACACACACAGACACACACACACACAGAAATGCAGCCAAATGTACATTGTAGCACATGAACAAAGATAGCCATACCATTCAGGGAATAGAACAGATGTTGTCATAGAAACAACCACCAAAGTTCTCAGTTACCCAGCTTCTTTTTTTGGTAACACACTGTACTGAACAAGAGAAGGAACACATAACATCTGGCAAATACTTGCAACTTATGCCTAACTTTTTTATGTGCTGACACTTCTTTGCATTGCTAAGTGTGAATCAATTCATAGGCCTGTGAATATAGAATTTAAAACTAAAGCTAAATTGTCTTCATTGCAATAATATGACAAGTATGAGAATTCCTGGAAAACGGGCATAAAGCTGTCTGTATGCTTGTATATTCAGGAGACTGGATAGGGGCCAGTCTTTCATTTCCATTGAGCTGCAGTTCAGGATTTCCACTACTCCGATTCTTCCAGAAAGTGCTGCTCCAAAAGGTGGTGGACAGGCTGGGATCCTCCCCTGGGTCCTCTGCATGAGCAGTGAACTGAGCTAAATGGGATAACATGTGAAAACACAGAAAATGAGCAGGTGTACCGTCACATCTGGACCGTAACCACAGTTACACCCGCACATTGCCTGACGGTAAACAAAAGCCAACGCGGGCTCCACTCAGGGGGCACTCTGTGCAGGCTTCATAGCCTACTGGGTTCTGGGAAGACTGCCAGCATTTCCACGTTTAATTTCTAGGTTTACTAACAGAGGGACACGTGATGAATACTGCTGACTGGTTTTCTAAGAGGTCTAGAAGTAGCGTACCTATCAAGAGAAAAGCGGGCAAACGACAGATCTTATTGAACACATATTTATGCACTGCATTATGCACATGCATCTGATTGGTTGATTGCCTGATTGATTTACAGATAATATTCAACTCATGGGATTGGTTTAGAGGTATGTGGATTTGTGGGTAACAGACAAATATAGCCCTATTATGATGCTATATACTGAACTAGTTCTCTCATATAGTTCTCTTATAAGTTCTGTCACATGTTCATGTCTGAAAGAAGAGTTCCCTTTTGCTCACTTATTGGAAGAATGATATAAAGCTTTGCATGACAGCTTATTCATTAAAACAGATCTCCCACATACACTCACATACATTTGCTAATTACCAATATCTCCATGTCTGCTTTGCTATCCCACTGGCAGCGCAGTGATTATGAGTTTTCATACATAAATATTTTTATGGCTCTTCATTAAAACCAGGTATCTGGATTACGACATCAAGGCTGCCTCTCTCATGTTAGCAGCCAATGTAATCCTATGAGTGGAACAGTTGTTTAAAGTGTCATTAATTTTATTCAGTGTGGCTAGTAGGTTCACTTGCAAAAATTAATGGCAATTGTTTCATCTTCAATGTGGAACTTTTTTTTTTGCTGTGCTTGAAAAATTCACAGAACACAATGACATTCAGTATAAATGTGTAGTTCTTTTGTACATAACAATAACTTTGACATCGGTAGACTGGCTGATTGCCTTGTCAGATGATCCATATCATACTCTTTGAACACATTTAGGGACATCCCAATAAGGTCAGTCCATTGTAAAGCCCTTGTCATTCAAAGTCCTCTCAATTACCTCCACACTCTGCAGTAACCTTGCCTGCAGTCACTTGGCTGCCCGACACAGGACTGGGGATAACTATCCTAATGTGTTCTTGCTGTAAGAGAGCCACCCGAGACACGGGCAGGGATACAGATGGAGGCAGGTTTCTCTTAGTGGATGTGGAGGCCTGCAGGTTAATGGTCTAAGCATGTTTCTTTCAAATCAAACCGGGCTCCCATGGTAGCTGTCAAGGACATGAGAAGGAAGGGAGGAAGGAACCCGGCAAGGAAAGCGAAGAGTAACTAGGAAGGGCCTGTCTATCACATTCATTTACACGCTCACACACACACATACACACACACACACACACACACACACACATGCACTTTCCCTTTTCTCCCAGACATGCTCCAGTTTCAAAAATAACCTGTCATAGCCTCATACTCAGTAAATCAATGCTCAAATTTGGCCAGATTTTCTCTCTCTTTTTTCTCCCAGAGTCAGAGGTCTGATTGGGAATGGCGGCTCTGCTGCTATGATCCAGGCCTTCCTCTAGAGCCTCAATCAGAGCTGGCAGGTCTCATTAATCAGCTCTGATTAGGAAGGCTGCGATTTCAGCTGAATAATGGGGGCTTTTGCTCCAGTAACTCTCTCCAATGTCCTGCTATTAAATGCATGGGTTTAATGACCGTTAATGTCACTGCGGGTGTGGGGCCCCATAAAGACATTACTTCTATAATTTTGAGTGGTCCTTGAACCAGACAGGTACTCTCAACACTCCAATACCCTCGCTCACTTTCTCCCTTTCTCTCTCTCTCTCTCTCACACACTCTTTTCTCTCTTCTCAATTTTCTTGTTCTTTATGGTTTGCTGACTTGGCTAAGGAGAGCAGAGGCCAATTATGCATGATGCTCCAATGTAGACTTTATCATTTCTGCTTTTTTACTCCGAGCAAAGGACTGGAACTCCTTAAAGAGACAAGGTAGCTTTAATCTATGGTAGGTCAATATGTCTCTTACAATAATTAAGATCAACTGTGTACTATACACATACTGTGTGCTGTCTGAGAGAGTATGGTTTTATATTAATTCTGTGTGTGTGTCTGTTTGTTCGTGAATGAAATTGTCTTGTTGGAAGTAAAGTGGAGCTTGTATTAGATATTGGGATATTCATTAAACCACTAAAAAACAAAGTGGCATGCTCAGTTTTATGTGAAATCAAAACCTGTTTTAGTGGCAAGTTAGGCATCACCACTCTGTGACTCCCCTAGGAGCTATTTCAATAGCTGTGTATATTTTTCAAAACAATCCATCTCCCTCTCACTGTTTGTTCCCTTCATTTGCCAAAAGCAGCCCCTCCTTGCTTACTTGTTTCAATGTTTGATGGTTTAGTATCTGGATCATGTCTAAAAAACACCTGATTATCCCCAAATTGCTTCTTTTTGTGGTGCAGATACACACAAGTGTGGATTTGTTCCAGATCACATTTTGTCGTCTGTGTTCAAAAGGAGAGAATGTATTTTTTGTTTCCTTTTAACAGCATCGGAACCCCAAGATAAGGAAATACTGGAAAAATTACTCATATTCTTCCATATTCTTGCCAATATTACCCATATTCTCTATTTTTGTTTACCTGAAATTTGCCTGAAACCCCAATAATTGACATATAGTCAGCGTCACTCATGGATGACCACACACACACACATACACATACAAAAATTTCTGTAGAAAGTAAACTTTCCCTGTGCAGCAAAACTTAAATAATTACCTGTAACAAGCTGGCGCATTTGATCTGCTGTTTCCAGAACTGTTTCCAGAGCATGTCACCTCTTTTCTTCTAAAATTCTGAGAAGTTCATTTTTAATTTGTTAAACGGCTCTGATGGAAAACCCAAAAACAGCCCCTGGAATGGAGGACCATCAGTCAAAGCAGTGAATGCTGAGAATCTGTGTCTGCTCAAGGAGAAATTCAACCGGTTGGGTTTGGCAAGTTGAGCTTGATGCCCAGATGTCTCCCATTTGGATCCAGCACAGCCAAAAAAACACTGGAAGGAACTCAAATCTGCATTTGAAGAAAACAACACAGACAAACACACAAACAGACAGACAGAGAGCGTGTACAGATACATCCTCCACATACAAAAGTGCACACAGACATAAGAGAGAAGAGTTTCTCTGACAGATATTTCAGTATCATAATTTATTTGGGTCGGGCAAAGCTATGATAATTCCATCGAACATACTCTAAGCATTGGTACATTAGCCTGTATTAAAATCTATCAGACCAAAATGGAGGAAATTATGAAGAGAATTTAGAAGACATTGATACAGTGATCAGCAACAGGCCACAAAATGACACTCCTATGTATTTCTTTAGATGAATTCAACACACACAGTCGTGAGCTGCCTGGTTACTTTTCTCAAACTATTATCTCTGACAGCAGCCTCTCGCAGATGGCCAGCGGACCGTGAGAAGACCAACGCTGGGACATTAGCATAAATAGATGACTGTCTTGATCACTCACGGTTTACATAACCCTGTAACAGGACAGAAACGCCATTGTCATACTATTGCTCACCATCTCAGTGTGAGATAAGAGGACTCTTCACTGCGAAACAGAACATTGTGTTTGATACAGACTTTGCAGGCAAGTTTTTCACTTGTCTGTGCCTGCAGGAAGAAATGCAAGGGAGAGTGGTGGGAGGGGGGGATTAAAAGAATACAGGCTCAACACAGTGGGATGGGTGATTGATTGTATAGATGTGTGGGAGGGATTGTAGCCATGAGTGGTTTGGATCTCATGTTCGTGCCAAGATCGATGCTCTCTCACCAGGAAACAGAAACTCTCTCTGTTTCAGGGAATTTTAAGGGTATATTGAGTGGATTTGTACATGGATTTCTGAGATAATTAGGATAATTAGGTTGGCTGTCACATTCCAACACAATAAGGAAAAATTACAGGAAGACCCACAATTAAAAGCTCGATAACACACATCAAGTGATGACCCAGTATTTTGGGGCGGAGAAATGAAGTTGAATTGTGTCTAAAGCAGCAATGGGAAGTGTTGGTGTACAACCAATTAGCTATGCTGACCTAAAAAGCAGGTAAAACCATTGCACACTCACCACCACCAGCCCAGCTGGCACAGATTAAAGTTTGCTAACTGGTGTCTTGTTGGCAATGTTGACATGAAGGCTTTTCTTCCAAAGACAACAAAACTATGTTCCGTTCCAACCCCAGCAACAAGCACCTGCATAGCCTCCATGGCCTGGTTATCTAGAGGCTACAAGTGTACTTGTCTTACCTGTCTGTTGTTTTTGCCATGTGTTGGTCAGTCAGGTTTGTCAGTATGTCCATATTTGAACAAGCAATTTAAATTCAGAGAGATTAACATTGATTATGGTTAAATCAATATGACCCAGTTAACCCAAGTATGTACGCATGAAAACCCTTCATTGTGTTAATATACATATGGTAAATGTACATAATTGGACATACTGGTCCTTCAAACACTCAAAGCATGTTATAGAGTAATGCCTCACATTTACCACAAACACATTCATATGGTCCCAACCTGACCACAGGACCAGTTTGGGCTTCAGTGTCCTGCTCAAGGACACTTCAACAGGGTCATTTGGAGCCAAGCTCTGACAAACAATCTTCTGGTTGCTGAGCAGCTCGTCCTTCCTGAGTCGCCGCTGTCAAATGCCTTTAACAGTAATTATGCCTGTCATGAACCTTATCACAGGTTTTTATTTTTTAAGATAATAGTGGTGAAATAGGCTTTTTTAAATGACCAGGCATGAAAGCTGACTGGTTAATTGGCTTGCTGTGTGAGTCAGAGCCAACTGTGGGGCTGTTCAGAGTCAGGTAAGCATGGCAGCCATTACAGGTGTAATCGCTCTTTGCAGAGCAGACTGCTCAAATGGAGATAACCACTCAATCCAGCGCGCTGCCTCTGCTCGCACAGACAGAGATAATTACTCTTCACCATCCGAGAGAGACCCGCTCCAGCTCACTATTATAACTCCTCCTCAGAGTCTCCGTCTGAAGCATGCTGAGAGATAACGGTCCTGTCCAGCATAGACTCACTTAAGTCCAGGGGATCACTCTACACCTGTCAAATGTGAAGAGCAAAACTCTCCTCAAAAGGGTGCACCAGTACCACTGTTTCATATTTATCTATTATTTGCCCCCCTCCATATGTAGCCTGGTATTTATAAAAATATTTTCATCTTCTAATTCCATCCAACCAAAGCTCAAAAAACACGTCAAATAAAACGCAGCCAACCAGAGATCTGAAAACTGACATTGCAAAATCACGCCTACACATAGTCACTGCGTTTTCAGAAATCTTCACTTTAGCCAAAGTGACTGAAACCTCCTTTTATGTGTGGAAGATGGGTGCCACTGCATAAAAAAGTATCCATCTTCATGAATATCAGCTATGTGTGTCCCAGGCAATAAAACCACAAGGTAACTTTTTGCATATGTTATCTCTAGGTTTTGGTCTAAGGCCAATTCAGACCGAAGATTCACAATGAGATGAGAGCGTTTTAGACAGGAGTTGCAGAGGTGTAAATCAAAAGTTTCATGTTGTAGAAAGCAGTTGCAAACCATCGCAAAAGATTCAACATCCAATCACAGATTGAAGGTTTTAGAAAGTCTTTACCTCTCAGCTTTTATGACACAGTGTCTCTTAATCAGTCCAGCAGAGATGTCAGGGCAGAGTTTTGGTTAATGGACATAGAGAGAGAGAGAGAGAAAAATGCTTATTAGCAGCTTTCAATAAAACAGCAGTGTCTGCTCAACTTCATTCATAACAGATATACTTCATAAGTCACAAAAATGAACTTAATTGTTTGGACAATTTGCCATTTAGCTAAAAGGGGTAACTTTGCTAACTAGCCTGCTTGCCAGTTTATCTGGACATTGTTATGAAAACCCTGGTCCTACTGCAAGTTGTTGCATTGGTGTGAATGCTTCAGTTTTTAAACAGAACGTCTCAGCAAGTTGCTGGTTTTTAGAATTTTGTAGCTTGTCTTGTCGTGAATCTTGGGTTTGAACTGGCCTTAAATCTCACTCATTCGCTGTATTTCTCAAATCTGGCCAGACTATGCATTTCAAGAAGCTGGCAAGATCACAAAGATGAGCAATGTCAAATATAAATGTTTTGAACCCCATATCAAAAGCTGCTTTTGCAGATAGTCCTGCACATTTATATAACTTTGAAATTAGACTGCAAGAAATTGTGAAATATTTGGCCTCTTATTAAACAGATCAGAGCTTGTTTAACATCACAGAATCTGGCTGTACCCAGAGGACTCACTGGAAATAGTAATTTCCTTTCTTGTTGCTCTCTGTCCTAAACTGCACCAACGTGGAGTGGAGTAATTTACTGTAGCTCAATCGTTATGTGACTGTACCACAACAACTGGGTTTTGCTATTACAATTTAAAAATCAATTCACCACTGTTTGTACTTCCTCTGTTTTGCTATTCTTTCCAGGGTGGTAGTCGATTTACAGTAGCTTGCATCTCAGCCTATTCTGACTGATTTAAGCAGGCGGCTATTCCCATCTCCAGATGTCACATTTGTACAGTTTTCTGTCGTTGTAACCTGTATGGCATTGCCCCTGTTGGTGACTATTGCACAATTTTTTCCCAGTGCCCTTTGCATGTACAGAAGATGTTTTCAGTCTGCAGATTACTGCTGTGATATATACACGGTTTACTCAGTCTAATATATTGTCTTAGCCAGTGATTACCATTGCATGGAGAACTGCACTACAGGCACAGGCAGGCTTGGGTCTCCATTTGTTTTTCTCTGCATGGAGACTTGTGATGAGCACATTCTTATGTGTTTATTAGACACATGTATCCGAGTCTTGTGTGACACCTCATCTGTTTCCGCCTAATAAATGTCAGCGAGGCAGCGGGAATCTCTCAGAATCCCTCAGACGCGTCACTGACTCTGCTCTGTTTCTTCTCTTTTTCTTTCCTCGGGCAAAGGTAATTACTCCCCCCCCCCCCTCCTGACATCCTGACGGTTTCTTGCCATTCTTCGGCTTGACTCTTTTCGATCCTATGTATCTCTCCTTTTTGTCTTGGCAGCTAGAACAGCTTTATTTGGTTATGTCAAGTGTTCTTTCTTCATATAGAGAACAAACACACACACAAATGCATGCATCCTTAAAATTATAGGAAATCCAATATGTAGGACATCAAAGTCAAGAAGCAGTCTCTTTTTCTCTTCCCGCCAAAATTGCTTTGTGTGACTTCTGAAACCTATTTTTTTCCCCTCTTGTCATTGTGGATTCCTTCTTTGATGGCATCATGTAATATCATGGAGAAACATCCTCAATATTTCCTTCTGAACAGAGCATTTCTGAGAATATTTCATGATGCAGAATAATCCAATTCACCGTAATGGTGCTTTTTGAGTGGATTATTGCTGTGATCTTTCATCAGAATGACAAACGTTTCAGCGGTACATCAACACACATCCCTAACAGGTTTAAAGTGTTTGTACTTGTGCACCAGAAGTCACTTTTTTCAGTGTCTCATCTCAGAGTTTGCTTCTCCTCAGTGGTGACCTGTCAATATCAGAGTGCTTCTCCTTGCCCATGAATTACTTGCCCTGTGCTCTACCCACAAATCTTTGTTACTGTGATATGGAGTGACAGTTTTTCCAGATGCTGGCAATGAAATACACTCTCATGTGGAAAGGACAGAATGCGTGTGTCACGACCTTGTAAGTGACAGCAGGAAACACACACACACACACACACACATACACACACACACACACACATACATACACACACACATATGTACACACCACCAAGATATGGTCTATTTTTTGATGACAACAAGTGACTTTTTTGTTGCAGAAACATGTCCTCAAGGACAATTTATACTTGAGTATACATTACTGAATGTTAAAAGCAATACATATATGTTTATGAACCTCTTTGCATTATTGACTGTACCTTTAACAAGAACACTACATTTGGCTTCAGTCTTGGCATGAAAAGATTACCAGCAAGTTTGGCTGCATTGCTAAATATTGGCTGAGGAATATACAGCTAATAAATGCAGCCTGTTAAGTTTTCTGTGTTATTTATTATGTTTATGCAGATTTACCAGCCGTCATTTCAACAGTATCTAAACTGTGAATCCATCTGAAGATGGTAAATGCAAGTGTTTTTCAATTTCAAACACTGAATTTTTTATCAGCTTGGCAAAATAATCCATGGTGTTAAATTCCTAACATCTGATTCAATTGTCACTCTTTTGGTAACAATTTGTCATATTTTTTCTTTATCATTTTTTCTTCATCAGAAATCAAAACTAATTTGCTGTTGTCGTCATCCCAAGATCTATTTCTGATACGGATGTTCACTGTGTCTATACTGTAAACATTTTTGCTCTTTTTTCAAAATTTTTGTGTTCGCTCATCATGGTCTAATAAAATTATTTTATCTGAACCTCAAAACTTACAGCTTCAAGAGCAGCACTATTCAGCCAACAATGGCTGCAATCAAGCCATCCAGATTATTTTTGTGTATTTATTCAGTTTGGCTGTGAGTGAACCACTCATTCATCTGTCCATCCATAAATCCATCCATCCATCCATCCTTTCATCCATCTATTCACCTCCTGACCACTCCAGCAGTGTTCTCTTTTAGAGGCTGGGCCTGGCACAGTAAGAGGTGTGCGCAGCACGTTTTTTCCCCCTGGTGGGACCCGAGAGTCTGGCCGAGTGAGAGCTATTGATCCGCTTCATTTGTGCGAAGCCGCAGGGCCTCTGCGCCTGAGAAGCTCCCTGTGCTTGTGCACTGAGTCTTTAATGAGACCATTCCTCCATGGGCACTTACCCAAGCCAGACATCTCCGCATCTGAGGGATTAAAAGGATCAATACAGTATAATCACACAATTCGGGCATATAAGACAGGGTCGGATGATGAGCAGTTATGCTGTATTCATTTTTAAACATGTCAGGTTATGAATTGCAGGGGAGCATCGCTGTCGGGTGTAACTGCCATGTTTTGTATACAGAATTGGCCGAGAGGAGTGTCACACATCCATATTCAGTCACTCGTTCACCCGTGTACCATCTGTTTGGTAAGAAACACACACATCCCTCCGTGAGAGTGCTGCTCGTCTTTAGAAGAAAGCCAAAGCAGGCTTCTTTTTTCAAACACACTCCAACCCTTGGGTGCATATTCAAAGTGGGTAAGAATTCAGTGATGGCTGCCCGCCATTCTGTTGATTTCCAAAGCCAGTTTAGGGAAAGTTGTGATTTGTTCCACACAGGCTCTGGTGCAACATTACCACTTCTTTATAAAGTGGCCAGTATGTTACACAATCCAATTGAACTGGACACTGGGTGGTTGGTGTGTATAAATCACAGCCTTGTGGGATTGAGCACAGTTATGGTATCAACCCAATGGTGTTTCAACAGAGTGGTGTGGTCATTATGGCTTCTGAATGGCTCTATGTTCTAAATAGTGATGTTGCTGTTCTGTAGCACTACACACTGTTTTTTTTTTCTCAGAACGGCCAACTCACTAATCAAGTGAGAAACACACTCGATTGTCTGCAGGGTAGAAAATAAATGCTAATGTTGGCCTCTACAGGACCACACAACCAATAACAATAAACAAACAAGCAATAATCAAATATGGGAAATCAACAAAACCAGCACTTAATGGCTTTAAAAAGAAAACTCATTTAGACATGGCTTTTCACTGCATCTGAAGAACTACAATGATTCATACGATGGCAGAAAGACAAGTCACTCATCAACATGAAATTCATGCCATTGTTCTCCGCGCTGAAGACGGGCTGTTGTATTGTTCGGCGGAAACGGCCAGTGGGGGAAGAGCTGCTGGCCTTGAGGTTTTAATGAGGGAACAGAGAGTTGTGATGCATATGCATGATGTGCTGTTTAGATCTACCATAATGATCAGCTTTGACGTATGCTGCTCCATCAGGGGGGCCTGAGGGGAAAGCAGTGCACCAGGGTAGTATTCTTGTTTTATATCACCTCCTTGTCAACTGTAGATTCACCAGCACGCAAGCTTGTTAAGTCAAGAAAGAAACAAGTCTTTGCAAATGGCTCTTACCATATTTGTTTCAGCAATGAATGAATCATAATGCTTTGTGACACTTCAAGCTGTAAAAGCTTATATCATAACATTATAATGTCTTATGAGTACAGTCATGAGAATGTATAAACAATTATGAATACTGATGTCATTAATTATAAGGCTTTATGAATGCATTATAATCATTAATAAAGGCATTTATAATTCTTTATGAATGCTGGATTCATAGAAATTGTTACCAACATTTTATACAGTGTGCATTAGAGTATATGGTATATATTTACAGAATGGTAGAGGATTATGTGATGCCTACAACAACTATAAATTAACCTTACAGGAGTGTGTCCTTTAATCAATTGGCAGTCATGAGTACAAATGACCACATCTAATCAATTCTGTCATTGTTAGGACCATAGAGAATTTTAAATTAAAACCTTCTTAATGTCTTCTTTTATTTCTCAGAGTTTTAGTGTATGATTATAAACATTTCGGATGCTAATTACTGGCACTGAAACAATAGTAAGAAATTAAAAATGCTCCATCGATAGTAATGGCATCATTAGCTGATTTTAAGTACAGGTGAGCACATCAGACTGATTAATTACAGTGGCTGCACAGCCGGAAGGTTAGCTGTTTGAATAATACTCTAATTTTACTTTCGTTTAGTTTAAACGTATAAATAGGACAGTGAAGTTCACTTTCAATGAGTCACCCAGTAAATGAATCCATCAATCAATTGGTCAATCAATATACACCATATAAATAAGTCTCATTCAGTTAGCATTATGTAGGCTATCTTAGCGACGTACCATTAACATCAAATAGACACTATGTTCCACTGCTCCCTGAATAATTAACAATACCCATTATTTAAAAACCCATTACACACATACACACATATCCTTTCTGAATAATCACACACACCTCCTCACACACATATTTACTCCATAGTCTCTGTGTGTAGCTTTGGGTTATATTTGCATTTAAATTACCTTAGAGAAACTGCAAAGTGTCATCCAAGTGTTATCATTATTTGTTTGATTTCCTTCTGAGTCAGACTACCAGTATGTAGGCTACACTATCTAGGGACTATATATGTGTACCTTATCTTAACAATTATGCACTTCACTGCAAGGTTGCAGCTGCGGCCTAGTGGTCAGGGCCTTCAGGTCTGAAGCTGAAGGGTTACCAGTTTGATCCCTGACCAGTAGGAAAAATGTGGCCGGAGGAAGTAGTTGAGGACTGCTCTCCTGTACCCACATCTACACTGAGCAAGGCACCTAACCCCTCACTGCTCCCCGGGCTTATGTAGGCTCCCCGGGCTGTTGCAGGAGTATATATACTTATACTTGTACCTATGTATGCACCAATGCAGTCAGTGTGACATAGAATTCTGCTGTTATCAAAATGAAATCCAGAATAAAATTATTGTTGCACTGCTTTACAATAGAACTAATGAAGCTAATTACAAGTCTATGTTCTGATGAAATCCTGTCTTTGTTCAGTGTAGAGATAATGGCCTGACAGGTGTTATAGGGAGGGAGTACAGACTAAACCAGAACAGCAGAGAGAGAAAAATCACCAGATTTCTGTTTCTTTTCCCTCGTTTTTTCCCCTCTCCTCGCGGTAAAACATTAATTAGGCGCAGTTCAGCCGAGGCTGTCACTAACTGTGGCAGATGGCAGGAGTCTGGCTCCATGGAAGTTTTTTTTTTTTGTTTTGGGGAGGGGGGCGGAGAAAAAGTTTCTTCCCTCTTTTCGCCCACAGCCGGCCGACGCAAATGGCCGCCCCAGCAGAGCCAGCAGCATCCAGCACAGTGGAGCCCCGGTGTCCTGACACGCAGTCTGCTCTCCAGAGGGAGCCCTTTCACTCGCTCTTGCACGCTTCACGCCTCCACCAAATGCCGCACTGTCGCATGAACACTGATTACATCGGAGAGATCTTTATTATGGAGACCATAATGGATCTCTGAGCACAGTCTAACTAGTATCAGTTGCACTAAGAGGTCACATACTGTGTGTGTGTGTGTGTCTGTGTGTATGTCACCGTATGGGCGTGTGTGTGTGTGTGTGTGTGTGTGTGTTGAGTGTTGGGAGCTCTCATCAAGCGATCAGACTTTATCTGGAAATTTCAAATGCAGGTGAAGACGATAGGTAGCATTAATATTAATGCCCAGCACTGTGTATCTAGGCTTCGTGTCATGGATTGTTTGCCTTTGGCTGTTTATTTGCACTGATGCAACTAAGGATGGGAATGGGGAAATAACAACTATCAAAGACCCTTCTTTGATTCATAGGCCTACTTCACAGGTAGAGGATGCAGCCTTTTCAGAATGTACATTTTTTGGTGTGTGACTTATGCCCCACACTAAACCAACTGAAGCCAGGTAAGCATAGTGTACCACCTGTAGCCTCTCACTGAACTTGGTTCTGGAATGAAGTGTAGGATTGCTTGGCAAGAGGAGGCCAGAAGATATAAATAAATAAAAAAATAATTCATTATTTATCGCAATTAAAAAAATTATAATGTCACAATTTAAAAAAGAAGCGCATACATTTCTTTATTTATTTAATAAAAATATCTAGATATGTCTAAACAAGCCCTAAAACAAACAACAACAACAAAAAACTACTCTTAGCACCACAGTTTTTTGCTTATGATTCCAAATTTATTGGGGAGGAAATCCAATCCCGTACCCCACTGCCATGAGAGTGGGTGAAGTAATACAGTCCTCTGCTGTTGGTGATATACTCTCAAAAAGAACTTCACTTGGGTTACTTTAAAGTAGAGCTATGATGTTTCACTTTGATTGATTGCCCTTTGAAACATTTTTCCCCATTGCCAAACCCTCTGAATAGTCCTGTCTATTGTTTTTGAAGTAGAATTAACAATTATTCTATATGTGCACTATGAATATAACATCAATATGAATAGATCTAACAATTCCAATAAATTATTACACAACAGTGGTCCTTGCAGACAATGTTTAGACCAATACCCTGACTGACCTATACCTCATTATTCGGGACAAGCAGAGAAACTTAGAAATTTTCTTTTGTCCTTCCCAATCTTGCACATCACTCTTTGTTCTCCTCGTGCTATTGCTCTATCTTTCTTTCTTTCTTTTGTTTCTTCTTTCATTCTTTCTTTCTTTCTTTCTCTCTCTGTCTCTATCTCTCTCTCTGTCCAGCTGGAAAGACTGCGGAACTCTTGGCAGTGAGGTGTGGACACATGGAGAGGATTTGACCACCACGCCTGCAGCTTAGAGAGTTCAGAACAGACCAGACGAGTTGGTGCAAACCTCAAAACCCACCCTCCTACTGTGTGATACACTCAGTTTTTCTCACACATACACACACACACACATGCATGAACACATTCCCAGTTCATATCAGAAATAATAGCTTCAACGAAATTCTACCAGAGAGTTCTACCATTCACGAATCTCTGCTACATTAACCCACAGTAGCATAGAAGGACCCTGGCTACCAGTTACACCACAAATCTGATTTATTAACTTCTTGTTAATCATAACCTAAGCATGGCTGTAGCCACACAGCTTTTCGCTCACTATTAACCAGTAAGAATCTTTCTTTAGCTCCAAACTTCTCCTTGTCTTCCCTTGCTGCTGTCAATAGCATGCTAACTCCGACCAGTTAACCTCCACTCCACCGCCCCCACTGCACCTTTTCTCAAATAACCATAACTTGAAATCACCACACAGATTTTAAAGAAATCACTTCAGAACATAGAAGGAATTGCTGCTTGCTGCACTCTCCTTTACTCTCATATGGCAAACATAAGCTGACAGATGCTGACAACAATTTGACAGAGGTCACTAAAACCTGACAGCTCAAGGCAACATGTTCATTGAACAGACAGAAAACCAGCGGCCAAGACTGTTTGGCTGAGAAGAACTTCATGGGCCCCCCTCCTCCTTCAACCACTTCCTCACCTCCTTCACCAAACATTTTCAAACCAGGAGGGAAACTTGAATGCCAGGCTTCAGGAGAAGGACAGGTAAGGCCAAGAAAGTAGTAAGGAGGCCCATTCAGAAGGGTTCCCCAAAGTCGTGCACTTCACCCATAAAGTAAGGAAATTACACATTTAAATCAATCAGTCTGAAATAATTTTCTATAGGACTACAATGTGACCAGTCCTGTGCCTGTGAGATGTCAGCACGTGGCAAGACTGGATTCTCTATTAAGAAAAAACATGGTTCAGTTTATATGACCTGCACTCTGCGCTGTTTAGCTAAATGAAGCACCTTCCAAAATTACAGACATAATTACTAGATAAGAAGTAGAGGAGTGTGTGTGTGTGTGTGTGTGTGTGTGTTTGTGTGTGTGTGTGTGTGTGTGTTGTGAGAGGAGCAGGGGAGGAGATTTGATTTCCCATGAAAGAAGGTGACAGGAGTCTTCACCCTCAGCCACTAATGCTTGTCATGTTATTTTCACCTCAGCTTGCTAGTTTGGATCTGTTTCCACTGAGGATTGCCATCTGGCTGGACTGAACTCTTGGAGTGGGTGGACACCAGATGATAGTTGGATGAGAATGTCACTGGCACCACCACCAGTCCCACTTTGAATAAATTGCATTTACAAGCTGTACCAAAAAATAACACATTACAATACACATAACAATAACACAAAACAATTATCACAACATTACAACAACAACAACAATATTCTCGTTTTTATTCTTGCTAATAATCATCATCAGAAACTAGTACATAATATCGCAGCATGTGCCATTTTACCAAATGAATTTCCATCCCTACTCTTGACATATCTTTTGAACCAGAACTAATATGTTTACTCCTATGGGTTTTACATACATGGCAACAGACAGTACACATGTTCACAATCAGAGACTTCAGGGGACCAAAAGATTCTACATTTTGGTATCCTTGGAATCAGGGGGGACTGGTTGTTCTTGCCGTTTTTGTCCACCAAGCTGCTTTTGGCCCGATGTACCAGTAATGGTTGACCACAACTAACTGGAAAAAACATTTCATCATCAAGACATTTATATCTGCTATTAGTTTGCACTGGTGGTTGAGGGCTCATTTGATGCACTGCGGTCATTACGGAAAAGCCTAGGTAAACTCAAAATATAATATCAACACAACCATGTGTCGGTATACTGTGTATCTGTTTGATGTCTATTCTGTATATAGTTTGTCTATATAGTGTGTCTTTGTGTGGGTGGAAGTTCATATGTGAGTGTGTCTCAGTCCAGTCTAATTACTCCCGCCTGCAAGGATGGAGGGGGAGGTATCCGCCCCTTGTCAGTCAGTGCCTTCATCTCCGGACTCAATTAAAGTTCCAAATACCAGTTTATTTGCCTCGTTCATCACTTCAAAGGCTTCATTTATCCGTGGAAACAATTATCGGAGGCAGACCTGGACTCCTGCTGCAGTCATTAAGCATTGTGCTCGGAGCGCTGGGTGTTAAACGAGCAGAAGAGGAGATATGAAAGCCAGAGAGAAGTGTTATCTCAAACGGCCAAGCCCGAGCCAGACAGTCGTCAGGCATGCTCCTCCTCTCATTGTTTTTAAATAGGATTTTTTTTCCTTTTTTAATGACCACCTATTTCTAAAAAGTCGAGGTGCGAAATATGAGAGACAATAGACAAATGTATTTATGTAACCGTTTTGTTGGTAACACCTTTCTTTTAGCAGGAAAAAAGGAGAGGGAGTGCTGCTCGCTGCATAGCCAGTGGTCTTACAGGTGGCATCTCTAGCGCCAGATGTATTAAGCAATTTCACAGTGAATTATGGGTTTTTCGTGAATAAATGGATCCTTATTCAAGGGAGACAAGCCTCTCTAGGTCCTTGTGGAACCAGCCTTCCCCCTTTCCCCAAACCCTTCCCCTCCACCCCCCACCCTCACTCCAGCCCCTTCACTACTCCCAGTGTGGTTCCGGTATCTGACACAGCATCGAAACCAGCAGGCCCACTGGAGAATGCCATTAAGCAGCTTCACCCCACCCCCCGATCGGGTTTATGCAGCATAACCAAATTATGCATCAACAGGATCTGCTGGGCAGGCGGCGAGAACAAGGTCCTGCCGGGGTGGTCCTCTGGAGCAAGACGTAGGCACAACATCTTCCGCAGCTGTGTTGGGGTGGGGTGAGGTGGGAAAGGAGGGGTGCTTTTATTAGCCGAGGTCGCTGCGAGGAAACCGCATGGCTAATTTAACATGGCACCAGCGCTGACACCATGATGAATGGAATGACCTATACCTGTGTGCACTCAGAGAAGGAGGGGTAGTAGAGTTGGAGGGGGAGGGTTTGATGGAACTCTGTGCAGAAACCAAGGAGAAGAGCAGGGAAAAGTGAGGGTTAAGAAGCATCAAGGGAATAAGGGAGCACAAAAAGGAGAAGAGAGGTGGTGGAGGTACCAGAAAAAGAGGGGGGGGGGGTGAGTTGAGCTCTTAGGAAAGGCCTAATGAGGTGTAAAGAGAGAAATGTATTCAGTTCATGGGGAGGGGGGCACACCCAGTCAGAGGCGAGTGCCACCGCAGCACAGACAAACTAGCTTTCACACTGATGCAAGGCAGATATGGGAGGAAGAGAACACATTTACATTTATATTTATTTTTTCCTGGAGTCAACACATGCAGCCTGCGCCGTGAAGGGCAAGTTTTCAAGACCAACAAACTACCACCACAAACAAACAGGTCACAGACAGTACAGTACAATGACAATACAGTTCCAGTGTTTTTATATATAGAAAAAATAGAAAGGCCCAGCAACACATGAGGTGTGCCTAGGGGGGTGTCGGTGCCAACCTGCTGCCTCGCCGCTGCTCGGCAGTTGGCATATTACCATGACAACCTGCCAAAGAAATCACAAGACAAATTCTGACAGGATCTGTGGCGTTGGAGTCAAAAAAAAGAAAAGAAAAGAAATCCAGGTCACAGGCACAAATAATACAAGCAGCTGCACACAATGCCCTCCCGGACCGTCCATGGTACCAGCAGTGCCTTTAGGACACGCAAGTGCCTGTGTTTTTTATCCATGACCAGGTTGGAGCAGGATTAAGGGAGAGACAGAGAGAGGTTTGGGGGTGGTGTGTTGGGTGTAGAGGTGATGTTATGGGGATCCATGGCGGTCCCACTGCTCTCCTCTCCTCCTCCACCCTCCACTCGCCCTCAAGTCCTTCCTCCGCGTGCAAAAACTGTAAATATTTATTTGCGATGGAACTGTTAGAAGCACAAGCTAACATCTGGGTGCCCAGATTGGAGAGTGACATGAGAAATCAAGCACAACTGTTTAATTGCCTTCAAGGGAAATGCAGTGCTTGCTTCGCAGTCCACCCCCCCCCACACACACACACACACACCCTTTCCGTCTCCAGGGAGACTACTGCCGAGAAATACTTCAGGAGGCTCATCATGATTGGAGATGATGGAAGAGGACAGGTGCCAATCATCTGACATGCCTGAATAAGCAGGAGATCTTCAGGCGGTGCCTGTCTTTCCTGTGTGCCCCCGCTTTGCCACACAGAGACTGTGGAGAGATGACAGAGTAACTTCTTTTCCTCGCTTAGATTTTTTATTCAGAAACAGATCATGTGTGAGCATACAAAAACAGACTGTAATTGCCATTTAATGTTTGCAATTACTGTGGGAAAGCACCAAAGTATCAGAATGTCTCTGTCTGGGAGTATGTTTTTTTGCTTATTATTTTCCTAAAGGCCTGTTTGATTCAGTCATCTGTTGTTTTTTTCTGTGCTTTTTTCATGCCACTGTTGTTGTTTAGTTTTAGCCTTTAAAAAACAAGGAAGTAGAGGAAGTAGACTATGCACTGCTGTTCTCTCGTATGACTAGTGTATCATAAAGTGCTTCAGAGCGCTCTGGGACACACGTGTACTTCTCCTGTTTTCCCCCCAGGAAATAGGTGTGGGGAAGAAGACGCAAGCTGGGTGACAGCAGGGTGAGGAAAAAGGGGACGTAGACACGGATACATTTTTATATGTCACATACTGTATGCCATGGCTCACTAATGAGACACTTCCTTTGAGAGTATGGAGGATGTTTATCTTTGGCAGACTATACTGCACAGTGTGTATAGATTCCCCCTCACACGTTGGAGGTCTCAAGAGTTGGACGACAGCCCACATCAATGTGTGACACAATGACACAAAGTGCGTTTTTTCTTGCACTTGTGTGCTTGTGACCGTGGTAAAATATTAAAAAGCATCTCTTACCTGTCAAACACACACACACCTTGGTAGAGGTGACGGGTGATCCTCAGAGAGGGCTATGGTGATTCAGTCTGTCGTGCGACATTAGCTCACTTTATCACTGTTCATTTGCATTAGACGTCACACACAGTCGCTTAGTCTGGCCAGGCTTAAGGGGGGCACGATGTACACTTATGACATGCTCCCTCACACCACGGCTCAGGAGAGGAGGACGAGAGGAGAGAGAGCAAAGCTGCTGGCTGCAGGATGTGACTTTTATTTTGTCTAATCTAATTAATGACCCATCCAAGGTCACATTCCCTCTCTCTCTTTCTCTGTACCCCCACTAGACTGATATTTCTGTTTAAGAACCACACACATACTGTGTGCTTAACTGTGTCCATCAGCATGAGACATTATGTGTGTGTGTGTTTATATGTGTGTGTGTGTGTGTGTGTCAAGGAGGGGAGGAGGTGTAATTAGATGAGGAGCTGAAGAGAGGGCTCTTGAATGTGTGACCAATGACATTTATCTAAGCTTATTATCACCATTCTACTGTCCATAAAACTCAACAGCTGCTCGATAGTAAATCTCCACCGGTACCGCCCCGCTTTCTGCAACACAGGTCCATCACACGCTGCACATGTTTTAAGATTTCTTCTTTTTCCCAGCCTGCAGTATGTGGCAAAACACTTTAAAACACATACAGGACTCAGCCACACCAGACCCAGAGTAGACAGAACAGTCATTCTATTTATCTTTATAGGCAGCACAGCTCTTTGTTTGCTTTGATGTTTGTTACTGATTTTCAAAATGGAGGGGGGGGATTAGGTTGTCAGGTTGTCTACACACAAACTAGGAAACCCAATCAATAATTTGCGTTTTTTTAAGCGTGTAGTAAGTTAATTATAGCGTCCATTGGAGCTGGATAATCACAGGGTTCAGGTAAAGAGCAAAGATGATAGCACATCCTTAACCAGTACAAACACTAATTGTAAGGCTCACTCATAGACAAACTAAAATGCAAATGCAATAGATAATATCAATTTCAATCACTGCAACATCAGACATAATAGTGATGAATACAGAGGATGCATGCATGCAGTAAAACTGTGGACAGGTTGTTTTGGGTCTTTAGTGTATGGTTAGGGGAATGGAGTTATTGACTGTTTACATTTAAAGGTGTTTTGCTAAAGCCGAGTGGTTCAGATCTTCAGTACTTGGTCTTGTTGGCCAACACAACTGATACAATATGTCTATTTGTCATGAAGTCACAATAAAGTCCCACATCAATCAAGCATTAGTCTTTGCTGACTGTCTGGCACCGACCCTCAAGTGGCTGCCAACGGAAGCTCAAACTGGCACTGGCAGACTGAAAGCTGGTACTACACTGGGCATCCTCTCGTACAATACTGATGGACAGGCCTTCTGTATAAAACTGACTGAACACATCTGACACAGTTAAAACTTCTTTGTCATTTTCAAACAAAAGGAAAAAGAAATCATGATAGAACATAGTGGTTTGAAGGCAGTGTCACTAAACATTTTGGCTCCCCAAGGATAGTTCTATAGCACATCTAGACTAACAACAAGGATGTCAAAATTAGCAGCTATTAGCACCTGAAAATTAAGAGGTTGGAAAGGGAAAGGTAGAGAGACAGAATCCTTTCATTTTACTGGAGAAAGAATGAAAGTATAATTGGTGAGCTTAGGGACAATGGCTTGGGACCAGGCTGAAATCTACTTACTTTCTGAATCCAAAACTTAAGATGGTAACTAAAATAGCGAAACCTGAAGAGGGAAGAGACTAGAAAGCAAAAGCCCACAGACAACAGACGGTAATGTCAAAATGGCATCCCAACATGCCCATCATCTGAAATATACTGCTTTCATCCTCAGCTTGCATTTTTTTTATTGGCTCTTTGACAAGAACACACACACACACACACACACACACACATATTCAACTTTTCCAGAACAGAAGGGAGATGACAGAACTGAAGCTGGGGGTAAGGAGGGGGGTGGGAGAGAATGCCATAGAGGAGGTCGAACTGAAGCTGGGGGTAAGGAGGGGGGTGGGAGAGAATGCCGTGGAGGAGGTCGAACTGAAGCTGGGGGGGTAAGGGGGGTGGGAGAGAATGCCATAGAGGAGGTCGAACTGAAGCTGGGGGTAAGGAGGGGGGTGGGAGAGAATGCCATAGAGGAGGTCGAACTGAAGCTGGGGGTAAGGAGGGGGGTGGGAGAGAATGCCGTGGAGGAGGTCGAACTGAAGCCACATGCTAACAGGCCGCCTCATGGAGCTCAGCTCCGACGGCAATTAGCTCCCCGCTTCCTGCTCCACTCAAATCCCTCGTCTGCTACAGCGCCTCGCTCGTGATTTTGGCATAATCTCTCCACCAGGGCCGCTCCTGACACAATCAAAGCCGGCGCGTCAGCAGCGCTGCTAATCAAAGGGCCGAGCAATCACATTAGCACCTCGCAACGGCACAGCCCCCCGACACAACGGCATGGGCTCGGCCTGCCAGCCGGCTGCCAAAAGGGCTGCTCTGAGCTCTGTGCCTTGGCAGGTATTGTACCTCGGCTTTTGTCACCTCATTTTCAAAGTCAAAAAAGCCAGCCGCTTCTACACGGAGCCCTGTGATGTCTCTGTCTTAAAATAATTATTTTAAAATCAAATGTTTGTCTGCAAGAGGGTTTCTTTTATGAAGCAGATGTCACAGCTCATGTGACAGTGTAGACATTATTGCACAGCTGAACCAAAAGATATTTTATTTTTCTCTCTGTGAATTCACTTACTGTATAAAATCAGTGTGCATGCACACAATATCCATGGTAAAAATCACTTTGGAGAAAACAAGTGCTATTATTAGGTTATGTTGTTGGTAGCTTATCATGGAATCGACGTGGCTGTGCTGCCTTGCCTCACTGAACCACTCCCTTGTTGTCACTTTGATTTACTGTGATGCACTGACATGCAGACAAACCAGCAGTTGTTTCTGCACAGCGGCATAGTATGGGCGTCCTCCTCTTGCGCTGGTACTGTTCCTGGAACAGCAGGGGGAAGGTCACACAGAGGTCAGTGTGAGGTGTGATGATGTTAGTGTTCCAGATGAGCACACATGCCTCCTTTAGGATGCTTCCAGTAGGAATAGTAGTGCTCAGACCACTGCACAGATGACTGACAGCACAGATGAGGAGACACATTTTTCTTTTTTTTCTCATTTCATTTCATTGCAAATGCAATGGGATAGGAATGATAATTCTTACATTTCATATTCCCACAATAGCAGGCAAGCAGCAGTGAATGTATATAGAACCACTAAAGACATTCCCCGCACTGTGATTTACCAATCTGATTTAGAGCATATTGTATTCATGATACACAAGGCCATGTCAGACTCAGCCAAACACAAGTCTAATTCAATGTAATTTAACACTATGTATAATGCAATCCTTCCAGGAAAAAGAACTAATGCGGCTGCTGATGTAGAATTCACTTGCTCTGGTATTGTGTCACACCTGAAACCAAAAACCTCAACCCCATGAAGCACTTAAAGCGATCAGAACAGAAATTGGTCCCTATGTACCCAGCATGCAGTGCGCAACGCAGGATATTTTCAACCTCAGACGCAGAAGGTCATGGATCAATGGAGCTGAATTGTGATATGATCTACACTGTACGGATAAGGGTAAGATCAATGCTGGACAAAGACTCCTCATGTCCAATAAAACCTCAATATGGCCGTGGATGTGGATGGCAAATGATAAGTTGTCGTCGCTGGAACTTGCAAGTAATATCACCTGCATGTCGTGATGGATGTTTTCAGGAACGACACCAGACTGCTTCTCTGTTGAACTGGACTGCATTCGCTCCTGTGCTCTCCCAGTTCTAGTCATTTTATGCCAAGCACTTTTCTCACAGCTGAGTTTAATGGTTGTATTTAGCAGTCAAAAATCAATGTTAAAACAAGTGCTTGCAACAGAACTGAACTTAAAGGAAAGGTCTGGCGTAAATCAGCCCACGTTCCTGTTGGAAGGAGAACATTTACTACAACATGAACCGATTTAGCAAACCAGCAGCTAACACCAACTGCAAGGAAAATGAAACTGAACATTTCCTTGCCCCCTTGCTATTCGGTCCTCATATCAAATTTTCTTGTTCCTCTTCCTACCCACAGCACTCAGCAAGCTGAAGCAACAGGGTATGATATGGTCTCTAGCAATGTTAGTTATTACAATGTTAGTTATAGTTATTGCAAAAGTGAGACTAAATTTATACAGATGCCCTTTGTGTCGGCTCCACTCCAGAACTGAATGGGTCCTTTCTTGGTCCCCCATTTAGACTCTTTCTACCAAGTTCCATTAAAACCGGCCAAATACTTTTTTTTACATAATCCCTTTAACAAGCCAACCAACCAACCAACCAACCAACACGCAGACACCAGTGTACAACATAACCTTTTTGGCAGAGAAAAACATTCCCCCAACTGCCTTGATTTCACAAAACAAAACCAAACCAAACCAAACCAAACGAAAGAAGACAAGAGAAAATAATTCAACTGCATAGATTTGGTTCAGAGGAACTCTGGTTGAGCCAGCGGCACCAACAGCAGAGGCGCTCTGTGGCTTTGGTGCTGCTGCTTTGACGGTCGGCAAGGGCATTGGAGGAGCAAAGCCACTGGGAAGGGGCCCAGGAGAGGAGAGGAGAGGAGAGGAGAGGAGAGGATCTCCGAAGGGAGAGTGGATGAGCAGCCAAGCTGGGCTTACAGTGCCTTCAGGGCAAGGGGGACCGCGTTGATCCCACACAGGGACATAGGGATGGAGACCTGCAAGTGGAGCAGAGCACTCTCTCACTCTTACTTCCTCTCTTTTTGTCTCTATTTCTCTCTCTCTTTCTCTCTCGCTCATTTATACTCTCTGTCACTCTCCCTATCTCTCTCACTCTCTGTTACTCTCCCTATCCATCTTTCTCTCTCTCTCACCTCCCTTTCTCTCCCCCTTTATCCTTCACTCTCTCTTTTTCAATCTTATTCTCTCTTTCTCTCTCTCTATGCCCCCCTCTCTCTCTGTTTCTCTCTCTCTCTCTCTCTCTTCCCAGCAGAGAGGAGAGCTGGTTGGCAGAGGCAGATGAGGGGAGAAGAAGGATGGAGTGGGGTTCAGTCCAGAGGGATGAGGAGAGATGGGAGGTTAGAGGACTGATTCCTCTGCTTTATTGGATTTGGGGGCGGAGGGGAGGCAGAGAGGACTCTTAGGGGAGGACTGACCACTCAAGAGGGAATCAGAAAAAGTGGCGCTTCTAAATGCTAGAAGTTCTGCTCTCATTACATCCAGCTTGCCAGTGATACTCGCTCACTATCCCATATACACACACTCTCTATCCCTCTGTATATGTCTCTATCACATGAATGCATGCACACACACCCACATACACAAATACATTCCATTCCCTCACATGTCCGTGCATATAGTCATGGATATTCACTTTATAGTCAGGAAGAGAGCCTTTATTGTAAGAGGCATCAAAAACACACCCTTGTTTTACACATGCAGAATGAGAAGGGTGAAATTAGTCAGTGTGATGTCAGCGTCAATAGGAGGCATTTCCTTCAGGCAAACTACGTAAAAATGTATTTTTTTTATTCACACACTGTTTGACATAAATGAGTGTGACTGGTTAACTCACAGAATTGTGTTCCCATACAAAAAGGAACATAAAATCGTGGGGCTGAAACTTAACCGACACGGCGCAGCCTCGGTTTGATTCCTCCCATCAACCCTTTGAGCTCTGTCAAGATGAAGGGAATCAAAGCATCCTTTGCGAGAGAAAGAGAGAGAGAGAGAGCGCACTTCCTGAATGACGTGAGGGAATCGCAGATGAGATTTCACCTGGATTTGTGCGCACGCCTCCAGAGCTACTTTTCCCCCCACAGCTAATCAGGCCCATCAACACACACACACACAGAGAGAGAGAGAGAGAGTGAGGGCTAAAGCTCTCTTGGCTGCCGTTGAGTCACCTTTGCATCATACCAAGCCTTGGTGAGTCCAAGTTCCCCACAACTCGAAAAGATGTCCAAAGGGCTGCGAACGGCACTCTCAAAGGACCACTTGCTGATGTCTGCCACTTCAAACTCCCTGACCTTCCTTTAGATCAGATGCATGCGCTGCCTTTGTTCTGTGGCTCCCTCGCTTTTTTAAGTTTGACTGCCTTTAACCGTTCACGTGATCCTCCACTCAGAGAAGTCTGAGTCTTTACAGGTGTATCTGGAAACCAGCATTTCCAAAAAGTTTTGCTAATGAAACATGAATGGTTATCCATACTTATTGGTCAGTTAGTCCATGAATTAATAACTTCTGCCATCCGCAAGTTTTTCAGATAGTATCTCCAGGCTGCTGACGCAAAGGCAACTGGAGAGCTGCAACAAAGTCATTAAACATGCAGCAGGCACGGAGGGTGCGAGAAATTAACAAGTTGATGCCACAGTCACTTAGTCTTCCTGTCAGAGTTGTAGTATCCAAGCACTACAGTCTGACCTGTAAGCTCCCTTCAACAGACTCGTAGATCGACTATCATAAATGCAAGTCAACTGATGATAATGATGCACAGGCTGCTGGTTTTACATGGTGTCAAGCGTCAACCAGGCCCCCAGTTGAAAGAGCTTCATCTGCAGACTTCATTCAGACACTTTGTATGCGGGAATTACGCTGTGTCTTCCCACAGCAGGAAGCCCATTAAGGGTTAAGAGACAAACAGAGTGAGATGTCAGACCTGCTCCTGCACCGACTTGATCTCCACTCCCCCGTGCGTGAAAACACAGGGAATTGTGGGATGGCTCTAGCCCTTTTTCCCACATTTGTTGTTTTTTTTTTTTTTTTTTGTCTTGGAGACGACCCTGTGGAGAGGTGGAGCTCAGGAGCGAGATAATCTGCGGATCGATGTGGGGCGATGTAAAACTCTTACTAAGCCTTGTCACCTCAGTCGGGGGTAAAACGGCCAAGCCGAAGCCCTAATGAGAAGAGCCAGATCTCCCTTAAAGACAGGAGAGGAGGAGAGAGCTTTACAACGGCTTTCCACTGTCAGAGCTGGATGTGTGGAAAGACACCGGGCAGAATGAACGATGGGCAACAACAAGAGTGAAGGTTACCGAAGGCAAGCCGCAGGTCTGAGTCCAGGAGAGCAGTAGAGAGTGAAAAAGCTAAACTAAACAGCAAGAAAAATCTGATAGAGAAAAAGGCGTTGTCACTCTTATTAAAAAAAGAGAGAAAACGAGACTAGGTTTTAGCATGTAATAGTAATGATTCCATGTGCAAAATAAGATCATAATCATATGCAATTTACTGAATTGGGAACAGCTTACATTATGTTTCCTAAAAACTCTCTGGGGAGACCTTGTTTGAAGGCCTGATTACTTGACTCTGATTTACATATTTTGCGGAGTAACACAGTGGGTATGATTAAAAGAATTTGTGCTGTTCTCTTCCTCTCCAGATCATAGCACCAATCTCAGGACATACATAATCCCCCATTATGAATAAATTATGCAAACATTTTTGATGCAAAGCTATGCAAAGATATGTTTTGCCGGCTTTGTTCTTGCTCTTTCTATGAAAGTAACCAAATTTTGCCTCAGGAAACATCTGTCAGTATTATAATAACCCAGAATTCAAAGTGTTGCGCAGTACAGTTGGGGTTAGTGATTGGTGAAGTTTCTAAAGGGAGATGTTTCTGTATAAATAGGGGGTGAATGTGGGGGTGAGGTCCTCCAGGTGTGCATTAGAAGATCTCACTGTAATCAGTGAAAACTTCCATTCAACTTCCAGCAACTCATTAAGATTCACTCCTGCTTTACCTGCCCAAAACCATCAGCCATTACTATTTGTTTACATGGGTACAATGTTTGCAAGGACACCTGAAAACATATGGAGCTATTTGCAATGAGATACAAAGTGTTATACAACTGGAGACGGGACATGTCCTCTAAGAGACCAGACTGTACGCAATCTCAGCAGCTCCCACACAACCACACAACCCTGAAGAATAATAGAGACAGCCACTGAGTCATACTTTGCGACACTCTTGCAGTTACAGAAAGGCACGGTTCAAACAGTATTCACAAGCATGCGCGTGAGATGAAGCCTTCGATCCAGATCCATCTCCGAGCGACGTTTTGCAAACTCCTGCCATCTCACGTCCTAGGATTAGAGAGGATGGATATGCACTTGGAGATTAACAGCAATGTCACGCAGACGCACGCAAGCACACACACACACACACACATACATAAACAGGTGCATCCACATCACACATGTACACACATATTCTCAGTCTTAAATGTATATTTTGTTTGAAAAACAGTTCACTTCATACATCTGGCTAAAGACTCAGCAGCAGTGTAGTGAATTTGAATATGTCACTCTTTTAGTTTATGAAGAAAGTCAAACAACATACTAAGCAGGTTTGCTAGAAATAAGTTTCATAAGGGTCGAGACCATCATTGCCGCTAACTTTCTGATTTTCATTCATGATTGTTTTATAATGTTTTCAAGGTTGATCAAAATGGATGAAGCAGAAATAGTTTTTGTTGTTTTTTTTCCTGGGACCTACTGGCTCATGAAACATATTTACCCATCTAACATTTTGTCCATGCTGGGTGCCACGGCCATTAGTCAGACAAAATGAATTGCTTGCCGACGTGAATGTGGGCACCCAGACCCCAGGGCCATGCCACTGTTGTTCTCCACTGTGTGGCCTGCATTCAGCCCTACTGCTCATCAGCCTGACGATGGACCCGCTGACTGGGCAGGCAGGGCGGAGCATTCGTCCTCTTCTTGGTGGTCCAGTCTGTCTGCCGCCTGAGCCTCGTCTGTCATAACACAAAGGTCGGCTGTCACTGTGCGTACTTATCCGTCAAATCAGCCGCCTGTCACTCACAGCATCCCACGCACAGCGCTTAACCATCCATCCTTCTGAGAGATGAGGCTGGACGCTAAAACATCTCAGCGACAAAAGTAACCCAGTGAACTACGCCCACAGGGCCAATTGAAAATGGCATGGCAACAGTGATGCAGGGTTCATTATCATATTATTCTCGTCTTGAATTTGCAGCAATTTCAGCGGCCATAAAATATTTATTTGTATCAAACTCAGAACAATGAATAATACACGCTCATTCTCATAATCTTGCAAATAGCAGAAACTAATAGTTTAACTACAGTATTGTGCTGTATGTTTCATTCTTCTGAGAGACTCAGTAGGCTCAAGACCCAGAGAGTTTTTTTTTCACCTATTTGCTTGAGGCCAAGGAATTTGAAAACCGAAACCCCTAGCAATTTTTTCTGTCATCCAGAAATCCAAACTCCGATGGAGACTGTCAC
The DNA here is from genome assembly GCA_027481765.1 of Tenualosa thibaudeaui. NCBI lineage: Eukaryota > Metazoa > Chordata > Actinopteri > Clupeiformes > Clupeidae > Tenualosa > Tenualosa thibaudeaui. The sequence continues at coordinate 12,070,166 of JAIFZK010000009.1, read as the reverse complement.
ATCTGTCACCCGCTGTAGGCGTGTTATGCAACACATCCTCATCCAACCCCTTCCTCCAACCTCCACACATACACACAGACACATACACACACACTCACACACCACACACACACATCAACTGACAGGCAGATGCCGTTGCAGCTTTCATTGGGGACGCGTCGTGCCTTTCAAAGGCTGGGGCGACTCGCCAGACGCTCATGCAAAAAGGGCGCTTTGTCTCCTCCAGCTGGCACCAGTGTCTGTGACCCCACCAAGGCTGAGCACAGAGGAACTGAACTATTGGACTGCCACATTAGCAGCCGTGGTCTGCTCCCCCTCCCTCTGCGCCTCAGACAAATCCCCTGGCTACCTTAGGGAGCCCCATACCTGGTGGGAGAGGCGGGGGGTGGGGCACTCCAGCTCAGGTGAGTGTACAGATCAGCCCTTCAGTTGCCATCAGAGAGATTTGAGTGGGAGGAAGAAGAAAGAGAGAGAGAGAGAGAGATGGCAGTTGCTGATACTAATACTGACTGTTGCATGGTACAGTCATCCAGCTCCCAAGAGGGAAAGAAAGAGAATTAGACATAGAAAGAATAAGAAGTGTGTGTGTGTGTGTGTGTGTGTGTGTGTGTGTCTATGTGTGTGTGTGTCAGAGAGAGAGGGAAAGAGTGTGTATTTGTGAAATTGTGTGAAAGAGAGAAAAAAAAACAGAGAGAAAACAGAGAATGAGTGAGAGATGGAGAGAAAGAAAGAGCGAGTGAGTGAGTGAGAGATAGAGAGAAAACAAAGACTGCAGTGGAAAAAGTCTGCTGTGTGGCTGTCCATGTTACTGAGAGTGCATTATGTCAGCAGATAGAGAAGAGAAAACATCTCTCATTTTTATCTGTTCTTCGAGACAGATTGATATTCAAAACAGATGTACAAAACAAATCAGGACACTGTTGGAATAAGAGAAACGAATATACTTTAGCACATTATATTCAACAGATGGTGCTGTCAATGTCTTTGAGCCACAGCGAATGGTCCTTTATCTAGAAGAATTGCTGGTAGGTCTTTTTCATAACCACATTGATTTTCTCTCCCCGACTGTGTACAGCAGTGTATATCACATGCATCCCCACACAGACATCAAACCAGCATGCTAATAAAAGGCTGAATTTTAATAAAGGCAATGTAGTGGTGAGCAAGATAATACATATCGCCTGCAATTTATCATCAGTTCTATGTATGCCCAATGAATATGAAAGCCCTGTCCTAAACTATGAGCAAGATTAACTGAGGCTGAACAAACAGCACAGACAAATGGATGCATGTGCGCACGCACACACACACACACACGCACGCACACAAGTGCACACACTGACAGACACACATGTAAATGCACTCAACAGAACACAATATAAACACACACACACTTTATCAATACTTCAGATTGGTAAGTCCTTGCATTGCAACCAAACAAAAAGTAAAAGTATTTGTCTCTATCAAAATTTCAGATGTGCTGGCCAGAGTAAGCATGATAAATGCCAGTAAATCAAAGTAGCCCCAGCATCCGCTGTTTGCAGACTCCCTTGCCTTCCCATCTTGGTGAGCTCATTTTTGTTGACTTATATCTTCTGCTACGGGAAATGAGGTTTCTGCAACACAGACATCCACACTGTCTGCGAATGAATATTTTCAAGTTTAGGTTCATATATCTCTACTTAGCATTTCCATGCTTTTGTTTCTTTTCACCCCAATCTGTACTTGCCACATGACAAATGGCTCGAAACTTCTTGCAGGAAGAAATCACAGAAGAAGAAGAATTGGAGGCTGAGCTAGTGTTGTAAAAACCTTGTAGGTAGTGTGACTGAAAGTTCTGTGAGGTTGTGTTGTTCTGTGTGTGCGTGTGTGTGTGTGTTTTTGTTTGGGCATGTATGAGAATGTGTGTGTGTGTCTGTGTGTGTGAGAGAGAGTGTGTATGTGTGTGTGCTGGTGGGTGGGTCAGTAGGGTGGTTGTGTGAAGTAAGTGCAGTATGATATATGACCACAGAAGCTCAAGGCCACAGTTCATCATAGTCTTTGTACCCAGCCTGGTATTTACAGCAAACCCATCCTCTAACCAGCCTGACCCAACACCCACACTCACTTGTGTGTGTGTGTGTGTGTCTGTGTATTTGTGTGAAAGAGAGAGAGTAAGTGTTTGTGTGTCTATGTCTGTGTAAAAGTGTCTGCGCGTGTGTGTGTGTGTGTGTGTGTGTGTGTGTGTGTGTGTATTTGACAGAAACCTTGCATTTCACTCTCATAGTCAACACTATCAGTACATATCTTTTAGTATCTCTGTCAAGCAGGAGTGATTACCAACTCTGGTCAAAACTCTGATGAAAAAAACTACCTCTTACCCTGCCTGAGGGTTGCTTTTCACCCCATTAAACAAAATTTGACTGCTAATCAATAAATATCTGTATTTATTGACAGATTAATAGATGGAAATTCACAGGTTGGTTGGCAAAATGGTCAATTTTTCAAATATCTTCTGTTCGAGCAGAACCATTTGAGGTCTAACAGATGACACATTTTCACACATTTAAATGTCAATATATATGAAGTATAATTGAACTCACTTATTATTTTTATTTTTAATGATTTGATTGCAACCGACACACACACACACACACACACATACACACACACACACACACACACACGCACACACACACATACACACACATACACACACATAGACACACATACGTGCAGGCACATACACACCACCCCCAAGAAAATCTGAAGCTGTAGCCCAAGTGGTTTTAGTGTTTTTTACTGTTTGTAAATATTTTGGAGAGCCATGCTTTCCTGTGGGAAAGGAAAATGAGAAGACAAAGAGGTTTGAGGTACGTGTTCTTCACGTACGTGTACGAGTGTGTGTGTGTTGGTGTCTGTGTGTGTGTGCGTGTGTGTGTGTGTGTGTGTTGAAGTGTTTGGTGTGTGAGCATTAATCAAAGAGGTCTACTTGCCTCAGACCAGTGAATTTTCAAAAGCTCTCTCACCAGCCAAATGACCTGAGACTCAACAGATGAGCGGACTGCAAATGTAGAAATTAACATAACCTCTAGAGCAGGGCAGCGGCTCTTTGAAAGTGTTAAGTCTGTAACAAAAGATGAAAAGGCATCCCATAATTACTCTATCAAACCGAAATGTAACAGCCTCCACTTTTTTCTTTTCAAAATCACTTTAATCACCGGAAAGGTCCATCATTAGGTTTACCCAGAACTCGAAGCCACACAGTAATTTTCATTAAATTTCTTCTGTTTGACCTGCCTGGTCCTTCTCAGGTGACCTCAGTGAAGCTCACAGACAGATATAAAAAGATATACAAAGGGTTTGTGTGTGTGTGTGTGTGTGTGTGTGTGTGTGTGTGTGTGTGTATGTGTATGTGTATGTGTGTGTGTGTGTGTCATGCTCACAGACGGAAAGATATACAGTGGGCACACCCTGAATCTTGCCTCCCAGAGATCTGTGCATATATTTACCCTAAATCTGCAGAAATGATGAGGAGTTTTGATTTTCTCCATCCACAAGGAAATCCTGCAGGAGATTGGATTTCCAGCTCATTGAACAGAGAGAAAATGTGGGAATATGACAGGGCTTCAGTCAGTACGAGTCTCACACAAGTGTGTGTGTGTGTACATGTGTGTGTGTGTGCATGTGTGTGTGTGTGTGTGTATCTGTGTTTATATGTATATTTGTATGTGTGTGTGTGTGTGTGTGTGTCTGTGTCTATCTGTGTTTACACATACGTGTGTGTGTGTATGTGTGTGTTTGTGCATCTGGTGTGCATGTGCCTTTGTCCTTGTTTGCCAATAGGTCTGTGCTTGTGTTTGTGTGTGTGTGTGTGTGTATGTAGAATGAGGGGGACAGTGAGTGACTGTGTGTTTGAGTATGGAAGTCACACATTCTGGCCTCTGGTATTGGATTTCTAAATAAAACGACAGGTGACCCACTTTTTGATAGACTAACGCTAGCAGGTGTTACTGTGGATGCCCAGTGTCCATGTGGGTTGGTATGAATGTGCTTGTGTGTGTGTGTGTGTGTGTGTGTGTGTGTGTCTACTTGCACATGGCCATAGATGCGTGTGTGTTTGTGTGTGTTTGTGTGTTTGTGTGTGTGTGTGTGTGTGTGTGTGTGTGTGTGCGTGCGTGCGTGTGCTGATACGCTTGTCATCCGCCGCAGTAAATATTGAACCAAGATTACTCTGTAAATGTAAAGGATGCTCCTGAAGCCTAATGAGCTGCGTAATTACAAATACGGTGTAAACACAATTTATCAGAACGAAGAGAGACTCCACCAAGGAGGCTCCACTAAACCAAGACCATTTCCATACGCTTCCCCTCTAACGAAACGGATTTCCCCAAACAGCCAGGTCACGCGCTGTCAGGAGAATAACAGCAAGGGGCTTTGAAGACAAAAGGTCACCCTCCGTCTGAAACTGTCTGAAAAGGTCTTGTGACTGGAGGCAAAGAGAGAAAGAGAGAGAGAGAGAGAAAAGGATGGAGTGAGTGAGAAAGGGAGGGAGTAAGAGAGAAAGAGAGAGAAGTGCATCACCTACTGTTTCCCTGCACATGTTTTGGGGGAAGTTGATCCTCTTTGTTTGTCTCCACGCTTGTTTTTAAATATTTTCCTCACCACAGGGGGGTTGAACCCGGCAGACCAGTGTGCCCTCAAACAAGCCCTCCTTCTGAGCTGATATCTTCAAAACCAGTGGCCATGGCTATGTGTGCTACTGTGCATTTGTCTACTGTCAGGCGTCTTAAACCATTTTTGGGGGAGACTCCAAATTGGAAAAAGCATGGTGTCTTGTTGATGTGTATTGTGTTTTGAACTTCTTTGATCTTATTGAACTGTCTTCAGCTTCTGTGACCAACACTGGAATTTATGGTCCACAGGTATGAATGATTTTTGTATAATTTGAATATAAGGGTTGAAATGAAAATTGCCTCCTTGAATCAAACTAGATGTTATACTTTTATAATCAGGGGGCTAGCATTCTGAATTTGACAGATTCCCATTTATTTTATCTTGTCATCTGGTTTGGACAAAACATCCCACAAACGCACCTGATTAAATGCATTCAAATATAATTCTGAGAGAAATGCTGTTTAGAGATCATGTTGACTGTTTCTTTGGGGGGAAAATACTTAAATAAATCCATCATTCAAAGCTCAGTAACCAGATAACCTTATCAGTAAGCTGCACAGTCTTCCAGCCTCTGTCTCAGAGCAGCTTTCACAGTGTCTTTATAATGCATGCAGGCAACACAATGGCTACACGAACACACCACTAATTAAATAGCTCACAGATCCCCCAACCATTCCCTGTAGGCCCCGAGAACTGAGGCATTCTTTCTGTTCCAGACAAACACAGGAGAGCAGAAACAGAGGAGAGAGAGGAGTGAGGAGAAACTGGAAGAGACTGCCTTTGGTTCTTCTCTCTCTCTTTTTAAACCTTTCCTTCATGATCATGTGACTGTGGTCTCAAAGGGCCTCGTTAGGCAGTGATTAGGGGGTGGTCTGTGATAGGGAGCAGCTCACCCTTTAGCTTTAGTAAGCCTGGAGCAGACTCATGAAGCTCAGTGTGTTTATGACTGGCTAAGATGTGTCTCTCACCCAGTGAGTTTATTACCATACAAGGAAATACAAGGAAAGTTTATTGTGATATGCTATAATACTGTGGGTAAAACGTAGGTAAAAAATGCTGTGAAATTGTGTCTGGGGAGAGTAGGGAAGTATAAATGCATATAGTGCAGTAGGGAAGGGGTTGAGGATAATTCACAAAACTCCCAAAGAGCAACCCCAACCCAAAGACCCAAACCCAAGAGCAACAGGGGCAAGGGAAAACTCCCTTATCCAAGGAAGACACCTTGGGCAGATCCATGGCTCAGGGGGGCAACCCAACTGCCAGGGGTCATGCAAGAAGAGGGAGTATGTGTGTGTGGTGGGGGGTTGGGCGGTTGGGGGTACTCCTTAGGATGTATATGGTGTGCTATATGTATGTAGGGGTGGGGTGAAAGAAGGGGAGCCAAACAAGGTGTTTGTGTTGTCAGGTTTTTGGCTTGATGGGTGGTGGAGAGGAATGTTATTTATGGAGAAATGTAAGACAAGTCCATGGAGTAGTGGGGGATGTATAAAGTGCTGCAAGTCAGATGCATCTAAGTGTGTGCGTGTGTGTGTGTGTGTGCGTGTCCTAATAGTGCATTCAGTTGAATGTACTACTCTCTGCAAAGTACTACAATGTCTGACAGTGGAGTTCGCATATTGGGTGATGATGCTACTTGTTTGAATACTCTCAACAGCTGAAGTGTAGAAGGCCTGTCTGGACTCCTTCAGAACATGTTGGGTGTTAACAGTCCATGTGAAGTCTTCAGTAATGTGGACACCAAGCTATTTAAAACTTGTGACTCTCTCTACAGGTTGCCCGCTGATCCTTAGTGCAGTGTAATGGCAACTCTTCTGTCTCCTATAATTCACTACAATTTCCTTGGTTTTACTGACATTTAGTGTTGTGTCAAGCTGTGCCACCTCTTCAACCAAGTCGGCCTGTTCATTGTTATTGCTAATCAGGCCCATGACCATTGTGTCATCCGCAAACTTGACGATGGAGCTGATGGAGGTGGCTACTGTTGGCTTTACAGTCATGTGTCTAGATGCTGTACAGCAGGGGGCTCAAAACGCAACCTTGGGAGGCACCAGTGTTGCTGGTTAATGTGTCAGATGTCAGACCGCCCACTCTAACCATTTGTTGAGAGTGGGTGGTGACACAGTGTGGTGTGCAGTCCCAGGGCCTTCATCTCTGTGAATAAGGTGAGGGGTACTATCATGTTGAATGCTGAACTAAAGTCAGAGAACAGCATTCTCATATAATTTCCCTTTCCCTTGAGATGACATCCTTTCTGGACCTAGGCAAATTGGAGGGGGTCAAAGGAACTTTGGCATCAGGTGGTCATTTAGACACGATGGAGTTCTGTTTTCAGCACAGGAACAATAATGGACAGCTTGAAGCCAATAATGTGTTGAAGATGTAGGTGAACACAGGATAACTGAGCAGAGCAGGATTTCAGAACCCTGTTAGAAATGCCATCCAGTCCGGCAGCTTTTCTGCAATTAACCTCCTGAAGACATTGCTCACATCAACCTCAGAGACACAGAAAGGTGTAGCATCACAACACACTGTAGCTTGTACAAGATCTTCTGTGTTTTTAACATCAAAGCAAGCTTTAAAAGCATTTAGTTCATCAGGGAGATATGTACTCACACTCATTATTGACGGGGACTTTTTTTCAAAGCCTGTGATGGTTCGTAGTCCCTTCCATGCACGTGCTGGGTCACCCTCCATGAAATCAGCTGCAACTGTGTCACAGTAGCACCGTTTCATGTTTTTAATAGTTCTCTATCAACTGTATGTATAATAATGCTTTGTAATCTGACATATTAGCTGAAATAAGCCCTTCATTAAAAGTGATGGTTGGTGTCTAATGCAATTCTTACTTCTCTGTCCACCCATGGCTTCTGGTTAGGGAAGCTTCAGATCTTTACAGTTGGGATAATAGATCAGTTAGCAGATTGATGTAACTCAGTGCTACTTCCGTAAACTCGTTGAGAGAGGTTGTTAGAAAATCTCCCAGTACACATTGCTAAGGGCGTCCTGTAGCCTGGCTTTTGACTGGCTATACTGTATGAGATGTGCTTTTCCTCCAGTGAGATCACAGGCCAATATAAATGGGTCTCTCTCTTCAAGTGAGCGTATAATTACATAAAATACAGCTCTCCTTTTTTTTTTACATCATCCACCCCTCACCCTCCATCTGAATGCAGCCCTTAGCCACCTCCCCAATGTACTTTATGCACTATATGCACTTATCCTGCCCCTTCCCATGCACACATATGCACTATATGCACTTATTCTGCCCCTTCCCATGCACACATAGGCTGAGAAACAGATACAATTTCACTGCATTTTTTACAATCACTAACCATATGCATGTGATAATAACATTTCCTTGTATTTCCTTGTATCCTGTGTAATTATATCTATATCTATATATATGGCTATATAAGATATATTGCTATTATCGTGAGCATATGTAATATGCAGCTGTCATCTAATGAGTGTATAACCCTATGTGATATGGTTCTCTTCTGATCCACTACATAGCATGTGGCCCTATTGTAGTGAATATAAACAGGCAAAACATGTGTTCCTCCTCTTGTGGGTTTATGACTCTATATAAGATGTGTCCTCTAGTGAGTTAAGATGTTGAGCTTATATCTGTATAAGACGTGTCTGTCTTCTGTTGAGTTGATATCTGTATTGGATGTGTCTGTTGTCTATTGAGTTTATATCTATATAAGATATGGTTGTCTTCTGTTGAGTTCATGTAAAGATATATCTGTCTTCCCCAGATTGCTGATGTTGCCCAGGACAGATACGTAGACCAAGACCGGCACCCCATCCACACTTGGATGTGCTGCGGCCTGGGTAGTGCTCCTTGGGGTACTGCTTGGCACCATTTTTTTTCTTTTCAAATTAAAATTTTGGAAGATAAAATTAAAATAATGATAAATAAATCATTAAGTTTCACGAATGACTAATGATAGCAGGATCATGTGGGGGTGGGAGATATGTATGTTAATGCCCTTGACTCTTGAGACTGAAACAGTTGGCCTTCACTATACCAGTCAAGAGAAATCAGAGGAATCATACATATGAAGAAACACAAACAGTAATGTCTAATGCCAGAGTACTCCAAGCTGTTCAGCCAACTGTGAGGATTTAACCAGGTAAGAATAACCAGGTATCACACATTTATGTTCACTTCCAACAGCATTTCTACATGGTAATGGTATGGGAGATGAATCTGTTCAATGTTGATGCTCACATGTAAAACAAAATCAAATACTGTATCCATGTGTATTAATTTAGCAGGATTTACAGCTGATTACTGATTACAGCAAGGTCAGTAAAAGAGTTTAAATGTGTAATATGTAGCACAGTTTTTGCATAGCTGATGACCATGGCAGGCTTATGTGAAATTTTCAATGAGTCCGCATCAGTGTTTTTGCTGAACACTGCAGCCAGTTGGCTTACTGTCCACACTTCAACCAGAGACCCTGGCTGGCCAGCCTGTCTGTTAAATACCCTGATCTGAGTCAATGTCACCCCTCCACTTCACTGAAGAGCTCATCCAAGCAGATGCAAGAGCACAGGAATAGCATAACACAGGCTGAAGCAGGTGCCATTGCATCATCATCATCATCATCATTATCATGCCATACCCACAGGCTAACGATGTATTAGGATTTAGATATGGATTACTGTGCATATATGCAAGGGAATGAATGAAGGCATAGGGACATGACGGTCTTTTTAGTGATTGGTTATGGGTTCTGCCGTGTATCTTTGCAGAGCTCAATGAAGCTTGATTCAGTTTACTTCACGGTCATTGCAAGAAACAAATATGATTTTAAAGCCAAATGAACGAAATCAGCGTGGATGTGCCCGAGCGTCAGTGCCACAAGCACATAGTTATACAGACAAGCGCTATGGCAACTCAGAGATAAGCCTTCAGTAAGGTAGAGCTAAAGCTCCCCCATGTGGCTGGCTGACTCGACAGACAGAGACAACCGAGATGTTGGTAATGGGGCTTCTGCATCATTTACGACCACGTGTGCTGAACTTCACAAGATGTGCTAAGACAGGCTTGTTAATGTGCTTAATAATTTCATGAGCACAGCAAGGCTCCCTGGGGAAGAGGCAACATGTAAGTTAATGTATGTGCTGCTATTCATTATTCAGACAGGCAAGCAAGAAGACTAGCGTCACACACCACACTCTCCTCAGCAGGATCTGTACCCATAACAGCATAACATATATATTGTTGTCTGTGTAATACACGCAGAAATTCAAAATGATTCTCTGACATGAGTCGTATGTGTATTTGTATGTTTTTTCCTGACAGATGCACCAACAGTCAAACCATCATTTTTGGTTTTATTTAATAACACTAAGCTAATACATAGAAAGGGCAAACCATGAAAAGATTAAAATATGAATATGTAAAAAGCTTATATGACTTTAAATGAAATGTAGAAAAAAAGCTCGCGATATGTGCAAAAAGTCATCATGTGGGTAATACAAGATGCAATACATAACTTGCATAACAGCTTATCAGGCAAACACAGAAACACTACAGACATAAAACTGCCCTCTCTTTTTTTCACCATGCCAAAAGCAAAAAAAGACATCAGATATGATGATCAGATTTGAACTTTTTTTTTTCTTCAAAGTGCATTAAACGACCATATAAAAAACACTGGGAGAGAAAACCCCAATATGAAGCCTTGCAGCCAGAAGAGGCAGTCACCTTCACAAAATAATTACTCAGATCCATTTTCTGTCTTTGTTTTTTCCTTATCCAGGACTTATGCTACTGCAGTACTCCATGAGCGAGAAAAGATTACTAGCACACTGTAAATGCGACACTCAGAATGGGGTGTGATGATGGTGGCAGTGGTGTGTGTGTGTGTGCGTGTGTGTGTGTGTGTGTGTGGAGGGGGGGGCGTGGGAGTAGCTGAACACATATCCGTACGGCAAAGCACAACCTGAACATGATGTTAACAGCATAGCCACGCCATTTCATCTTATTGGCTCAGAAAATCAGCTACAGCCGCACAAAATCACAATGTCTTTATGCTGTCACAGTCTGCCATGGGTCTCGGAGTGGGTGGGTGGGGGCGGAGATTCGAACTCCAACTGGTGAACATCAAGCCAAGCACACCTACTGGGTTTGTTTTTTTTTGTTTTGTTTTTTGTTTTTTGCATACGACCATGCACAGATTATGGGATTATTGAAAATGCAAGCACGTAGACTGATCGGTTGATAAGTGTGTATGTGTGTGTGTGTGTGTGAGCGTGTGTGAGTGCACGTGCGTGTATGTATAGGAGTAAATTAGTCACAGTGCTCCACAGCATCCTGGCGAGCTCCTCAAGTGCGTGCTTTCTTCTCCTTCCGCCCTGAAGAGTCTGTGTCAGCTTTCCGTTTGTGGGCCTGACAATAGAGACAAAAAAAGTTCTGAGATCGGTTAAACAATAGCTTATTATACAACTCTTCACAAAACAAACTACACTGTCTCAGTGTAATCACTGCTCACTTCCTGCCAACTTTCTCTCAACAAAAATCTAGATCCCAGCCATTCAAAAAATGTTCATGTCCATACAGTACAATAACATTATGTCATGGAAATGTCATGGAATTAATGTGACTATCATTAATGAAAAGTATTAAAAACCGTGTTGAATACACTGGCCATTGAGAATTCTTTAGCTGGTAGTTTCTATAGCAAGAGTTCAAGGATGGGCCATCTTACACTCTGTCCTTTGGGTGCTTTCTTCTTCTTCTCAGCTCTCTCCTTCTCCTCGATCTCCATGTTTTCCTTCTCAATCAGGGAGATGAGGGTATTACAACGCCTCTGGAGCTCCTGCAACACAAAGCAGCCAAGAGATCCATGGGCAAGGCCTCATAAAAACCAGACCAATGGCTCTGTCCACCTTTTTTTGATCCCTGATCTGATTTGTACCGTACCAGCTGAACCTGGACAAGTGTTGAGTATGTTACTCAATACACAGAACATTTGCTACAAACCAAATAGCAAACAGGCATGGAACTGGCAACTGGTACTAACTAAATAGGGCCATAGGAAAAATAAACTGAAAGTGTGTTTCTAGCCCTATTCAGTTAGTGCCAGTTGCAAGTTCACTCTTTAGCGTGTGTTGCACCGAATGTTCTCGTTCTTTTCCTTATCAACAACACTCGTAACATCGAACAATAAGACTATGGTTGGAAGTTCTCTGGACTACAGCTTTAATAACCTTTTCAGAACTTCAGAAATTTAGGTCGAGACTCGTGGGTTGAGAAACACTGATCTAGATATTCAAAGGGGGACACTCAATAGGACACCCCATCCCTCTCACCATGGCAGTCCTGGACTTGATGAACCAGTCAAAGCGGAACTGTGGAGCGTTGCGCACACACTGCCGGAGCTCCTCGTAGACGTACTCTTTGTCAAAGCCCATCTTGTGGAGCATACAGATGAGGAAGCGGTCCTCCTCCTCTGTGTAGTTCTTCCCTTTGTTGGTGCCGTACTGGATGCGCAGCTGGTGGAACGGTGCTTTGTATCGTGCAATCTGCACCCAGACAACACACACAGCACAGCACTGTGGGATTCAACTAACATAACTGCTGACAAAAACAACACACACTTTTCAGTGTTCATCACCTGGAATTCAAAGGATTTGAAACTGAGAGAAGTCCTACATATCAACATATTACTAGCCTATAAAACTCAACTTTCACCAAAAACAGTGAAGAAAAGCAAAGACTATCAACAGACTAAAGTTACTAAATCTTACTTATATTATAACCTTCATGCAGGTAGCTACATTTATTCAGTTGGATTTAAATTCGATGACTGAACCTGAACAGAATACCAACATAACCTCAGAGGTATGTTATGGTTAAGTTCATGGGCTGAATCTGAACATGTTACCTGGAAACCAGAGATGTTTATAGCCATGATCAACATACATGTGAAAAAGAACATATACTGCAGCTCTGATGCAGTAACGGTAACCTGTTGTGTGTTGAGAAGTGTCTGACCTTAGCGTCCAGCGCTCTCTTGATACTGATCCGTCTTTGGATGCGAGCCTCTCCCCTCTCGATCTGGGCCATGATCTTCTCAATGTCCTGCAGCTCATTGCACCGTTCCCAAAAGACCGCTGCCAAACAACAAAACAACATAGCCCAGACTCGCAGTCACTCTTCTGTATTTGTCAGTTAGAGTCACAGTGTAACATGGCAAAGTATTGACTTATCGTCTTACCGGAATATTCTATGACCTCCTCAGGAGTCTTGCCCTCAACTTCCCGAGCGATGTTGTCAATGTCGTCTCTCCCATACTTTTCATTAGCTTTGATGAACTGATTGAAGTCACGCTTATTCCAACTTGTGAATCCCTTGAAATAATAAAACGGAGTAGATCTCAGACACTGATATCCATATTGCCTGAGAGTGACAGATCAGATCCAGACAATCTCTGAGTGTGTACCTGTGTTCTCTTTCTCTTTTTCCCTCAGGTAAGAGGATGTGTATTTGTGTGTGTGTGTACCTGTGTGAAATTCTCTTTTTCTTTCAGATGAGAGGTTGTGTGTTTGTGTGTGTGTGTGTGTACTTGTGTGAGATTCTCTTTTTCCTTCAGATGAGAGGTTGTGTGTGTGTGTGTGTGTGTGCGCCTGCGAGAGAATCTCTTTTCCCTCAGATGAGAGGTTGTTTGAAAATGTGTGTGTTTGTGTGTGTGTACCTGTGTGAGAAGTTTCTCCTTCTCTTCAGTCTCCTCAGGTGAGAGAGGTTCTGCCTCATCTATCTTACGCTGCTCCTCTTTCTGGACCTGGGCTGCATTGGGAATGTCTGGAGTTCTGGGCACCTAGAGAGAAGACAGACAGAGACAGAGAGAGAGAGAGAGAGAGAGAGAGAGACAGAAAGAAAGAGAGAGAAAAGAGAGACAGAGAGAACGATTCAGGAGAAAAATCATGGCATGTCTTATATTACATCTGAGATCAGTAGTGACTTGATTTCTGAAACCAATAAATTTTTCTTAATGTTTCCTCTAAGCGTAGCCTTCTGTACAACACTTATTAGTACAGACAAGGCTGTTAAATATAGTATCAAATATTTAACATATAATATTACATAAAATATTCAGATCTAGGAACAGAATCTAGCTATAATGAGATGAACCCTTCTTTAAGAGAAGTGTATAAGTCTATTCCACTGACATAATAAAAGTTACACAGACAATAAAAAGGCATATCTTACATGCACAGACAAAATGAAAATTCAACAGACTTCATAAACTCGAAGTACAACTAAAACATAATAAAACATAATATACCTTGTAACCGATGGTCTTTCTATAGTGAAGGATCTCCATCTCCAGCAGTTCAAAGAGGCGAGGGGGGAAGAACTGGAAGTCCTGGATGTTGGGCTGCTTGGGGGGCCGTGGGGCCTACAGTACATAACAAAAAAGCCCACAGCTTTAAGCAAATACACACACACACACACATTCACACACACATACACACACATTCACACACACACACACACATGCACACACACACACAGACCTATGGAACATAAATTATTGGAGCGTAAAACACACACAAGAAGCTGACAGTGATAGTCTGGAGTAAGTCAGTCAATAGTATTTCCTACCATGGGTTGAAAGTACTGTGGCCCATCCCTTTAAGCACAAATAAGTCACTTTCACTTTCAAGAGTTACAATTGAGTGTCCATATACTGTTACTCAAACTGGAGGACACACACCAACTTTAGCAGTAGTATCAGCAACGTCATGAGAGATATTCTGACGCCCTGCCCCCTTGCACCTCAGCATGGGGAAGTCTACTGCCTGGCTGAGGAGGCGTGGGTGGGGAGAGGGGGTGGGATTGCTTACCTTGGGTGCTCGGGGTTCACTGACTCGCAGGGCTTCTCGGAAATAGGCATCCACAGCGTAGTTGGCCTTACGCTCCCTTTTTGGAGGCTCAATCCACTCCATCATGCTGAGCTGAGAACAAATGACAGACAGGTTACACGGGCTTGCTTACACACTCAAATACAGACTTTAAAGAATCAACAATTACCTTACCATCCTGCACACTTAAACATCCATAGATATGACAGTGACACCAATATCGATATCAAACAAAACGCTGACTACTGTATTATTGTTCTCATTTGCTCTAAGCTATTTCATGTTTGCCTGATTAAGATGTTTTCAGGCAATTCAGTATTTGATGTTGAGTACTGTATGGTAAGCACGCTAATCGGCTTTTATGTTTAGTCATCCTTCCACCTACGCCAGTAGGTGGAAATGCCAGTGAAAACAGTAGACCTGTATACCTTCTGTTTCTCACGATAATCTTCGCCTTCAAAGTTGTACAGGCTGGTCTCTGCACCCGTATCCATGGTAAAGTTCCTCAGAGAACTCTCGCCCAGCTTCTCCAGTCGCTCGTTCATCTCCGCTGTCTGAGTGGTAACATCAAAGAACAGATTGGTTCTTAAGAGAACCTGTAATCCTATAACCCAGCTAAAGCCTTGGCGGTTCTAAGGGCTCAGTAGCTTATCATAAACGATAATAACCCTTAATATGCCTTGACAATAACCCTTAACCGATAACCCCTTAAATTTTCTGCCGAAAGGTCAATGTCAAAAGGTTTCTGAAATACTTCTTCAATGCCAGTCTTTCTACTATAGTCAGTTTTCTTGCCCATTAATGTAAACATTCTGTACAATTCTTATCTTTATCATCTGCAGCTTGCGTTGCCACCTATGTGTCACGAGGCTCTAGGCACTGACTCAGTGTGTGTGTGTGTGTGTGTGTGAGTATGTGTGTGAGTATGTGTGTGTGTTTGTGTGTTTATGTGAGTGTACCTTCTTGGCTCCTCTCTCTAGTATAGAGTCAATGTCTTCATCCGTGAGCTCGCTGTCCTTGGAAGCAAACACGTGTGTGGCGCCGTGTCTGATCATCTGCAGCATCTCATCCTTTCCCAGCTTAGTGGACTGCTGGTCTATCAGACGCCCTGTACTCACACAGCACAGCAGTCAGCACAGGAGATAGACAGACAGATGTGTGTGAATGGCTGAAGTAGCATTCAGTGGCAGCAAGGCATCAAGGCTTGTCCGAATCAGATAACTGCAAAACATTCTGGTAATTCTAAGGTACCTTTGTGTTGCCGAATTTTAAAGGAAACATGGATGTATCCTTCATGTTTTCATCAATGTCCAACATTCTTTCAAATTAAGTAGTCAGCTGTCGGTCGGTATCTTAGCAACAGTGTCTGAATCATTAATAAACAAAAGACAGCCTTTCATTTAGCTATCTAGCTAGATCGTCTGAAAAAGTAGTTTGCCGGTGCCTTGACGCCTACTTTGACAAGTGACTTACGTATATATACTCTTTTATTCCCATGAGGGAAATTTGGTCTCTGCATATATCCTAATCGTCAATTAGTGAAACACACACAGTGAACACACAGTGAGGTGATACACAAGCTAACCCGGAGCAGTGGGCTGCCTGGTACAGCAGCACCCGGGGAGCAGTGAGGGGTTAGGTGCCTTGTACTGGTCGAACCTTCGGTTTCAAGCCCGAAGCCCTAACCAGTAGGCCATGGCTGCCCCAACATGTAAGACAGTGACTTGTACAGTCACTAGTACTTGTGCTGACTTGTAAGACAGTAAAGACAGCAAGTCACTACCTACCTGTTTCAGACACAGCCTATATATGTGTGTGTGTGTTTGTATGTGTATCTGTGTGTGTGTCTATCTGTGTATATGTGTGTGTACCTTGCTGTATGACGATGGAGTCAAGACGCAGCTTCATCTCTGCTCTCTCTACAATCCTCTCCTCCACAGTGTTCTCAGTTATCAGCCTAAACACTCGCACTGCTTTCTTCTGACCAATACGGTGAGCACGGTCCTACATGCACGCACACACACACACACACACAAACACCAATAAACAGAGAATTCAGTGACTAAGTAGCTGCATCTTCTCAACATTATGAAGGCAAAGGTGGCTGATAGCAGCTGTGTCTGTGTGTGTGTGTGTGTGTGTGTGTGTGTGTGTGTGTGTGTGTGTGTGTGTGTGTGTGTGTGTGTGAACATGTCCCCTCACCATGGCCTGCAGGTCCACTTGTGGGTTCCAGTCAGAGTCGTAGAGGATGACAACGTCAGCCGTTGCCAGGTTGATGCCCAGGCCCCCGGCCCGCGTGCTCAGCATGAAGATGAATTTGGTGCTGTTGGGGGCATTGAACGCCTCGATGGCTTGCTGGAGCAGAACGGGACACATGGCCAGTCGATAGACAAAAATAACCAGACCAGTCAACAGACAGGAGTGGAGGCTTGATCATGACACTCATGAAGGAAGGATGGAAAAATTGAGAAGATTGGTGGAAAAGGTGTTTGTGTGCAGTTTGTGTGCAGTGGTTAAAGATGTGGATGGAAGAGTTCCTTTGTTTTGTGCATGCACGAGTTGCTTGAGATAATTAGTCTGTTTGTTTGTATGTGTGTGTCTGTCTCTGTGTGTCTGTGTGTGTATGTGTGCTTGCATATGTGTGTGGCAATTAAGTCTGAATTCTGAATAGGGAAAATGCTGCCATGTAATTAACGGATTATTACATGGTTTGTTTGCATATGTGTGTTTCTGTGTGTGTGTGTGTGTGTGTGTGTGTATGTGTGTGTGTATGTGTGTGTGTGTGTGTGTGTGTGTGTGTGTATGTGTGTGTGTGTGAGCTATCTCTCCTACCTCTCTGGCTTCATGGGGAGTGTTTCCATCCAGTCTGCAGTACTCGTGCCCCCTCCACATGCAGTAGTCCTCCAGGATGTCCAATACACGCGTCATCTGACTAAAAATCAGCACTCGGGATCCTAGACAAATAGAGACAAAGAAGTCTTGAAGATTTAAGGAAAGAGAGAAGAAAAGAATACAGTAAAAGAGACAGAAGGAAAGAGAAACAAAACAGAGAGGGAAAGGGAGGGAGACAGAGGTAAAGAGATGGAGAGAGATAGAGAGAGAGGGAGGGAAGAAGGGAGGGAGAGGGATAGAGAGAGAGAGAACCAAACTCTAAGAGGCCTGCCTCTCTAACCCTTAGTAATGATTCTCATGGATGCCTCTTCACTGGTGCAGAGTGTCAGCTGTAAGCTGATTCCCAGTGATGTGCTCTGAGCCTTTTTAAAGTGCACAGTCACGCTCCCTTTGTCTTCTCAAGAACATGTACATTTCTGTTCAACACATCGCACTCCTCCAAACCACACTAAACCCAAGGTCACAGAGGTCAGACAGCATTATTAGGATAAAGCCACAGTAAAGGAGTCTGTCGTGTGAATACCAATGAACATTTAAAATAGCAGGCTCTACTACCTTGAACTCTAATACCTGGGACTCTGTCTTCAAATACAAAGTTCTATCTGAGTTCTATCAAAGTCTCCACTGTGTGGCTCAAAATTTGAAAGCAGGTTGACAGGGTTGGTGAGAGGCATTCTTAGTTTCAACAACTTCACTAAACCTGCTGATTTTAATTCATCACAACTCTAATTCTTCAGCCAGGTAGATTAAGACCCTTTCACTTCACTCACTTCACTTAGTGCAAAGAGTCTGGATACTCTGAATAGGCATACATTTACTTTGCGGTATGTTGGCACTTCGTCTGAGCTTTAAATGTGTTGGCTTTAGCCTTCAATTTCTGTTCGCTGATTGGCTGCTAGGAAATCTAGTTGGGGAAACCAAAGCCTTATGAGAGAACCCTGATGTAGTAGTGTGGTGAAAATATACTGTAATATTGAATATGGGGTACTGCAACGGCATTAGCCTGGCTAAAGTAGATTAGCTAATTAACTCAGTTGGATTTACAATTGGAAGCCACATTTATCATGTCTGGTAGTGGACTGGCATATCTACATGCCCAACGCACCTTGCTCCTTCACTTTGGGCAGCAGCTTGTCAAGGGCCACCATCTTGCCGCTGTTGGTGACCAGGTGGGTGTCCGTGGTGTACGGGGGTCCCGGCTCGGCCCCATCAAACAGGTAGGGGTGGTTACAGCACTTGCGCAGCTGCATGAGGATGTTGAGCAGCCGCATCTTGTCCATCTTGCCGGCCGAGTTCAGGATGTCGATATCCTTCATGAGAATCCGTGTGTACCTGGAGGGGGGGTGGGAGGGATACGAAAATGTTAACCAGGTGATTGGTGAGCAGAACCCAGGAACGTTATTATATTTTGAATTATGGACATGGAATTATGGTGTTTGTGGCGTTTGGGGTAGACGGTGAACCACTGGGTACATACCACTCACGCTGCATTTTGCTGAGTCCCAGGTAGATCTTTACCTCCGTCTTGGGTGGCAGACTTTTCTCGACGTCTGCTTTGATCCTCCTCAAAAGGAATGGCCTCAGAACCTACCCACACCCACCCAACAGACCCCCTGGTGAGACAGCCAGCCCACTCTTTTAACAGTGTGTGTGTGTATGTGTAAGAGAGATAGAGAGAGTGTGTGTGTGTGTGTGTGTGTCATGATCTGAAATCTGCAAGGAGACAGAGTGAAGGGAAGTGGAGTGTTGGTGTTTATGTAACACTTACTGCATGCAGTCTCTCCACTAGCTTCTGATCACCAAGGCAGTTATTAGTGTCAAACCACGAGTCAAAATCCTAAGATATAAACAGACAGGGACAGAAAGGGAGAGACAAGTGAGAAAGATAAGAAAGCATCATCATGAATCTCTGAACAACACAAACTCCCCTCCTGCTGTGTTCTGTTTTCAATCAAGAAAGCAACAAACACACACACAGACCAACCAAACACACACACACACAACAAACATAAGCACACACATACACACCACACAAACACACACACTCACACAGCTTACTGAGCTCTATGTTCCTGACTGAGCTAATCAAAGATGACAGGCAAAATAATCAAACTGATTTCAGGATACAGCAGCAATCACTTCATGACTTGCTTATCGTTGTCTTTAATTTGTCTGTGTGTGCGTGCGTGCATTTGTTTGAATGTTTGTTTTGTGTGTGTGTGTGTGTTGTTTTTGTTTTTGTTGAGTGTTTGTTGTGTGTGTGTGTGTGTGTGTGTGTGTGTGTGTGTGTGAGTGTATGTGTGTATGTGCATGAGTGTGTGTGTGTGTATGTGGGTGTGAGACTCACATTAGCAGAGTTGAAAACATCTGGGAGGAGGAAGTTAAGGAGAGACCAGAGTTCATGCAGGTTGTTCTGAAGGGGCGTGCCGGTCAAAAGAAGCCGATTGGTTGTCTTGAACTCTCGCACAATCTCTGATAGCTGTAAAGAAATGCAAGCACAAAAAATGTAATTCCATAAACAATGTGTCCTAACTGCGCACAGCTGCAGGCTGAAGAAACAACTGTGTTGCACAGTTCATGAAAAATTACAGCTTTGGAGCCCTGGAGCAAATGATAGGTCTAGCATAAACATAGCATATGGTGTGATTACTATAACCCACAGTGATGAATTGAAGAGGTTCTCGTACAGATAAGCATACACACATACACAAAGATGCATATCATGAAACGATTGTTTGACCTTTACAAAATAGTCTTATTTTTGTAAAGCCTACACTAAAAATAGCCAAAAATAGTTTCAATCAGTTCTAACTATTAGCAATATAACAATACAATACAACAAAAGCACTGACAAACAAACCATTTGCTTTTCATATGTTTGTCCATATGTTAAATACACCTATAATAATTGCCCCACCTTAGACTTCTCATTCTTTATTCTATGGGCCTCATCAATGACCAGGTATCTCCAGTTGAACTTCTTGAAGACGGACTTCTCTCGGATCACCATCTCATAGGAGGTCACACACACGTCCCACTCACCCGGCATCATCACGTCACGGATGAATGCCGCCTGTACAAACAGAGCATCCAGACACACAAACACACACACACACACACACACAGAACCCCACCTGTGACCTGTCTGACCTGACCTGATGTAAAAACACAAGCAAAAGGGCTGTGATGTGTGTGTGTACAAGGTGTGTGTGTGGGGGTGGTTTGGAGGGGAGGAGAGGTTTTTTACCCTGGCGTCTTTGTCTCCGATGAGGCAGACAGCTTTCAGAGTGGGGACCCATCGCTTGAACTCGTTCATCCAGTTGTGTAGAGTTGACTTGGGCACCAGCACCATGTGAGGGCCCGGAATGTTGCGATAGTGTTTCAAGTAGCCCAACAAGGCTATGGTCTGCAGAGTCTTCCCCAAACCCTGTTGACCACAACCACATATACATGAAACCTTACTTAAAAAAAGGAAACGGAACAATTCTGCTTAACACTGATAACTGGATCAGAATTAAATCAAACGTACAAACGTACACTGCTTTTCCTACACTTGTAGGGTGAAAATGCTGAAAATAGGCCCCAAATCTTAAGAGGATGCACAGCACAGAGAGAAGAAAGAAGCCACTAGAAACAGCTCAATTGACATGTCTTACCATCTCATCAGCCAGGATACCGTTGATGCCATTTTCATAGAGAGAGATCATCCAGTTCAGCCCTCGTATCTGGTAATCTCTCAAAGCGCCATTTTTCACATCTGTTTGTTTATGCAAACATGCACACACATATATACATCCACAAACACACAACAAAAACACAAACACACACACAACTACCAAATGGAGGGGAATTCTGTTCATGTCAGTAGACTATAAAATAATGGTGTTGACAATGACCTGCTTATGAGCCTGACTACATCACAGTCAATACATAAACAAGCTCTCTGGTGACAAAATATCTATACAAATTGTCAATTGCAAATCCTGTTATAAATATTCAAGATAAACTGGTTACGAAAAAAAATCCTAAAATGTACTTAACAGTATCATTACACACAAAAACATATTCCAGCAAGTTTATATGAGTCGGGACGTCTATATGGCCCATTGTAAACTCATGGTATGACTCTTGCGCATGAGCCAGGCAGAAGAGAGAGAAGGTTTCCACGTACAGGAGGGTGACTCCTCAAAGCGCACAAGCACATTTGCAGCCTTGCGGCTCTCTGACAGCAGCTCCTCATCCTCCTCCTGCTCAGTGCGACGGTGGCGGTTACTGCAGACACACACACACACATTCCTTAACACTCATGCTGGCTAAATGCAGGAGCAACTGATCATCATCATTTAGTCCATATGTACATCTATATATACAGGGCTGTAGTCTACGTGATAGGCAGGTATACACTTAACCACTTAAAGAGTTCTTGGGTTTCCGTATATCCAGCTCTGTGAGACACAAGCTGGCTCTGACTTACTCTCCCACAGACAAGAGGTTCTGCTTCTCATCCTGCTTGATGCGGGGTCTCCCCACGCGAACCTTCAGGGGCGAAGTTGGAGATTTCTGCGAAGCGGGCTGAATAAAATGAGCAAAGAGCTCTGTTTGTTTCAGCAGGAACTCAAAGCGGTTTGCTCGGTCCGTTTTCTAAAGGGGGTAAGATCAGACAGAGAATAGTCACTGTGCATGTAGTTTACATAACAACCAATAAACACATAATAAACCTTATTTAGTGTAAGAAATTGAGTTTGTTGATTTCAATAGTAGCATTATACCACACTAAACAGTTTTATAATCTGTCGCATCCGTAACTGAATACTGACTCAGGAAGCTAAATAGCCTAATATAAGCAAGACTGTTTGGCATTCTTAATATGTGATAATAACCCTTACCCTGCTTCATAAGACTAACACAATTGTGTCATAGACTTGGAAAAGCCATACTTACATTATTGACAGGTGTCATGACAACTCTATTTTTATGTCACTACAGCTTAACGTCACTGAGTTGTCACAGCATCATAAAGTCATGACAACTAGCAATTATCATGACATAACACTGTAAACACCAGACACGTTCTGTCATAATTATTCAATAGTTTAGATGACATCTGGCAGCACAGGATTATGACATTGTTTATGTTAGTGGCCTTGATTCAATTCATGCACCACATTATTTGAACCACTCACCTGTGCAAACACATGATCAAAACTAGTAGCTGTAATGCTTTTAGCAAGTGAACTCTTGCCCATGTCTACTCTGCAGGAGCCTTTATTTCAGAGCCTTTATTTCAACCCTAGTTTGAGAGCCAGTGCTTTATTTTGTGCCTAACATTATCAAAAGTAGCATGTAGCTCACCCTTTTCTCTTCATACTCCGGGTCAATAGTGCCCTCTTTCACAGCTGCTTTGGGTGGGGGCTTCAGCTGGAAGGGTGTTTCCTCCTGGGCAGGCAAAAATTCATACAGAAATTCAAACTGCAATTCTTGCCATCTGTCTGTTATGCAGGTATAATTGTTACACATATAGTTGTATTCCAGATAATTTGTGATTCTCTCCTGTTTGAATTTGTTTATGGCATGGTAACTTGTTTCTTTACACTAATTTTGCAAGACGTAAACACTTCACTTTGTTCAAATGTTCAAGTTCCCTTTAACATAAATAACCACCAAAACATGTATTTAGACAGTAATTCTAATCATAGACTAGAAATGTTATTGTTTGGCTGTGCATGTCATTGTGCTCTTGCAGACCAAAAAAGCAATCAGACAAGCAGGACTACATCGAACCACCAACAAGCAATGGCAGTGCTTTAACAGAACTACCACTGACGTACGAACGACGGTGTGGTTGCGTGGTAGCTTCAGACTATGCAGCCTACCGTTATTGCGGTGGCATAGATAATAATGATAGACACAGTTTTGAATCGACAACACTCAAGTGTTCACACCACATGATAATAGCCTGATAATGCCGTTCCTGTTGCTGCCACAAGAGTGGTCAGTGCGTTTGTGAGCACTTCAGAGTGTCTTAGAAAACAACATGACGTTAGTGCCTCGTTCAACATCTGCAGCTGTACAGTTGTGCGCTCCGCCTTCCCGCCATATTCTCTTCGTTTGCTGAAAAGCAGCAAACTTCTGCACGGTGTGTTTTTCGTCAATGTGCAAAGGAGAAAAACGCATGCTCATTCCCTCTTACCTCCTCTGACTCCTGCTTGGCATCGCGGGAAGTGGAAGGTACCTCTTCGTCAGACATAACGCCAACACACAGGTCCTTATCCTGAATTATTTTTATCAGACAGTAAGTTATACATGGCAAAATAACCTCCTACGTCACTATCAGACAGTACATTCCAGGCACACGCCCCCTCCACAAAAGTGACAATCCCGCGATGTTAGAGTACTGAATTCTCGCGATAATAGGTAGTCTGTTCCAGTCTGCTCTAAGCAGTGACATGGTATGTCAAAACAACTTGTATGGGACCAGGGTAGAAATACCGGATAGGATTGGAACATTTACTGTCATCTTTGTACTGTATTACCTATTATGTTGGTCTAAGGGCAAAGGAACTTTTATGCAGCAATGACAGTATAGGGAATGAGAGTAAGACTTTCAGCTCGAGGTGCCCCTGTCCAAATGTGGCATGCTGCGTGTCTGGACAGGTGGAGAGTCCAGGGTTGCAAGGTCAGTGGTGAAAGGGGTAGAAGCCAGAGAGAGAGAGAGGAGTGTATCAGAACAAAAAAAAATGGGCAGAGCAAACAAGTTCTTCCTTATTTGAAGGAAAGTATGAACAGACAAATAACAAAGCACTATATCCATGAAGACCATGAGAACAGAACAGAAGATGTGTGAGCGGTTGCAGAAACACGTAACGACCAATTTATTGGTAAAAGTCCACACCTGTCCCATTCACTTCAGTGCAAAGAAACAAGCGTTAGCGTCTCTCGATCCGCTTCAACCCTCTCTGAAGGCGCAATGTTCTCAAAAGCCGTGCAGTAGTTTAAATTCATAGCTTGGAATATTTTATTTCACAATGAACTAGCGACATTCAAAATTATATTAATAATTAAGACAGCGGATGCATCACAGGGTGGCACTACTTTTGAAATAGCAAGTACCTGGACGTGTGGGAAAGAAGACACTTGTGAAGTAAACAGACAAAACATTGTGTCTAGCCTATCCATCCATATCCATTAGGTGGAGGAGAGGAGGACACAAATTCTATAGACCTATAGCATATTGGAGTTTCATTGGTTAGGTAGGGCTATGCACCTATGACCAGAATTTCACATCATGTCTTTGTGATGGTAGGTCATAGGTCATCATGTTATATCTTGATAGCTGTGTCTTAATATAACACATTTTTTGCAAGTTCAGTGAAAAAGAAGATTATAATATCGGTTAACTAACATGGATAGGAATACCTACGTCATTTACTTCACAAGTATTTACATATAAGCAATAAGGCCTAATTTGCTTTATAAACAGCCTATTTTAAATTACCAAAGGAGGCAGTGTTTTTTTTTAGATTTTTAGTAGGCCTACGCCAAAGTATCATTACGCAGCTCTATCAAGGATCAATGAGTTTATTTGTAACATAAATTGAAATATTATGTAAGACAGGTGGTGAAATTGCATACATTAGGAGAAAAAGAAAGACACAGGAAAAGCACAAGCAAATAAATGGGCAATAGTCCATATTGGGATCAGGACCCATGTAGCCCATGAACCCACACGTGGTTAGTCAGTTTGTGTCCAGTTTGTGTCTACTTTGAAGTAGGGACTGAGGAGTGGCATGGGTGGGATAAGCCTTCAGCCAAGGTGGTTATGGAGCATCACTAGGCCCACCCATGTCAGAAGGAATTGTCCGCATCGGAGACACAGCCAAAACGATCGGTACGGCAGGGCCGCCTTCCTCCGAACCTGGCCATCGGAACGTAGCCCTCTGCATGACCCCAACTCGAACCATGTGTGGACGATGCAACCGAGCACACCGCCGCACACCTTTTTTCTTTGGGTTTACAATGATTGGCTAAGTATGTTTTTAGAAAAAAAAAAAAAAGAAACTTGTGACCACAAGGTGGCGATCTGTCATCAGGATTTGGCCCACAATCATTAAAATAACAAAAATATTTAGTTTTAAAGCAAAAATTTTCCTTCCTCTCTCTTTATGATTTGTTGAAAAATATTATATCTATTTTTAATATGACTAATTCTGTTTGTACTGCTGCTATTACTATCAACAATGATAATCACTATATTTTCTGCACATAAACACCTTTTGGTATATATGTGTAAACACACGTATGCTTTCAATACACATCTACTTAAATCCACACACAAACATATGCACACACACAGCCACACACACCCATGTGTTATGATAGAGGTCAAGTGTTTCCCGCACATTCGTGCCGTTACAGGGAGGGACGAATTTCCTTTTCTGTGAAACCCCCTCTCCTCTCTGACACCCTGCATGCATACTGAGACGGAGAGATACACACACACACTCACACCCATGCATGCACACACACGCCCTTCTCTCTCAGACGAACAGGCACACCTCCCTCTCTCTCGCGCTCTCTCTCTCTCCCCTCCCTCCCTTCCTCCCTCTCTCACTATCTCTCTCTCTCTCTCTCTCTGTCCCTCTCTCAGTCTCTTCGTGTGATCAATGGCATGACTTCCTCCTTGTGGCAGCTGGGGATTGAGCACAGGATCCTCTCTGATCTGTTTTCAGTCTGACAGCAGCAGTGGCAGCATCCGCACAGAGAAACACACGGGTGCATAGGCGGATCACACATACATACACACACATACATACACAGGAGAAAGAGAAAGACACACATACACACACATGTACACACACTGTGGATTCCGGGAGCAGGCAACATGAGTGCGGACGATGTGGTGTTCACCGGCTGGCTCGTCAAGTCCCCACCGGAGAAGAAGCTGAATACCAGATATGTGAGTATAAACACTGGTGTGTGTGTGTGCTGCTGTGGAGTACTGGACATGCTCCACTGGAGTGGCAGGTGCTGCTGCAGTATTGCTAAAACCATGTTTGTAAAAGTCCCCTCTGTGCTGTAGGATTTGAGTTGCATTTAGTATGTGTGTTTGTGTGTCTGTGCCTGGGTCTGTGTGTGCATCTACACTGTCCTCTTGTGTCATTCGCACGATGTTGCCATCTTTATGTCGTTTTGTCTCAGCCGGGTGTTGTGTAGTGCTTTGTCACATGACAGTATACGTTAGTTAGGGGCCTTAATAGAATGCTTTTTATGTTTGTTTGTATATGATAGCTGTTTATCTGTATTCTTAGACAAGGAATTATTTTCACTAATGAAGTTTCTACTGAGAAAACTCTACTTATATTTGTATGTGGAGCCTTTCCTGAATCCCTCAGGCAGTCAGGTTCACAGCAAAGTTCCCTAAGGAACGGGATAGAATCCTCGGGGAAATGGAAGTTTCCTCACAGAACATTTCCCCAAACAAAGAACCATCTGTTGGCCAAAGAATGTTTTAGCTTGTAGGATCCTTAAGGGCTGTTTTGTGAAGATAAACTGAAATGCGCTTATCTTTTTTCAGATCTTTACTGACTGTCTGTGGTGGCCAGTGTCTTCATTCAGTCCTACGTAGTACTTGTCATTATGTCAGACACTGTCTCTGTTGTACCTGCATTGAGAAATGCTTAGTGTAGGCCTGTTGTGATCCAGTCATATTTCCTCAAACTCTTACCTTAGCCGCACATAGTCCTCCATAACAGTATGATGCTGTCCTTGTCTGTTCTTACTAACTGTAATTTGAGCTCATATGATTTTACCTCTCGTGTTATTTACCAGGAACTGCCCATTTCCCTACTCCTCCACTTCCTGCTCGTCTTGTCCTCTCACTCACTGACAGCAAACACACACGCACGCACACACACATACACACAAGCACACACTCACATACAAATACAAAACACAAGCGTTACAGAACAGGCTTCTTCAAAAAATATGGAACTGACTGTTCAAAATACATACGACTAAATCACACACACACAGTTCACCTGTCTTTCACTGTTTCCATATGGTCTCAACAAGCCTGTTTTCTCATTTGCTTACATTGTTTGTTTGGATGCATTACCTCGCTGCTGATCTTGTTAACCAACAAGTGAAAGCCGCAGTTGTGAGTTTCTCTGTTGTGTGTGGGGGGTGTTGTTGTGGTTTTTACTTTCACCATTCTATCCTGTTTTGGGCAAATGATAGTGTTGGTGTGCGTGTAGGCAAGTAGCCTATATCACAGATAGTTAGTATGCTAGTTTACCCCCTTACTGAGCCTCTTTAACTGCATACTGAGCAAATGGTGTCCAATATTGTGACAAGACTCAGGAGCATACATGTACACAAATATGAATAGCCTCTCAAGTGCTTTCCACTGATGCAGTTAGAAACATCATGACTGGGTGGAGTGTTACAGAGAGTTTCGTTTTGTTGTTTATGTTTCGAGAGTCTTCCCATAACAAGAATTGTACATCTTCGTGTACAGTACATTCTCTCCAGACACTCATGGCCATCCATGCACACACACACACACACACACACACACTTACACACATACACACGCACACACACAAAACTAACACAAACACCCACACATAAACACACATATAACACACAAAAGGCATGATAATTCACATAGCTTTGCTTCTGTGAATTCTGGGTGTGTTACAAAATATGGGAAGTCCTGTCAATGCCAGGCAGTTAGGGGTGACCCTGCAGGCAGAAGTGAGTCAGGCCCCCAAGCAAAACTCAACAATATGCTGTTAACACTGCTCTGACCACTCCCTGTGGAACGAGAAGGGGGTTATCATTTTTGTCCGAGAGCGTCTAGTGAAACACATGTACGTACACACACGCATGCGCATGCACACACACACACACACACACACACACACACACACACACACACACACACAGATGTATGTTTGGTAAATAACTAGTCTCACTAAAGCAGGGTACTCAGAACATGAGGGGCATGCAGGTCATAACTACAATCATTATCCATGTTTTTCTACATTGTGTGTCTATTTTTTTTTATTTTGTTAAAATCTTCTAAAAACGTTCTTTCTGTTTTTTTATACTTAATGTGTGTGTGTCTGTATACTGACTGTGTATATATGAATACGTGTTTTAATGTCTACATATAACACTTTCTATGTGGCGTTTGCCTGCTCATTAGTTTGTGTGTGTGTGTGTGTGTTTGTGTGTCTGTATACTGAATGTGTATACATGAGTTTGTGTCTTAATGTCTGCATATAACTCCTTCTGTGTGCCGTTTGCCTGCTCATTAGTTTGTGTGTGTGTATGTGTGTGTGTGTGTGTCTATATACTGAATGTGTATACATGAATTTGTGCCTTAATGTCTGCATATAACTCCTTCTGTGTGCTGTTTGCCTGCTCATTAGTTTGTGTGTGTGTATGTGTGTGTGTGTGTGTCTATATACTGAATGTGTATACATGAATTTGTGCCTTAATGTCTGCATATAACTCCTTCTGTGTGCTGTTTGCCTGCTCATTAGTTTGTGTGTGTGTGTGAGTATATTTGTGCGCATATGTGTGTGTCTGTGTCTATATACTGAATGTGTATACATGAATATGTGTCTTAATGTATGTATATAACTCCTGTGTGGTGTTTGCCGGCTCATCATTGTGTGTGTGTGTGTGTGTGTGTGTCTGCATGTAGACCTTTGCCTTCCTAGTCCTCTCAGGGCCAAATGAGGTGCACCTTGTATTTATACTTGATTTGAATACTGGCAAGGCCAAAACTGTTTTCATTTTACACTCAAGGACATCCATCACGTGCTGTGCACTTACGTGCTGTGTAATGTTCACGGTCAGATTGATCTGAGCAAAACACAATGGGCTATCACTGTGGATCAAGCAAGTTTTCTTTTGTTCTGTCGTTCATCTTACAAAGATCCCAACACTCTCCTTACTGGGTTTATAACTGCCATTTCTAGCCCATGGCTTTTTGGCCACAGTCAGTTTCCATACGGTTTGAATTAATCATGCCCTACCTTAAAGCCAGTCTAAGAGGGACAAATAAAAACACTGAGCTTTTATGGTGCTTCTCTGACTGGGTGTAAAAAATGCATGAATTTACGTTACACTTTACAGTAAAACATGACCTAGAAAGAGTTGTCCTCCTTAGGTACTAAGACGTATGTAGACCACAGTAGTGCACTGATGTGGTAAATATCAAAGCCAACATCCCATTTAAAATGACTCCATTGTTGTTGTGTTTAGTGTCCTGTGCGTGCTTCTTCTCTGTCTTCTATGACTTCTGGTGCAAAACCATAACAGTTGTTCCATTATCTCGGCACTTACATTTTTTCACCATCCCCAAAATAGTGGAAGTATATGTCACATGAAGATGTTGAAAAGCTGAACTCTTCGTTGATGGGGTGGTATTAAAGGTCACGGTCATATTTTAGTCTGTAGACCCTCTGCTTCAGCTCTTGCAGCAGGGTACTCTCAGACAAATGGTTTTTTTGTTCTCTTCTCGACTAAAACTGTCTGTTGTTGTGCACTCACAACTTCCTCTTCTGGGCCCAACTTCTGGGAAAGGCTGCTGTTAGTTCCTCACAGTGACCATGTCAAAAGTACAAGAAACAGGCTTGTTGTCTGCAGGCGAGGTGCAACCAGGTCACAATGTGACCTTGGCTTCTGAGCATGCTCACTAGGGCCGTGGTCTAGTTGTGAAGAATAACCAAAGCAAAGCTGTGGTTAGAAACGGGGGTTGAGGTACACAAACAAGCTATATTAGTAAGGCAAATAATAATTGTCTAGACACACAGCCAACTGAAATTAAAATATATATACACAAAGGAGGCAAAAATAAATACTAGTCCTCTGTTTTGTTCAATTAAAACTACAAAGTACACATTCCATTTTTTTGTCTGGGCAAAGCAGTCATTAGCCAAACATGTTGGCTACTTACAAATCCTTTCAAGAAGATTTTATCGACATTATATGACACAAAGCTTAACTATGTATGACGAGCTTTCCAACAATAGATTTCATGCTAAAGTACACGTTGATAGCAGCTTCTAAAAATAAGGAGTGGCAGGCCCCAGCTTCCTTTCTTCCTTTCTTCTACGTCATTGTCTTGCATCTTTTCTCCCCTGCAGCAACTCCTCAGTAATTAAGAACGCTAAGTCAACATTAAAGATTTAGGGAATTGGACATAACATTTCTTGTAAGGCAGCACCAAAATTGCTGATGGTTCATGTCAAACTTCTCCTCTCAACCTGATTTTTCCCTGAAGACTTGTCAGCACTCTCTCCACAACATACCCATAATGCCACATTCACAATATGACTTTGAATGAGGATACTATGTCTTCCTGAAATGTTGCTGATGTACTGTATTAACTAGAAGTAGTCTATGAGCTCATGTTTTTAATCAGTTGTGTGCACAGTACTGTAAACAAAAAACTGCACATGCAACTGTTCATGATTGTCATTATTGCTTTAGGTCATCACTCTGCCATTGATCCAATGATGGCCATTCACATCCCAAGTGTGTGTCAGTGGCATTAATCAGATATATCTGTGGCTGTCATGGAGCATTTATTTATTTATTTATTTATTTTTTCTTTCAATGACTCTGTAAGAATTTGCCTAGCAGAGCATTTTGTGAGCAGCTATAATATGTATGTAGGAAAGTCAGACCTTGAGTCTTGAAACAAGTCAAGTGTTGATCTTAGTACTGACATGGCAACTTTTCTCTCTTTCTCTTTCTCTCTCCCTTGATCCGCCTCTCTTTATCTCTTTTTCTGCCTTCTTTAGTCATGGAGGAAACGCTGGTTTGTTCTACGTCAGGGCCGCATGAGCGGCAACCCAGACGTGCTGGAATACTACCGGAACAAGTGCTCACGGAAGCCCATCCGCACCATCGACCTGCAGGAGTGTGAGGTCCACGTGCACTGCGGCGAGACACAGCATCAGCGCCAGCAAACGCCCCAGCCACTGCAGAAGCGCCCTTTCCAGAACCAGCACCTGTTTGTGGTGAAGACGGCGGCGCGCGTCTTTTACCTGTTAGCCAAGACTCAGGAGGAGATGAACAGCTGGGTCCAGAACATCAACCAGATCTGCACCTTCGGCACGCCCGATGACACAGGTGAGATCCGACACGCCTTCTCGTTGCTGGGCACAAACAAAGTTTGTTGCACATAAACAAAAGCTATTTTGTGGCATCCAAGAGTTGACATAGAAGTGAATGGTACAAGCGTGAACGCAATTTCTGGGTATGGAAAGATCTAGTATCATTCAGTGTCATATTAAGGTTCTTATTATTCCAATGAAAAATGAGCGATGATTTGTTGCTAGTTTGAGTATTGCTCATGGTTTTTGATTAGCAAAATAATTTTACAGATGATTAAAGATGATTTTTTGTGTTGCCTGTTAATGGAATTTGTAACCACACTTGGACTTGGGCTTATTATTCTCTGTAGGCCTGCACATCTAAATGCGAAAAAAGTTGTATATTGACACACGTCTACACATGACTTTTATTCCACAACTGGGCCCCAACACATAGACTAGGTTTCAGTTCTGTATCACAACAATATACAGTAGTTCCTGGAGATGTACATTCAGATGCTTTTAAAGTATTTAACTGAATTTGGCCTTTTTGCCAGGAAAGACACGGATGTAACCTCTGTGCATGAAAACAGACGCAGTGTTTGAACTCGCTTTAAAAATTTAGAAATGACCACATACTTCTGCATCTTTCTGTTGTCTGTTTTTTTTTGCGAATTGCAGGCCATTGTATTTCTACTTCCAGATATCTCACATCGGAAGAGAGGGTGTGATTTTCTCCTCAGGGTGTCACCCCTCAGTGTCGTGCATCAGAGACCCATGCGTCAGAGCCCCATGTTTGATAAGGCTACCTGTCATTCACAGACTTCTCAAGAAGCTTCTGTTAAGACTGTGGTTAGCCTAAGCTTGAGCTTGCATAAGAATTGCAACCACAAAACATGAGTTGGGGAAAAGCTCTCTCTTTCTCTTTGTTTCTCTCTTTCTTTTTCTCTCTCTCTCACACACACACACGCACACACAAACATACATACATACATACATACGCACATAATGCGGACACACACCAACAGCCAAATGTATCCACTATTGCTTAACCATAGGCTAACTTTACAGACCCAGAGGCTGTTGTAATGTGTCACTGAATGGCCAAAAGTCAGGCATCACTGTATCCTATAACTAACCTACAAAAGTCAGTGCAGGCTAGAGGAAACAAAAATGTATCTTGTAAACTTGTTACTTTTATTACTTGTTACTACCGTTACACTTGTCCTACCAAAAAAATAGGTCTGTTCAATTAATATTAATGAGGACAACACGTAATAAGTATATGAAATATCTAATTCAGTTAAATTCAACCTTTATTTAATTCTTGAAAATTCATAGTGGGTTAATTTTCAATAACACAGAGATCACAATCACAAACATAAAGAAATACAGATACATAAAAGCATCCATGGAACATAAACTACTAAATAAACCAAAATAAAATAAACACATATGCATTAGCTTTGGTCACACTACAGTCTTTGTTACGTACAACACCAGCCTTTTATTTCCAGGCAGTATTTTAGGTAATTTTGTTTCAGTGGCTTGAGGATAACATTACCTTGAAATAGGGCTTTTGAGTAATATCAAGTGTTACTGA
The DNA here is from genome assembly GCA_027481765.1 of Tenualosa thibaudeaui. NCBI lineage: Eukaryota > Metazoa > Chordata > Actinopteri > Clupeiformes > Clupeidae > Tenualosa > Tenualosa thibaudeaui. The sequence continues at coordinate 12,037,016 of JAIFZK010000009.1, read as the reverse complement.
CATCTTTTATCTGGGTGCCTCATCATTCTCTGTTACTGTAATAGACGTATATCTGGGAAATGTCGGTAGGAGAGGGCAATCATTTCTCATTTGTAATCATCAATTCTTCCATGGTGACGGAGCGAAGACTTCTCAGGAAGACTTCTCTGCGCCTTCTCCCTCTCTCCTCCGCTGGTTTAATTAAGGGCACTCATTAGTATTCATGTCCATTCTCTCCCCCTTTCTCTCTCTCTCTCTCTCTCTCTCTCTCTCTATCCCCTTGTTCCCTTGCTCCTTCTCTCCCTCTCTCTCTAACTCGGCTCGGCTTGGTCCTGGCCACACAACTAGTACACAGCACAGCCTTCAATGCTGGGCTGCACCATCCGCAGCTGCACACAAGGCCTGGCAATATGCTCCTGCCGTGCCAACAGCTCTGAGCCACACGGCGCCGACAGATGGCTATGTCGAGCGTCACACTCTGTCAGCTTTAGCCTTTGGATTGACTTAATCAGTCTGGTGAGAGAAGCAGGCCAGACCTTGAGTAACATCACCCAGGATGTTTGGTTGCTTGTGCAACATAAGTGGGACAGAATGGATGTTCAAAGACAGAACATGCTGTAGCTGACATTGGGCCGTTGCAAAGATTTTAGGCCCTATAGATAGACAAAAAAAATGGTGCAGCGATAGAAAAAGGCGTGTGACTGTCTGTAGCATAAAGATAGACCCCCCCCCTTTATCTCTATCTTTCTCCTCCTCACCCCCCCCCATTATTTTGTTTTCTTTCCCTCTCTTTGCCCATCTCACTTTATCACTCACTTTCTTTGCTCTCTCACTGCTGTAACTCACCACTCACACAAACAGACACACTTTAGATATGTCAGAGATAGAGACATGGGGAACATAGCAAAATGATTGATGGTAGATAGCAAGTGCACCATTTCAGCCCCGAGCAGTGGCACACTGAAGCATAACTGCAACTAACTGTGAAACACATGCAAGCGCACAAACAAGCACACATGTACACAACTAGATATTTACACATACACACACACACACACACACACACACACACACATTGTGTATACACAAATACAACTTGACATTAAATCACATTCGATATATGAAGTATGTCATAATCATTTCCATATATGGTTTATCCTCTCCTCTTCTGCCTCTTTCAGGAACTCCCTCATCCTGCCTTAGTCATGTTCTTTAGCACCACGTTCAGCAAAAACCATGATGTCATTGCTTTCGTTTGCAAGTACAGACATCTCTCATTCTGTCATAGTTTCCCTACAGTCAGAATTTCTACTCTACTCTAGGAATCTGAGTGTCGAGAGTTGCCAGCACTAAACAGAAACTGACCACACGACATCTTTCTCAAGAAATTACTTGTTTCTCTCTTGGCAAAGCCTAGAGCCCCCTGCTGGTGATAAGAGGTAGCTCCACAGTCAAGTACTTATGCAATTAAAATCACATATTGTCGTTACAAATTATTGCACTCACTCGCATCACCGTGTTAGCGGTTATTATCTGGATATTTATACATTTATTAATCCACCTGAACTCAAATCCAAAATGGTTACCTGCATCTTAACCCTAATATAACCCTAACCTTAAACTACATCCCAACTCTAACCCTGTCATCATTGTCTTTCATTCCTTCATTTGCTCTCTCTATCTCTCTTTATTTTCTCTCTCTCACTCTCTCTCTCTTGCAGACTCAGCAGACAGTCTGACTCACACTCCAACATCCCAGCAGCCTTCTCCTGTTCTTTCACCCCACATCTCAATCTCACCGAGGACAAGCACAGATATCCCCCCCAGCAGCAGCGCAGCAGGCAGGGATCGGGACAGCCATCCTCCCCCAGACTACCTCATCCTCTCGCAGTGCAAGTCGGGGACTGTCAGCATCAGGCAAAGGTCACAGATGCATGACTAGACTATATGTGTGACTAGATGCATGACTAGACTGTATGCTTGAAATTGGTTACCTGTTTATTCTGGTATGCTAAATAGTGCTGCAAATAAGTTGTTGATAAGCTATCCCATAATAGGGATCAGTTTGTAGAGTTTAATGCGTAATCTACTTTACATACTTATGTTACTTTGCTTGTGTCTATGTCTCTGTGTGTGTGTGTGTGTGTGTGTGTGTGTGCAGATGTGACAGCTTCACAAACTCTGAGCACTCACTGGAGCAGAGCTCATCAGAGACGGGTGGCGAGGACGTGTTCCCGTCACCCAACACTTCTCTGTCCAACACTGGTGCCATGACCTCGTCTGAGTCGCTCTTCCTGATTGGCCACGCTCCCAATCCTCCTTTCAGCGCACCCTGCTCTGCCACGGTGCCACCTCTCCTCTGCCCCTCCTCCTCTTCCCCCCGCTCCCTCCAGCACCTGCCTGAAGTCTTCTGCTTTGATCGGCCCTTCTGCCCCACACCGGACACTCCACACATCACTCACACCCCACCTCCACTGCCCCCCAAACCTACACACCTCACCGATGCCCTTGGCAACCCAATCGCCCCACCCACCTTCCACCGCCCCCGGTTGTCCATGCCCAGCTTGGACCACCTGAAGAGGGGTACGTTTTCACCCGCTCCCCCAGACACACACATACTGCAGCACCCACAAAAAGCCATGACTAATTCCTCTAAAAACAAGCCCAATTGTTTCCAGTTTCTCTGAAATCCACCAATTCTGTTTTATTTACGCTCTTGATTCAACACATCCTATTTCGCTCAAAGGTTTGCCATTTTATCTGTGTGTGGCTGTTATCCTTTGGCTTTGATGGAAGAGATAAAAGTGCCTCTTTTGGTGACAGTTGTTTGTTTGTTTGTGTGTATGTGTATTCTCAGGAGAGTCCGACAGCTCGGCGAGAAGGAGGAACAAAATAGCAAGCCTCCATCTGGTAAGAGAGCTGCAACGCAATCAGGGAGTGAACTTATGTTCCCAACGCATTCATATTTTAGCACAAAGCTGAGGAAAAAGGAGCAAGCTGTAACTAAGATTGTGGATGCTGATTAAATGAAGTCTCTTGTGCAGAAAGCACTTTTCTTGTCATTCATAGCTTATTGCTTCAACATTGCTTCTCTTCCTCCCTCTTTCCTTTCTCTTTTTTATACTTCTTTCCATATTTTTTGTCCATGTCTCTCTCTCTCTATCCCTCTCTCCCCTAGTGTTCATTAGTTGGCAGTGCCACTGTCCTGTGCGAGTCAGATGACTCATATGTGCCTATGGCCTCCCCACCGGTCACCACTGTTGACATGCCCTCTGACGGCTACATCCCCATGAGTCCCGGAGCCTTCCCGAGGACCAATGGGAAACCAGAGGCACCGCCTCCTCGCGGGGCTGACCTAGAGCCTCCACCAGTCAACCGTGACCTGAAGCCTCGGAGGCGGGGTAATCTCAGATACCCGTTATTTTCTGTTGACCTCAGCTATTTGTACTTAGAGATGGAAAATCAGTCCAAGGAATGAAAAGAGATGCATTACATTGTGTATGTCATCCATAGGGAACCATAAGAAACATAGAACATTGCAAAATGTGTCCCCTGCACTTGCCATCCGTTTTGGCCCACCACGTATCGATTCTGGCTCAACACTTAGCACAGGTGATGTGGCTAATTGGTAACCTGAGGCATCTGCAAAGCGTCTGTCTGCTCCATGGTGGGCAGATACTTTGTGCTTCAGCCAATCACTGCTGTTTGGTCGTGACACACATTACACACTGGAAACACCATTTGAATTCAAAGTTATCACTTACAGCCCTCCCTCTGTTTGCTGTTGCAGAACTAAATGAGGAACGCAGAAAGCAGTTGCAGAGCTAAATAAGATTTATCAGAAGCACTAGGTGGGGCTAGCCTGGCTAGTTATTTGGCTGTTCTAAAACGGATATTTCCACTCCTTGGTTATGATTGAATTGTGTTTGATGCTGTTGTAAAATCCCTGATATATGACGGCTAAGATTGCTTTTCAACAAAAGTTAAGGTTAAGGTGGCTGCGTTTGTGTGTTACTTAGCAACCATACAACTAACAGGTCTTCATTTAATGAAACTATGGCAGGTTAATTTGGTAACCGTTTTAGAGATGCAATAAGCTTGGGTTATGCTGGTTTTACTGCGCTACACGTCATGCCCAACAATTCCCTTAGCCACGGCCTCTTGTGGCTTATTGCTTACATCTGCCTGGCCAAAGAGCTGTATTAATTGCCATCAACTTCTTTACTGAATGGGTGGTACAAGTGAAACAAGTAAGGCTTTTACTTTCTGGGCCCAGAGGTTTCGCCACTTCTCACTATGCTGTTGTCCTGCAGACCTCTGTGTACTTTCTACATTGACCTGATGCAAGATGAAAGGTATAGCCCTGACAAGCTCGTCGTGCATAGCCATCAGCAGCTGCTGCTGCACGCGCTAGCACTTAATTGACATTCTCTTGCTCAGCCATGGCCGGTCACGCAGTGATCAGGTCAGCATTAATATCCGCTGTGTCTCAGCACTCCCCACCCTTCTCATCTCCATCCAAACCCCTATCCCCCAATCCAACCCCCCCCCACCCCAGGCCATGAAGGAGAGCAGCTGAGGAGAACATCTGCTTCCATCAGCTTTTATTAGACAGAAAACAGCAAAGGCAAATCATTTCAGCCTCTGCGCTTTTTGAAAAGGAACCACCAGAGCAGGGGTGGTGTGGGTGGGGGGTGCAGTGAATAGCAGAAGTTTTCTTATAGGCAGAATCAATATTTTTTGTTACATATATAGTATATTTAAATGTGTATATTTATTTATTTATTTATTTATTTCATCTGTAGGTTATTTCACTATCACTTCATTGGGGCATGTGGGGTAGCCGAGTCGTGTTTTTTGATGACGGCTAAATGTGGTCATTGCTGCAGAGTCATTAGGAGATGGTTCCCCTTTTTTCTTGTAGAAACTCCCCAGTCAAGTTTCTGTTACAGGCTAAACTTGTGATCTGCATGTGATGCCCCACCTAATCCTGCAGTGCGTACCATGTTCAAATACATTTCCTGGTTTGGAAATTCAGACATGAAGCAGCAGATCATATGGTCCTCACATGACATGACAAGTGATGAGTGTGCAAGGCTGAGAGGGGACCACCGTTTCAACTGATTCCACTGGTTATTTCACTGATTCTGTGGTCATGTATGGGTCACCCTCATAAGACCCATTTGGACATTTGCATTGGTTTTTCAGTTACAGTCAGTACAGATCGTTGCAGTCGTGCAGGGAGACGTGAGGTAACATGAGGTGTTTGTGTTCTCTCTGCAGCGCGGCCTCCGCCCCTTGACCTCAGAGGTTTGTCCACCATCCGAGAGCACCCCACGCACCTCCCTCTGGTCAGAACACACACAGAACCAAGGTAAGGCTAGACGACAACAGTGCTGTCCCCCTCATCCAATGCAGACCTCTGGCAGGCCATTTTTTCCTTCCTTTCCCCATGATTATGTTGGAAAGCACATGTAAATCTCATTCTCTGCATTGTAGTTGCATTTAGAAAGTGAAGCAGTTTTATGTTTATGTTTCATGTAAGTAGCTATTGTTACCTGTGCCTTTGTGTGATGCGTAAATCTGGCTCTGTTCCTTTGTGGTACAGTGATGTTTGAATTTTTTTTTTGTATTTGTGGTGTTTGTGTGTTTGTCTGTATGTCTGTGTCTGTCTGTGTGCCTCGTTGTGTCTTCAGTGCTTTGCAACCCTGTGTAACCTCAGAGAGAAGATGGAGGCCCTTAACTCCAGTGGACCCAGAAGCCTTCAGTACTCCCACAGTAATAAGACTTCCTCCCTCATTATATATTTATTGCTTTTGTTTCCATGTAGGGTCTAAATCATGTGAGTGGAAAGAATGCCTAAAAATAGCATCTTTTGCTGTCACTCCAGATGAATTACGTATGTAAAGTTTGGTTGTACAGACTGTTCCCTTTGATTTGATTTCAAAATAACCACAATGTCATGACAAGTAACTACAGCTTTCAGTCAAAGTCACTTTTATGTTTTTCATTTGCACCGTGCCTTTCACTGTAATTGATATTAACAGTCACATCAAAATCATGTATAATTAGTTCACTGAGAATAGTAATAAAGTACATTTTTAAAGTACTACAGAGCAAGCAAAAAATATTTCTTGTGTTAGGGATGATTTCAAAGTTGAATTGTAAATTCCTTGAAAGTCAGTGTGACCTCACTGAGAACTGACACATAGAATGTACATGTAGTATGACTCTTCTCAGAGGCCAGCCATTTCAAACATAAAGTTATAAATAATACCACCAGAAGTTATGAAAAAGCAATCAGGTTTGGCCATCATTGGGAGATATAAAAAGAGCTGCTAGTTGTTGATTTCTTTTAGCCCCCCCTGGTGGTTGGTGGTGTTCCACTGCAGAGGGCATTGTGAGCCTGTGTGCAAAGAGGGCAAAAGAGGAACTGCATGCAGGTGGAGAGTACCTGGTAAAATGCAAATTCCTTTGCTTAGACTGAAGCCCCTTAGGGCCACGCTTCCACAGTCAGTCATTACAATTTGCATGCAGGGTCCCTACAGAGTCCAGATCCTCTTTACCTAGGCAAATTGCTTTTCGCAGTCGGTGATCTGGGATTTGTTTTCTCTCATCTAGTGAGAATCCTTACCCTTTTAGAATAATAACCTTTCTCAGGAGCAAACACCTTATATGTAATGCCCATCGAGAAATTAATTTGTGGTGTTTTGTCTGTGTTAATTGATTTGTAAAAAGCACACAGCACGGCTGCACCATTTAGGCCTCTGGTGTAAAATTAGGACATAATGATGTCCTAAACAGTCTTGAGTAATGGCTGTTGCCATGCTCTCTCATAAGTCATTCTGACAGTTTGTTGTCTGTAATATAACAGTGTCATGCTGTGAGTCTAAGGTATTACCGTCAGTGTTGTCATCTGAGTGTTTGGATGTGTTGTTTTTCAAAACAATTTATTTTGTGACATAAACCTTAAAGAAGTGCAGAGTCTCTCTCGTACTCACAGACATTAGTGTTTGACATTCCCATAAATACGGTTTACAATTTGACACACAAAATTCAGCAGAATTCCTTAGGGGGGATGAAATTACAGCGAAAGGATGTTTCATTTTTTTTATAAATACTTGGTGACATTTTTAATGTCTCAAGATTAAGTGCATTACCTGCACAGAGAAAGAGAGCCCTGTATTTGTCATTTCTTTGTAAGAAAGTTGAATTTCTCAAATGATCTTGTCAATTTTAGGTCTTTATACTGTAGTGATGATGTAGGATACTTTCTTAAAACAACTAATAATAACCATAGTTCATAGATCATAGATCATATGATGGGGTTGAGAGTGAGTGTATATGTGTGTGTGTTTTGTATTGGTGTTAATGATTCTATGTGTGCATTTTTGTATTGGTGTTGATGATTGTATTTGTGTGCATGTTTCCTCAGGACAGACAGTTGTTTTTCCCCATGGTTGAGTCAGCCTTGCAGCAGCCGTGGATGAGGAGCTCCCGTCTGGACTACCTGTCCCTGGACTTCAACTCCGCCTCCCCTTCACCTGTGCTTAAGGTAGGCTCAACACACCAGTACCATAAACCTGGGGAGCCAGGTTTGACTTTGACCCGAGGTCATTTCCCAATCCTTCCCCATATATCTCCCCCAGTCATTTCCTGTCATATCTCTACTGTCCTACCTGATTAAAGCCAATAAGAGCCCAAAAGATATACTTAAAAATTGCTATAATATTCAAATAATATCTCCAGGCAGGGCTGGCAGCAGGCATTGTGTTGCTTGCTCACATTTGCTCTATGAGTTTCAACTCCTGTCATTTAAATCATCGGACATGTGGACACACCCTCAACTCGTTTGTTGAGTCCCCTGTTTGTGTTCATCACAGATGAAATGAGCATGGGGGTTTGTGATGCCTGTATGCACATTTGGAGGGAGAGGTGGACGGGGTGTGGGGGGAGGGGTGGGGGGTGGACTGCCGCAGCATCTCAGACAATGACTCATCATATTTGAGGCTTGTCAGCTCTGCAGGAGACAGACGTACTGACAGGAATATCAATGCATTTCTCCCTTTACTCATGAAGCAGTGCAGTGTTGTGAGCTTCTGCACAACCCTCTGCAGGGCTGGACTCACAGATGCTGGTGAAGAGTTTGTACTTGACATGTCGGTGAGGGTAGAATGTATCTCCTAAACTCACTAGAGATCAGACAGACTGAGCTCTTTTAGTCTAGCTCATAAGGGTGCTAACAAATCTAAACCAGTAACTGTAAAACATGGGAAGAATAGTATAATTTATTTACTTTCTATAAATGTTTTAGCACATCCCAGTGGTTTTGAAATTGACTGAGCATGCACTGTCTTTTGTTGTTTTATAGCCAGTAGGTTAGGCATTTTGCAAGCATAGATATCTGTACTGAACCTTGAGTTGCTTAGGATGGAAAATAAACTCTGCTTAAAGAATCAGAAGGGTACAACAGGATACAACAGACCCCCTGTGTCTCAGTTTCAGTGATCTTTGACTTAGGTTTGTTTGTCTTCCTACAGAAGCCGCTCCTGGCCGACGAGCACAGGGTCGACTACGTTCAGGTAGACGAGAAGAAGACTCAGGCGCTCCAGAATACCAAACTGGAGTGGAAGGATGTTCGCCAGTCCAAAGCGTAGAGCGGCACACTCGGTGCCACAAAAAAGCACCAATCAAGAGCAGTCCACAGGGCTGTCTCTCTCAAGCACTGTGTAGCATATAAATGTGCAAGGACCAAAACCCTCTAGGAACACAAATCGCCTGGATCGATGACAGAAGAGAGCAATAACAAAATTCCTTACTGCCCGATGTTCACTGTCACTGAAGGGGATGGAAAAACAAGCCAGTCAGCTTATCGCAGCCAACCATTTACAGACAGGCAGCATTTTTCTACACTTCAGCTCAGTCATGTAAAGACGTCAACGGGCTCCATGCTCTCTGAGTGGCCTGGACAGGATCAGGCTTATTTGGGCCTCCTGACTGGCCTTTTATGTGTCCACTGTGAAGGACAAGGAAGGACACGTGTACTCTGAGAGGCACTCAAATAGCGGCAAATGAAGACACAAGAACATGACAACTACAGACACAAAGCTCCTTCTTGGCTGTGCTGCAGCCTTGTTCATTTCAACTACTGATTGTACTGGCTTGTAAATATGAAGGAGTTGACTACCTAGCATTATATTGTTACCATTAATCTGCCTTCATTACAAGACAAAAGTAAACATACTCAATAGCACTGTAGCGCTTCTCAGTAACAATGATTTAAATAATATATTATAACTCACTGGTGGGTCCAGAAGCCCAAAAGGCGATATGTAAATTTGTATGTATTTTGCATCTGTGTGTGTGTGTGTGTGTGTGTGTGTGTGTGTGTGTGTGTGTGTGTTTGTATGTATTTGTATATGTGTATGCATGTGTGTGTTTGTTGGGCGGGGGTTCGGGATTCTTGTCTGTATTTGTCTAAATGGCAGCACTTGTGTAAAAATTTCCCATCACAACATGTTTTAATGAATGACAATAAGAGACCTAAATGACCTGTGTTACCTGTGGTACTACTCACAGACCTCTGTCGCTTACTATAAAGTTCCTCATCATTTCAGTCATACAAGCAAGCACCTTTTTGAAGTAAAGATATAATGCTTTGAGATATTGTGTTTAAGATTTATGTATTTTGAAATGTCTTTTTTCAAGACAATCTATTGAGTAAGGACATCCACAGGGGGTGGAATGAATGAAAAAAGTCCTAGTGATTGGTTCAGTTTTTTCTTTAAGCTGCTGATTGCTTTGTTTGTTATGTTTATGCAAATAAATCACCTTTGAAATTAATTGCTTTGTTCTTAGATCAAAAGTCATACAACTTTTAGATTACATGAAATGTTATACTCTAAATTTCAGTTCAGTAAATGTTAATCTAAGTAGGGACTACAGATAAGATGTTATAGCGAATGCAGAAATTGCTATTAGGTGTGAACCTGAATCTTAATTTGGTGTGAGACTAGAAATGAGAATGGAAATTGAGCTTGAAAAGGTTTAATTGGCCATAACCATAATACACATAGGCAATGGCAAGAAAAGGGAATAATTCATACATTACTGTAATTACTTTTTTGAATAAAATCATGCAAGCATAAGGTGGCATCATCAATGCTAAGCGTTTTGTAAACACACTTTTTGTAGCATTCCTCACACTATTCTATGCTAGCTCCCCATTAACCTTAAACGCTTAAAAAGCTTCTTAAGAGGCCTTGGCTTCATCAAAAAACACAAATGAGACCAGCATACCCCTAAAACAATAATACAGAGTTTCTCCGCACACACTGAAGGGAGAGTTGAGATGTCTCTCTGGCATGTTTTATTAGGTCCTTGGTTTAGATATGATGAAAGTTGACTTGGACTACAGCTATAGACATTTGACAAACATACAGAAGTGTGATGTGATCCAGCATTACACATTAAATATAGATGGGAAATATGGTGGTTCCTATCTTCCTGAAATTCTATGTATAGCACTGGGAACCCTAGCTCTGTATTCACTTCATATTACTCCAATTATTGTTCTGTTTATAGCTCTTGTAGGCCTATGAAGTACAAAAGGATACAAAATGTTAAATCTTGATTGACTGGTCAGAAACACATAAAGACTATGTTATTTGGAGTGGAGTCCATATCATTTCTATGAGGACCTCAGGTATTTCAATTAGGCTGCCATATATAATGTGTCAGGTTATTAACAAGTAACAGGCTATTAACATCACAGGTCTAATATTTCTTCAAGAGTTCACGCAATTAAGAGTCAAGAGAAAAAAATATCCATTGAGGCAAACCAGTTGGTGTCCATAGCGAGATTTATTATGAAATAATGAAACACCCGGATGTCAATCAAATCACCAAGTCAAAAAACACTTAACTGATATTTCTTTTCAAAACATGACAGTACAGTTATGCTTCATTTGCACATTTCATTTGCTCCACGATAACTCTCAACCATGGTCATACTCCTCAAAACGTACAAGCTATTTGATTTTTGGAAGCTGACTTGTCAAAAACCACCCACACTTTCTTGAATTCATCACACAAATGTCAAAATAGCTAAATTAAACCACACCATAACAGAAGAGTAATCTAACCTCAAAAGACATTGTGTTTTTAATAGTTGAACTAAATACTAACGTTTAAAAGTTATCAGTTACAATATGACTGGGTGACATCTCGCTTGTACATCACTGGTGTAAATCCCCAACAACATGTTGTGCTAATTCTGATTAGCATGGTTTTATTAGCAAAACTGCAATGCTGCCAAGAAAATAACACTTAATGATACTGACCTGGGAGAATTTATAGGAACCTTCAAATAATGAGGAAAAGAAAAGAAGCATCCTTTGTCCTGGTATTATATTTAGAACCCTATACAGGCCAAAGAGTTTGTCAGGGTTCTAGAACCTAATATGTCCACAGTAAGCCACAAAGTGCCACTTACAGCAACCACAAGGGCCAGATCCATCCCAGAATTCACTGCTTTCGGGGTAGTTATTTGTGATGACAGCAGTAGACAAAAAAAATGTGCATTTAGGGGGCAGTGAGGATGACACAGCATTCTTTTTTTCCGCCATGTGTGCAAGATCTGTTCTGTTGCAGATGGTAGAACTCAGAGTGATCACAGAAATCGCATAACAGAGAACAATCTATTCAAAATCTGTAAATACCATACTAATCCATAATAACATAATGTTCAGAGCAATGATACGCTTGGATAACTGCTTCAAAATTACATAGGCCTACATAAACCATAACATAAAGAGCCTAGTCTTTTTATGATATGACTACCCTGTCAACAGCATTCTGTTCAACTGTGGTACATTGTCAGTGACTTGTACTGTTCTTTTTTTATGTCTTTGACCCGTAAGAATATAATTGCACAAAGAATACCTGCAATGACCATTTCATGCAGAGATAACAGAAGAGTCAACAGACTTCAATTAAAGATAACCCACAATAAATAATAGCGGGATTTGATTGATCAGGATTTGTAGAGCATTTTACAGACATAATGTTGAAGAGAAAAAGAGCAATTGAGAGATGGGTAAAAAATGCCCAGTAAAGTCACAGTGCACTGTAGGACACATCCAGACTGACTGGCACAAATGTCTGATTAATGATTAGTGCTTCTTCAGGTTGAAATGATGAAACATTTTTTTGTTTGTTCCCACTGTTCTTGTGAAGAAAACTAAGAATAATATGCATCCCTTAGTTTTGCTGAAATCCTTAGCAGATAGAAGGATTTTGGTTTCACACAGACAAACTGGTAGGAGCAGCTTCCTTTGCAGCATCCACTCTGTGTCACTGGTCTTTTGGTGGTGCTCGTCTCGCTTGCATTGATGCAGATCGTGTATTCTGAAGTAATGACAGTTTGTAGTGTCGCTCACTATTTTGTTCAGGAACCGTAAAACGTTGTGCTATCCTGATGATGCATGACAAGTTGAGTTCGTACCAAAACATCAGTGAAGTGTCAGCTAGGTGTTGTTGCTGCCACTGCTTCCTTTGATTTGATGTGGGCATGGTTGTGACGGTGTAATTGCCCAAATGAAGATGTACTACGTGTAGTGTACTGATAGGTGTGTGATTGAAGATGTTATGGGAATAATCATCTAGTGCTATCCATGTTGGTGTGGTTTTATTTTGTTTTGTTTTGTTTTGTTTCGCGTGGCATAGCACCTGAAGTGTGTCTCTAACAGTGGCGATTATGTGTGTGCATGTGTCTGCAAGGATTGTATGTGTGTGTGTGTGTGTGTGTGTGTGTGTGTGTGTGTATGTGTGGTGTGGTGCCAAGTGTATTGATAAAAGTGAGCAGTCTGCATAGGGTGGGAATGAGCATGAGTACAGTACAGCGTTCTGATGGAACCCCTCTCCCTCGTTCCAAACAGCTGCCATTTTCTTTTTTTTTTTTGGGGTCCTTCTCTCGTAACATAGCCTGGGTGTTCTCTTTCCAAAAAAAGTTCAAGAATAAATTAGATGAAGAATAGTGCTTTTTTCAGAGCAGGACAAGAAGAAGAAGAAAAAAAAAATCTGTCCTTTTTTGTAGTTGTCCCTTATACCTCTGTTAAAGAGTGGAAGTTTATTTCTTAAAGGGCGCTAGCCGGCTGAGGTTCTGCCAAAACGGGGATGTGCTCCTTTTGGGCTCCCCATACTCATAGCCGTCAGCCTGGCACAACCCGTCTGGCAGCAGGTAGGGGCCCAAGTTCATGGGATCCAGAGGGGGAGGGTACGCCGGGGGCCCCGAGCGACCTGCACCAAGGACAGCGGGGGGCATCAATCAGCACAGCACAGACAAAGACGCAGGTTTGGCAGCAAATGAAAACCATGACAACTTGGTATGACACATAAGAAGAGAATGATACATAACACACATTGCTTCACATATGATTTAAGGACAGACCCTAAACCAGGGGTCTCCAACCTTTTTTCCTCCTAGAGCTACTCTGACAAAATCAATGTGGCTGAGAGATACTCTACTATTTTATATCAGTATTACTGATAGTCCTGGAGATAAATATTACATCCTTTGACATCTTACATTTACGGCGTTTAGTGTAAACAACTCTTCTGAAGTGTCATTTAAATTTGTGGCGCATTTATTTTCCATAGTTATAGCCAAATCTGGTGTGCACAACCAACTTCAATTCTCATCTGAGAGCAGTAAAACTGGGACAGAGTAAGATGTTTGAATTTGATGTAACTGAGATTTTAACAGGTTTAACACCTTTTGTGACTTTGTTATGAGATTTATTTACATTTCACAGAGAACTACTCTTAAGCAGGTGGCAAGCTTCTGGTAGCTCCAAAGGTACCTGTTGGAGATCCCTGCCCTAAACCAACTGAAGGATCCAGTAAGTATGTTTATCTCTTTGGTGACTCATACCTTTCTGTTTGGTCACCCGACGCACTGTCAAAGCTGCCTGCCGCTTCTGGTACTCTGAAATCTCAAACCCTGAAAAAGACACAGTGTGGAAATCACAAAGAATACAACACTATTACATAGTAATAATACATCAAGTGTATGTGATATAACACAGTAATAAATCACTTTTTTTATTACTGTATTACAAGTAATCAATAAGTTGTTGTGAAATGTAAGAAAGCAGTGAAAAAAATATCAGTCACTGTTTCCCTAAGCCAAAGAGTATGTCCTCAAATGCCTTGTTTTTCTTCACATGATTTAATTTCCTATCACACAGGAGCAAGCAGAGCTAACAATTTTAAGACTTTAAGAGGCTGCAGAGAATTTTTGCAGAAATTTTTCCATGTCCAAAATAGTTGTCAATTATTCTAGTCTATTAATAGTCTATTAATCGATAGGCACACATACACACACACGTGAGCACGCGTGTGTGGATATATTTCATACCAATCTTTTCATCCTCCTGTACCATCTTGCGTTCCTCGTGGAAGGCCCGTAGCCAGCGAATCTTCTCCTCCAGTTTTTTGGCGATGAAGAGGTGAATGTCGTCACACTCCCTGTGGCGCAGCTTGAAGGCATTCTTCACGCTCACGTTAAAGTCATCGTCACGGCCATCAAGGGCGTCCACCACCTCATAGTGGTCCATGTCTATGCGCCCCTTGTAGTACAAGATGTCTCTACGAATCAGATCCTGCAAGGGAGAGAGGGAGATAGGGAGACAGAGAGACAGAGAGAGAGAGTGTGTGTGAGAGAAACTAATATCAGAAAGTGAGAATTAGTTGTTCTCAGGTGACAATTAGGCTGTTTGTGGGTGGCCAGATTAGATAGTCCTTCTGTCTTTTTATTCACCCTCTGAGTCCTTGTATTTTTTTCTCTCCAAAACACCCCCCCCCCCCCCCACACACACACACACACACCTCTCACTCAACACACACACACACACACACACACACATACACATTATGAAGGATAAATCTGTTCAAAAATCTATCAATCAAAATGTATCTTGGGTAAGAAGAAAATAGCGTGAGAAGGATTACAAGGATTACAAGAGGCTGCTCAAATATACCCCAGCACTGATGGCAGCACTACAGCAGGCTATCAAGAGCAGGGCAGTATTCAGGTCATCTGAAATACTGTAGCGTAGCATGTGTAAGCCCAGGTCTAATTCTGAGTAATCTATTTTGGAGAGATATTCTGGGCATGATTTCATTTCTCATTTCCTCTGAAATCCGCTGTCCCCGTTTCTTGCCCCCACACCTACCCTTCCCACACTCACACACACACACACACACCTCTCAGCTACACCCCATCTCTCTCCAGCCCCACCTTTTTGCACAGCACCAGCTGATGGTCGAAGAGGAAGAAGACCCTGGTCTGGCTCCTCCCATACGGCTGGTAGATCCAGGACAACTCCCCTGTGTAGACCAGCTCTGAGCTGCGATCCAAAATATCCTCTCCCTTCACACACACACACACACACACAAACACAGACATGCACATGTACACAGAGAAAAAAAGCCATATACAAGAATAAGCTTCTAGCATGTCCTCAAAAAATAAAAAGTATACAATGACACTCATACTCACAGAGACCATACAAATAACCTTACAAGTGTTAATATCATGTTTAACCACACAGTCTTAAAGGACACACACTCAGACACACTCAAACATGCATGGCTTGATGTGCAGCCATGGTGACTGTCTGTCTAATAAGTCTCTCCCCTCTCCACGTTAGCAGTGATGCATTTCCCTTTTCTGCGCATGTAACTCGATGAGCAGGGAGCGTTTGGAGAGAGTGACGCACATAACAGGTCACCTGACAGTGATGCCACACGCTGCTGATGACGACTCCGACCGCGAAGCGCTGTGACCTGAGAAAACCTCCCCAGGAATCAACCCTCGTGGTCGACTCGATGCCATTCCAAACACAACGTCCTGAAGTGACGTGATATGACAGTCCAAGAACTTCACCTCTGCAGCATGCAGGTTGATGCTCTGCCACTGATGTGAGTTTGCTAACCCACTGTTCACCCTAGAGGTGTGTGTGTGTGTGTGTGTGTGTGTGTGTGTGTGTGTGTGTGTGAGTGCGTGAATGTGTGTGAGTGTGAGTGTGAGTGTGTGGGTTGGTAGGTGGGAGAGCTTGTCACTTGGAATCCACCCAAGCAAAGCTTACCAGTAGCAGTGTTGTCTGAACATGTTTGCAAAGACCACAGAGACTGGAGGTCAATGAGAGCCATCAACGTCAAAGCCTAACTGAAGTTGCACCTCTGCCTGCTGAGCTCCTGAAGAAGAGGCAGTGCGATTAGTGGATCTTACCTCCCAGTCCAGTACCGATGCCTGCCATTGGGCAATTTTGTCGATGTTCTCCAGGCGACGTTTCCGCTCGTTAATCTGCTGAGTGACGTTCCTCATCACAGCAAGTGCAGCTGCTACGTACCGATAATCACTGGGAGAGTCACACAGGCCATAGAAATCCAGTGTAAATCAATCCATATCCTTCTTGTTTCAAGTCACCAAATTGGTGAAAATTTTATACAATACAGACCGAATAACAAAGTGGCAGCTGACATTAACTGAATGGGACACAGCAACTTGCTTATTATATTAACGCTAGCCGCCACTTTGTCATTAGGTCTGAATTGCGTAAAATTTTCACATACTTTTTCCTACCAACAGTGATCAGTGACCTGGAACAGCAATGGATATGTATTGATTCATGCCAGAATTTCTCCTTTAAGTTAATCATGTTATAAGGGTGAGTAGATCTCACAGCTAAAGCTGAGAAATATGCTTTATGAAAGAACACACAAGAACAGTGTTATAATGGTCAACTACTATTTTATTCACTAATGTCTCGCAATCAAACAACCATGGATAAAAATATATATTTTGGCAATTGGGGGCACATAACTAGGACAGGTCATGGAAGATCATGCGAATGAGGCCATGGAAGAGTTCTTTTCTTCCTTTTTTTCCAATAAAAATATCACAAATCCTTGTGTAAAAATAAAAATATTCATCAAAACACAGGTGAAAACATATGGGTAAAAACCTCACTCCGCTTTTTTAAGTGTAACTACTTCCATCCTAAGAAATACTTTATTTTTGGAGTAGAGCACGCCAGTTCTTCAAAAAGGTGGGTAAACACTTTGTTTATGCTAAAGTAAGCCATCTGCACATATTTCAGCTGATCAAATCAAATCTTGCGTCAAAATCTTTGACTGTCTTACCTGTGATCCTGGACAGTATATTTGAGCAGCTCAGCCAGCTGCAGTGGGTATTTGCAGATCTTCTGCACTGGCGTCAGCAGGAAGCCATCGATGGCAACGTCCATCATTTGCTGCTCCAGTCGGCAGGCTTCGAAAAAGTGCTGGAAACGTGCGTCCCGCATCAGCCGGGCCAGCTCCATGCAGGCGTCCACGTGGTTGTTGCAGTACTCCGAGTAAATCCAGAAACCATCTTGCTGTACTCAGGAACACGTCAAATCAAACAAATCATGTCAAACACATGAAACAAACTATAATCATAAGAGGTTAAAACATATATTCACATAAATGGAACCTTCAGTCATTCTAAGGTTTCAGTTACTTGTAGATGCTAATGCTACCTCACCTGCTATCAAAATGGACAGTTGCTATTGACATGGCAAGACAAATGATTTTTAAAGTGATTTTATTTTAAGGTTTTCTAGACTTTCAGTCTTCTTCAGTCAAGTCAGTGACAGGAAAATGCAGTCTCCTCAGAGCCTTATAGCAGTTTTCCAGATTTTGCATACGGTGCAGACATATTGCATTCTTAAAAGCTAGCCTGCCTTGGGTGTCTACTCTGTATGACAGTTGAGTCAGTCCTGTTTTTTGTCAGAGAATCTGCTTATAGAACAATTTTTCTGATGTCATTTTAAGGAAATAATAATTTCCTGTAAATGGCAGCGAGAGATGCATTTCAGATGCTTACATGGGGGAAAAACTGCAAATATATAGCAGCTCTTTCCTCATGGTTATTGCCTATTTATGCTGCTGCCTTCAGAATGTTGACTAGCTTTAGATATTTGCACACCTAGTACTTCCCTTTTTTGGCCTCAACACAACCTCACACACAACATGCACGAAGAGCAGATTACTTTCTGCTGACAAATGCCATGTTGTGTTCTTACTTCTTTGCATGAGGTAAAGTGACTCACATGTTCCAGAAAGCATGGTCCAATTTCACTGAGATGTGGCTCATCGGTGTTGAACTGTTTCTCAAGGTCTCTAACAAAGCCCAGCTGGAATCTGTAGATATCCTCCACATTCCCAAAAATCACTTTAAGCTGGTCCTCGTTAAACATGTCCCTCCGCTTCTTGCAGTGCCTCACGTACCCCTGCAGAAAAGAGACAAGGGCATATTTTTGATGGAGTTTACACAAGAATACAATGCCTTTAGAAAGACTTGACATCCTATCATTACAACAACCGTTTAAAACACACACACACAGAATGCAAAATGTCCTTTTTTATTCATAAATGTGCTTTGTCAGCAAGCATTTTCAGTCAACTTTCTGTGCACATTTTACATTGTACAATAATTCATAATAAATTTAAGAAATCACGCTACAGCACTGCTGCGGTTGATATGAATTGTTTTGTTTTGTTGTCTCTATCAAGTGCAGAACCGCAGTGAAAACTGCCTGCACTAAACAGCAGAATATCTGTTATGTAATCCTCCTCTCTCTCTCTCTCTCTCACTGTCTCTCTCTCTCTTTCTCACTCTCTCACTCTCAGCTTACTCATCACTACAATAAAAATCTCATCCATTCACGGGGGACGCAAAGAGAGATTCAGTGTGAGAGAGGAGGTAAGGACAGAGTCAGGCTACAGGAGGAGAGTGAGCTGCACTAATAGCTCCTTGCAGACCCTGGTGAGTCGTACGCCTGTTACGCAGTTTTGTATGAATATGCGTCACTCTTCACTTGAGTCCAATTGCATAATAAGTTTGGACTGTGTGTGTGTGTGTGTGTGTGTGTGTATGTGTGTGTGTATGTACATATGAATTTAAGTGTGTATATATGATGCATTTGTGTGTGTGTGTGTATGTACGTATGTGTGTGTGTATGTATGTATATGTATGTGAATGTATTTATGTGTGTGTGTGTGTGTGTGTATGTATAGGTGTGTGTATATGTGTGTGTATGTATGTGTGTGTGTGTGTGTGTGTGTGTGTGTGTGTGTGCATGCTGTGAATGGGTAGTCACCCTGCAGTGCTGTGCTGAAAGCAGGCTTTCTAAAAGCTTTTCCATGTATTCACAAGGATGAGCCTCTGGACACTGCCAGACCAAGTGGAAAGGCCTCTCCAGACAGAGAGCGTTTCAAAACATGTTCCACTCACTCAAGTCCAACCTGTTAGCTCTTCTATTATATCACAGATAAATCACATAAGAGCCCACTGCTGTGAGCTGAATCCCAACTTGTGTATGGAGCACATCCTTATGGCTGTAGACAATCTCCACACATATGTACAGTACATACATACATCTATAGCAATAACACATATAATCCTATGTGTATAATTATTTCAGTGTCCACTAATAAATGTATAAATGAAGAATTTAGTTCCAAGATGCTATAGCCTCCATTTTAATGAATTTTAAGAAATAGTTTTTGTTTACATTTTGGTTTTCAGATATCAGTAGATGTACATTTGTGTTGGTTTTAATTGACATTTACATAATAAACAATTTGATCAATTATTACTGAAATACACAATTAAAAAACGACTTTTGAATATTATTAAAAATGTATAGATTTATAGCTTCTTACAACCAAATTCTTCAAATACATGGACTGGTCACCCCAAGAAGGCTTTGTGTGCATGACACAAGAGGACCGAACAGAAGCTCCCTATGTCCTCTACTTTTACTTCATTTTGTCTTCATTTTAAATTCCTCATTCTCTAATGTTGAGAAGCCACTGAGACGTCTCATTCACTTAATTTATATATCACAATAACATTATAATAACAATAATACAATTAATAATACAACATGAATTCTATGTGTATGTGCTTGATACAGTAAATGAGCACAAAGGTGCTGGTGCTACCTCACAGATGTCTTTGAGATGTTTGATGTAGTGGCGCTCGGTGCTCATGATCTCGTTGATGACGTTGGCCCTCATCTGGTCGCGGTTCTGGACGGGCTGGCCCAGGCACAGGCAGTCGGTGGTGGGGTTGGGGCTGGCCTCCATGTGGCCGTTGTGCACCTCGCTTGGGCCCTCCACTGCCTCCACAGCGCCACTCTCGTCCTGGTTCACCCACAGCTGCGCACACATGCACACATATAGGGGAAGATGGATACAGGACTAGATCAGACATGCCTAACCACAAGGCACACTGGGAGCACTCACGAGTTGAGTTTCCCCCTCCATACCACTCCCACCCTATAATGTAATGTGCTCATTCCACAAAGAAAAAGCCTCTTTGGTTTGTGTGTGTGTATGTGTGTGTGTGTGTGCATGCGCACGTGTGTGTGTATGCGTGTGTGTATGCGTGTGTGAAGAAGCCTCGCTTGAACTCACTGATGCAGCACTATCAAGAGGTTCTGTTAAAAGTGCCCTGCTGGGCCAATGGCTTTTAGCTGTCACCTGGAAAGGACTCATCTTGCACCCCTGTTCAACTTCCTCTGCCAACTCCTTCCTGAAGACACTCTGACCAATTTCTCTTTTTCCTCACAGAAACCACAAAATGCAACAATGGCTAATAATGCACAAGGATACTGTATAATGACATCATTTCAATATTTTTCTCTAGCCACAGAATGTAGCATCTAGCAATGTTTCTGAACATTCGACTTTATACTTTTCAGTGCATTCAAAGCTTTAGACAGTTTCTGTATATGCTGTTCTTTACTGCTGCGTATGTTTAATATAAGGATTTAAGGACACTGAAAAAACGCTGAGAAAACATTCTGTTTATAAAAAAAGACCTACATAACAACCACCCTACTCACACTCCCACTATACAAAATGTTTCAGCTGAAGACAGTTGAATATAGTTGTTAGCTGTTAGCTAGTTAGTTATATGTGGGTACATGGGGGTATGGCTGTTGGTGGTTATTCATATGAGTGTTGTTAATGTGCGTGTGTGTACGTGTGTGTGTATGTTTGTGACAGCTGTGGTGTGTGGCAATGAAGCTGAAAGGTTCTGAGGCAGAAAAACAACACAGGCAGCCCCGAGTCAACACACCAGCCACAGGATCAAGCGTGAAATCAGAACACATCCACTGTCAGCACCACATGAGTTGAAGACCAGCGAACAAACACACAAAAACACACATATATTCTGTCACTTACATATACAACCACACACACAAATTCTCTCTCTCTCTCAAAGCCAAACACACACGAAGTGAAAGACAAAAAGCGGCACCATGAGACGAATCACCTAAAAATGTAATAAAGATTGATTTGCACGCATGACAAAGAGGACAGAACAGAGACAAACATTTTGGCAATTTATTTCCTCTATTTTTCACTTCATTTTACCACCTTTATATTTAATACACCTCTAAATACACCTTTATGTTTTAAATTCACACAATATCACCTTTATATTTCTTAATCTTTTATTTGGGCTCACATTCACAACAACAACAACAACAACTCCTCTGATGTGAAAAAGCCACTGAGAAATCTCATGCTTATTGTTATTACTGTAAGAACTTCCTCCTCCTTTAGGCGCACGGCATGTTGCGCACGGCATGTTACACACGGCGTACACTGCCTCAGCCCAAGTGAAATCTTGACATATGGCTGAGTTTCCCTCATGGCTTAAAATATTCATATTCCGATGCTGAATCTGAAAGGGCTGGGCATTAGCATTCATGCTGTTTTACATTGTGTGCCTTGCTTTGTAAAACTGAAGCATTTGCTGGCTTTGCACAGAAAGCCTCCCCTGAAAAAC
This sequence comes from Tenualosa thibaudeaui, assembly GCA_027481765.1. Classification (NCBI taxonomy): domain Eukaryota; kingdom Metazoa; phylum Chordata; class Actinopteri; order Clupeiformes; family Clupeidae; genus Tenualosa; species Tenualosa thibaudeaui. The sequence continues at coordinate 12,015,124 of JAIFZK010000009.1, read as the reverse complement.
AGACCTAACTCTTGATCTCGCAAATGAGAACCTGACACAGTTGAGTAAACCCCCCTCCAATATATGCTATTTTACAATGAAAAGAAAACATATAGGACGTCCTTCCTTTCCTGAAACTTGCTTATCTAATCATAATCTTCTACCTTTATTTCAACCATTCAGCAGTGAGGCAAGAAACTCAAAGGCATTTGTGCATTGCTTGCTGGAAGGCAACTCAGGGAGCTAAACAACTGTCACATCCCATTCTCTTCAAACAGAACTCATTTTGCTGATAGTGGCCCCAGGTCCTGATAAAACGAGGTAACTAACTCTAAATTCCAGTTGAACTAACAGATCCTCACTACGGAGAACAAGCCGTCTATCTGTTAGAGTTCTTGACGTTGAGGAATGCGGATATCAAAGAGTGTGCGGGAAAAAAATGGCTAATGTCTCTTATACTGCATTTATTTCAGTTTTGTCTCTTGGTCTCTCGTCCACATCTTTCTCTCTCTGTCTCTCTCTCTCTCTCTCTCAATCTCTCCTTCCATGCAATGCTAGAAAAAAATCCTCTGCTCCTGAAGCAATCTGTTTCTCCTTTCAGTCTCTCTAATAAAAACTGACACCTCATTATGAACCAGATGAGTCAACTCGGTGAGCAGATTCACACACAACGTTGTTTTAAAAATATACAGGACCGCCCGGATCGCCCCGTGACTAGATAACACTTCTGCAGTGCATTCCTACATACATGGACACGTTTCTGGTGCAGCTCTGACTGTGCCAAAGCAAATGGTGGTGAACTGTTCCTTGAGAGACCAAGTCCACTGGGCTCTCTCTCCACAGTCTCAGCAGAGACAGCACTGCCTTGGGGAGCACATCATGATGGGCAATACTTATATGTAATGAGTGAGCAATTGTAGTATCATTAAGTCCTGGCGTAAACTTTGAGAATGCACTTAACAATTTAATTTCTCTGTACTATTGCACTTTCAACTGAAAATGGTGCAGTTCCTATGTTAGCAATATGCACCCCTTGTTCGTTCTTTCATTGTGTTGTAGCTTGAATGTTATCCTCTTTTGTAAGTCGCTTTGGATAAAAGTGTCTGCTAAATGCCTAATGTAAATGTAAAAGTCAGGAAAGGGAGGAGCCAAGACCTGAAGTGAATAAAGATTACATTTATGCATTTAGCAGATGCTTTTATCCAAAGCAACTTACAATTTTTCAACTATCAATTCTTCAAGGCCAGTCTCCCCAAGAGCAACTTAGGGTTAAGTGCCTTGCTCAAGGGCACAACGGTGGCAGATTCGTTTTCAGGCTACTTGCATGCTAGCCAGGTTCCTTAACCACTACGCTACCACCGCTCAAAGATACTCTTTTCATATAGCTAATGCATGTTGTATGTAGCCCTACCAACTAGTGGAGTGAACTTTTCTCCATCTTTGCTTTTTAAGATGTGGGCAGGCATGCATACAAGAGTGAATGTGGTTTTCTATATAAGAAATTGCAGGTGTGTCTGCATATGAATATGGTAGTAAGTTGTGTGTGTGTGTGTGTGTGTGTGTTTGTTCATTGTGTGTGTGCATATGTGTGTGTGTCTGTCTGTCTGTCCACTTAACAGATATTCTGCACCTAGAGGCCAGAGGGTATCTAAGAATGCACTTGGGCTTCATAAATGGATCTTACCTGAAATAGAACCCTATCTGAAGCAGATCTATGTTACATAAAAATGCCATTAACAAGCATTCCTCTCCCCAAAACACTCCCCTTTCCTCTGGTCAGTATGTAGTCCAGCAAAGTACATCTCCCTGGTTGAGCATGCTTGGTTTGTAATTCTGTCTCAAGAAAACATCAGTCATTCTTCACATCTAATAATCCTTCACATATATATATATATGTATATATTTATTGAAAAATCATTTAACAACAAAAACAAAAACAAATTCAAGTAAACACCCCTAGCTCCATCTCCATAGCTCCATAGCTCTTCTGCTTTTTACCCAGCTCTGGCATTAGGAGCCTGAACAACAGTTCCCATGTGTGAGCTGTTTACTATTCAGTAATGTGTTCAAAGACATTCTGGGCAGGGGGTCTCTTCTTCAACAGATCAATGGGATTGGGTTCAGCACATGGCCACCTGTCTCGTGCCAATATACAAGTCCTGCGGGGCTGAGGCTAAGGGGCCCAAATCGACTAACTGACAGGCCCTAGGACCCCTGATTGACAGGTCAGAGGGTAAAGAGAGCGTGCCTGGAGATGTCTCCACTAGTCTGATGCCATTCACTGTCTTTGAGCAACAAGCCACACACACACACACACACACACACACACACAAACACACACACATACACACACTCTCTCTCTCACACACACACAAACTCAACCAGCCTTCTTTGCTACTTCCTCTTTCATCCATTCTCCCTCATTCCTTCTCTGCAGGATGGATAATTGAACTCAGGATCAATAGTCCAGCCCTTTCTCCCTTTACTCCGGCCATGTGCCAGCGCTAACCTGCACTAGCCTCACACACACACACACACACACACACACACACACACACACACACTGCACACACTGTTACTTTACTGCACCCACAAATGCACTGCGCCTTCCAATTCTAAAGAGACGAATGAACCCCGATAAATCTGTTTAAAACTAAAGCTTGGCATCACTTGAAGTCTCTCAGTGACTGAGCTGGGCATGGCCGGTGGGCATGGTGATGTGTTGACATGATGGCACAAGCAGAGGTGAGGCAGAGCGGAGCTGGGTGGGATGTCAGAAGCAACAGGATGTGGGGTGTGGGGTCGGACCCACAGAAGATAAGTGGGGGAAGAGGGACAAGGGGTCGGAGAATCGAGGGGTCGGGGGTGAGCTCCGGTGGCTCTGACGCACCTTGGGAGATGTGTTTGAGAGGCGTGGAGCTGCGATCGGGTTGATATAAAAAAGCTGTTTGGTTTGGGACTGAGGAGAATGGGTCTCCACCTTAGAAAGGGAACAAGAAGAACAGTTGGAGACAGGGCCTCACTATATCTGCCACGGTCCCCTCCATCAAGAAACTTCCAGCAGAAGTTTTAATAAGCACAGTACATCGAAAAACATCTGTCTAATCATCCCTTCCATTCAGATTTAAGCTTAAGCTAAGTGCTTAACATGCATTAGAAAAAAGGCTTCACTGAATGAAACGAATATTAGATTGTTCAATGGTGTGCTAAAACAAATCATCTTCCAGTTAACAGTGCCGTATGCTGTGCAGCTCCCTCTCCCTTCCCTGAATCTCATCTATCCCAGGAGGAGATGTCCCATGGCAGACAGTGAGCATGCCTCACAGGCGTGTGTGTAAGAGAGAGAGAGAGAGAGACAGAGAGAGAGACAGCGAAAGAGAAAGAGAGAGAGGATGAGATCTAAAGAGAGAGAGTGAAATAAGGAGCAAAAAAAGAGACAGAGACAGAGAGAGAGAGAGAGAGAAACAGCTTGTAGTATCAGTGAGAGGCAACATGCCCCCCTGCTCCACGGCTCACTCACCCTGACAAAGCTGGCTGGGAACCAGCCCTCGTCCTGGTCTATCTGGCCCCACCACCAGTCCTTGTTGGACGCGTCCAGTACTTTGATGACGTCGCCCGCCTTGAAGGCCAACTCCCGGTCAGCCATGGTCACATGGTCCCATACTGCCTCAGCACTGACGATGGATCCACCACTGATCAGCTGCAAGCCAGACAAGAGAGAGAAGAGGGGAGAAAAAAGGATAGATGAATGGACAGGAGAAGACATGATAGAGGAAAGAACAGGAAAGGGGAGGATATTAGGAGGGAAAGAGAAGAAGTGTGAGGAGAAGAGAAGAGAAGAGAAGGTGAGAGGAGTGTAGAAGAGGGGAGTAAATTAAAGGCAGGAGGAGTGAAGAGAAGAAAACAGGAGAGGATAGAATATAACAGTCAAAGGGAAAAGAAAATAGACAATATGAGTGGGGAGGAAGAGATGTGATAAGAAGGGATAAGAATAGAATAGGATAGACAGGTGTGGCAAAGGGGATGGTAGATTGGCAAATGAATCACTACAAAATGAATAGTGAAACATCCACATGGTCTATCACAACAACAACAACAAAACCCTCATGGTTCAATCTACATCTCACCCAATGCAGAAACAATGCACAACGACATTCATGCTTTGACACCCACATTTCAGCAGCAAAACGCTTGTTGGCCACCACCAGAGCCACCATACGCCAGGACAGCTCAATGCCTGAGAACCTTTGGCAGCTTCCCCAGCTGAAAATCCCTCTGCTCTCCAGTCTCCAGCAAGAAGCCAAAACAGCTTCAGCCTGTGCCAATGGCGCTGTAGGAACAGAGCCGGGGAGCTTGACTTTCAGCTGTGGAACAGGCGACGCTCACACAGTTAAATATTACTACAAGGTTTTCCCCAGTTTCACCAGCTTCCAGTGGAAGACAAAAAATATGAACACAAGTCTCTTGTCTAGTCACTGTGTGTTTTTTATTTGTTCAGGTGTATACTGGAGAAATCCAATCAAACATCTAAATCCATAACCCTGTTGTTCAAGGTCACTGAGTGCCGTCGGTATACAACATAGCCCAAGTAGCAAATCAACAGCTAACAGAAGGGACACAGAAACTTGCTTTCAGTTAGCTGCCGGTTTGCTACTCTGTCGTAAGAAATGTTCTGGTTGTTAATCCAACAGACAGCATTCAGTGAACTCGAACAACAAGGTTATAGTTTGTTTTGTTTGGTTCACCTGCCTCAAAAACACCACGGCCTCCAGTCTTGCCTTTGTTTGCCAAAGTCTCTAGTCACACTAGCAGGATGGTGGTAGCGTAGGAGTTAAGGAGTCTGGCTTGCTACTTGCCCGAAGGTTGTGGGTTTGAGTCCCTGCTGCCACCGTTGTGCCCTTGAGCAAGGAACTTGACCTTAACATCTGGCCCTGAACTAACTGACAAATGTAGTAAGTCGCTTTGGATAAAAAGCACAATCTAAATGCATGATTAACAATAGTCATCCAGGTCTAAATGATGACCGTGTCCACTTAGTATGATGACTTCATACAGACAGCAGAAGCTTGTGAAGTTAGTAGGCTACTGCTCCAGCCTCTCCAGTGATTATTACTTCCCTCTTTCTTAAGAGTGATAGCAAATGCAGAGTTAAATGTTCTCAATCACTCTCAGCACGACTAGCAACAATTACAGCTTGTATGACCGTTGCATGACCAACATCCACCAACATTTTGTGAGCAACTTGTGCGTCATGAGTGTTCACCAGCTGCTTTGCACAGCTGCATGCACACTGCTGCATTAGTCATCTCATTCAAGCTGTCATAGAGTTACATAAAAGCCCTTGTGTCAGGTTTCACATCCACATTCCCTACATGTTAGACATCGGAAAGTAACAAGTGATGTGTTAAATGTCCATATGCCCAGCATAGTCTACCTCACCTAATGTTATTTTAGCAAGCATCCTGTTTTGACAGTGCCATGACATCCGAGGCCAAAAATAGCCCGATATTCTCGGAGATATATCTAAATATAGAGATTGTATTTTTAGGCAAACAGTGGGAGAAAAAAGAACTATTGAAGTGTTTAACATATAAATAAACTCTCAGAAGTCCTGGATGATACGAGACGAGACGAGCGGCAACATATTTCTCTGCCATTGTCAGGTTGTTACCTGTGAAGTGGGCTGACAGGCATTGAGTGTGGCATGGAGTTTATGCGAGCTTCCTGCAAGCCTGCCGACTCTCTCCTCACCTGATCAGAGATGGCTGGTGGGCAGTATACTGTTTCTAATTGGCCTTGTTATGTCTTGGACTGATTCGCTGTATATAAGGTTCTGGTTACGTAAGTCAGACCGCACCACATTGCTCTGCTACACAAGCACTGTAATTCTCTCCAATACTGCCAACATCACCCCAGAGTTATATATAGAGAGAGTCACTCAAGGAAATATCCTAATAAAGTATCACCATCCAAGCAGACCTGATAGTTTAAAATCATACAGAGACTTGGGTTATTTATCATCTGTGATAAATAATCTCCTAGAAGTATCACAAATGCCACTAGTGGATTTACTACTTTGCATAGAATTAGGTCAGTTTGCATAGGATTAAGTCAGACATTTCTATAGTATATAGTCTAAAGTAGATAAAGAAGGGAGAAGAACAACAACAAAAATTACAATATGCATGCCCATCCATCCATCCATCCATCCCCATTTTTAAAATGCAGTGACATCCAATTAAAATATCAACAACAACAACAAAACATTTCATTACAAACTTAAAATACTCCATTTACACAAATTAAGCAAATTGAGATGTTTACAAACAGTAAAAAGTATGAGCAATTAAACCGCATTGTAAACTGCATCAAGGAGAACTTATTGTGACTAATACTTCCCCTTCATCTAATCTTACTCCTTAAAGATGTAGTGTGGTGACAGTTAATATACAGTATAAATATAGTAGCGACATAGCGAAGATGATTGAATCTTCTATGGCTGTTCCCCTTACGTCCTGCGGTATCAACATCTCATTGGCCATAATTAGTTTAGATGGGGTAATCACTGCTTGTCCCTTCGTAGATGTGTGCATTTAAGCATGCAGAATGCACAACAAACCATGAGTGAGCTCTCGCAAACGACTGCTGGGTGCACTAAGGAAGAGCACGGAGACTCAACAGTGTCCTGAGTCCATTACTGTGACAAGCCACACACACACACTCGCAGACACACACTCACGCACACACACACTGAGATGTGAAAATCATTGCATCATCCCATCTATGTAATTGAAATATTGATATATGTGGGTTGTGTTTAGGATCTCAACAGAAATGCAGATATATACTGTATACTGTCTGCCATACAGAAACATTCTGTACAGCACAAGGCCTGGGTGCAGCAGACTTTTCCCTTATCACACTGGCCTCTAGTTCTATAAAACACATTTAAGGGCTTTTTCTTTCATAAACTTTAATGGGCTCTCTCTTGTGAATTTACCTAAGGTTACCATTTCCCATTTTGAATTTATGCTCAGTCTACTAAATTCACGGATGTAAAGAGACCCCTTGCAGATATTTTGTAATGATTACAGGGCCACAGAGCATAATAACCAGTTTGGTACCACAAAAGGCCTTTTTCTTACTGTCCAAAACACAAATGCAATGACCCTGAAGAGCATTGTTGCACTATTGAAGCAAAAAGTCTTTCTAATGTACCCAGCTATGCCCCAGGTCAGCACTGTGCAGTAAGAAGTATTAGCCCACACCCTGACCCCACAAATGCTCACCATCTTCTATCTTTATCTCAGACCAACCCTGTGCTTGAAAATGCATATTTTAGCTCAGGCCAGTGAACAGCATAAAAAAACACAACAACAACATTATACACAGAGAGCATGCATGTTAATAACACAAATCAATATCACCCTAAAACCTGTCATGTCACATTGCCACACATGCCCTGCAGATTAAACTGGTAAGCTACAACTTTGAGATTGCGGGTCGGGGAGAATGTGAAAACGAGTGGAACTGAAATCAATGCGCTGTGAAATCTAACCACACCCGCAGGCATTATGCATTCATTGGGAAGGGGAAAAGGAAAGAGAGAGTTGCCTTTGATGTGCTTGTAATCTATCTGTGATGCACTCTCTCTCTCACGCACACACACATTCACATACACAAATGCTCTCAGTAATAATTGAATTATATAAATATATACACACATACACACATACACACACACACACCACTTAAGTCTGAAAACTGACTAGAGTGTTTCAGTGTGCTCTGTGCCTTTGCTCTGCTTTGTCCCTTGGGAGTATAAGGAGGAGGTAGGAACAAGCACAGGGGCCACTAAGGGGAAAACACAGACAAACACCCCCCCAACACACACACACACCACCCTTAAAACACAGAGTCTCTCCTAACTTTTAATACACCTGACTGGCTAAAACTGTTACGTAATCCCCCAACCAGAGAGCATTGTGAACGTCCCCAAGTGCAGAGCAGAAATGGATGCGCATGTGGTGTGTGTGTGTGTGTGTGTGTGTGAGTGTATGTGTGTGTGTGCCTCAGCTGTCAGACAAAAATAAAAACACAATCGCCTGACAGAAACAAGCACAAACCCACAATACTGGACACATTAGTACATCAGGACAACATCATGACAATACCTCTGGGAGGGTCTTTCAGAGTGTTATTTCACAAAAGGCTCCAAATAGACTGTGGTCTTAACCAACACAAGCTAGGCCTTATTTTCATGCTCGAAACATACCTCATGCATTGAGTACAGGAGTGGATGAGTGAGTGGTAGGGAGTGAGATACAGTAATAACTGATTCACACACATACATTCCACCCTCTCCATCTTTCTCTCTCTCTCTTCTTTTCTCTCTATCTCTCTCTTTCTCTCTCTCTTTTAGAGCAGATGTTGCTAAATTTGACGCTTCTCTCTCCATTTCCCAGCCTCTCTTGAACACAGGAGGTTATTTTTAGGCCCACGTGTCTCTCCATGTGAACACACAGCCCCTGCTCTGCATAAGGGGAGACTGGGCACGCTCCTGTTTCAGGGGTGGGAAGGCTCCTTAGCGCTCAGCTGAGTGGCGCTGTGCTGCGCTGCGCCTTGCCATGCTGTGCTTTGCCACGCTGAGCCACTCCACCACTGCGTACTGTACGGCCATGCACCGCTGCCTCATGTGTCACAGCACTTTGAATATTCCCAGAGAACCAGAGCTCGTCATCAGAGCTAACTGGCTCGCCAGGCAACGCTCCCTAGAAGACACACAAGCTCCCTTGCTGTGCAAGATTGTACGTGTGCACAGGCACACGCGCGCACACACACACACAGACATACATACACACATGTACTCTTTTTCTCTCTCTCTCCCAACACACACACACTCTCTCTCTCTCTCACACACACACACACACACACACACACACACAAAGACACACATCACAAAAACAATAAGGGCACATAGGTAGATATAGTAAACAAATAATGTATCAAGTAATCTATCTGTCTATCAATGTGCAAAGCAATACATCGGCAGAGTGCAATGGTTTGACTGATTTGCAAAGGTGAACTCCTTCATTTACCAAAGATTCCACTTTCCAATCTTAGCATTCAAAGCAACACAATCAGGTAGACACTCAGTTGTCATAGTAACACAATATAGACCATAAATAGAACATTTGCCTTAAACCATCAATTTACACTGCAATGTTTTGAACATGTTCTATCTAATCTATGCATATCTATCTGTGTTTTGTTAGTCATACAGTAGAAATAATCAGTACAGTAGGGTTAGTCATACAGTAGAAATAATCAAAATGATGTCTTCACTGACTCTACCTTGCTGTTGTTCCCACAGCAGTAAAATGCTAGCCTCATGATTGAGGTGAGCCAAAGTGCACTGTTCATTCTGCAGTCATTACTCTAAGTCTGATATTTCCATACTTAACAGAACTTCAACAGAGCATCTTGAATGAACAAGAACTTGTGACTAGAAAACCCACAGTAAGTACACTGAGCAGAGTCTTTGAAGACTTGTAAACTCCATAAAAATGGAGTTGCAAATATTTAAAGGCATACAGAAGCATATCTAACCATATCAGTCAATGCTGAAGAACTACATAGTTTAAACCCTCTCACCAAGAGTACATGGCAATGCTAAATGACAGCAGCACCTATACATGCTGTTTTACTTCAGGTGTCTGTTCTTTCCCTCTTACTTTTCATGGTAGATGCATCACCAATCAGCCAGGTTAAATGCAAAACAAAGCTCTAATAACAGCTATGTAGTCCTTATAATGTTCTGAAGAGATAACCAAGGGCAATCATGAACACCCCTAAACCATTTCATTACCTTAGATAGTTGCGATAGTTGCATAGCACAAGTCAAACACAGACAAGGTAGAGTAACACTTACAGGATAAACCCAGGCTTTTTTTTTTGGGGGGGGGGGGGATGATCAGGAGCAGCATGCAAAAATGATGGAACATGTCAAAGATCATTTTGTGGGTAGCCACCTTTCAAAAGTTGAGTTTTTGTAAGGTGGCTAACTTTACCAAAAGTAGGCAACTTTTTAGACTTATGAGTATCGCTGGCATTAAATGACACACCTCAAAGTACCAGTGTGAGCCTACCTGCCTACAAATCCATATTATTAGGCAGACTATGTACTTCCAAACGTTGGCCATCTGTTCAGTAAAATGTTTAAGGTTTTGGGCGACTAAAGGCCGTTCCACATTAAACAGGTGCTCAGGTGAACACCTTCAGGTCTTCGGGAAACTACAAAGAGGTCCAAACATATATTTTTCCATAGTCTTACATATCCATATAAATTTGTATCTGTAGTGGCTGTTTTTCTGAAGGCTACTATTTTTAGTAAGAACGCCTCATGTGAAACTAGAACACATTCCAAGCCCACCATGAGAGAGCAAAGTCTGCTCCCTAATTTTCTAGAATGCTATGCAAACAAGGAACTATAATTTCAAAATGAGTCTGGAAAGAACCAGAATATTTAAAACTGCAACAATTCTTAACGAGCTCGACATGCGGTCCGTCCCGGGTCCCTATGGACACCAGGATGCTCGGCCTTAAAAACAGGGCCAGGATGCTTCAGGATAGCTAACATGCAATTGAGGTTATCAGATAAGACTCCCACCCCCCAAATAAAGACAGTCTTTTTCAAAAATAGACACCACCGATAGAAGAATGATAGCAAAAATAATGTTTAGGGTTATACAAAATATACCAACGTCATTAACATCTCTGGGGCCATGTTGGATCACTGGGTATCCCCCTCTGTCACTGTGTACGCGCACTCGCTCTCGTTCTCCCGTTTCCATAGTGCTATAGCCGTGTGACTGTCAGCGCGCAGGCGGGCGAACTGTGGCGCAAGAGAACATCCATTAACGCGGAACCAAGAGGAACATTATAGTAATGTTCGCAAGAGGCAAAGCCTTGTCCACGGGAGACACGGTCAACAAAACACCCCTTTTGTACATCCAAGGTCACGGTACAGCACGAAAAGGTAGTGATACTGGCGGAGTGTTCGGCAGGCAGGTTGCGGTCAGCCGGAGCCCTATCGGCACAGGGGGATAGTCCATGCATCCACCATCATTAACAGGGAAAAAACGACACAAAACGCATATCAACACCTCCTCTTCCGACTCCCACTTATGTTAGCGGAGAGCATGATTTAAAGGCGCTTACGGAAGCAGGATCATCCTCACCGTCATCATCTTCATCATCATCAGTGTCTGTACCGTTAAAAATCACTCCTTTCGACCCCCGCGGATCACGGCTCTCCTGACTCACCGACCGTTCCGAAAACTGTATGATATGTAGAGTACGGGTCCGGTCATGAACGGTTATCTCGGTAACGTGGGAGGCTGCAACCGCATCCTTCCTCGCGTAGCACACTGAGCTGGAGTCGGGGCGGCGCTTAAAGCGTGCAGTAAAAACCCAGCCATACAGTGAGAGAAACCAACCGTCAATCACAAACAGAGGGGTGTGTAGCTTTGCGTGTGTGGCTTTGTATGTGTGTGCGTGCATGCAGTGCATGTAGTGGAAGTTTAGGGGGGCTTGGAGGGGAAGCATGGTCCTGCCACTCTGTTAAATCAGATCTTGACTATCTTTATATGGGATATCTAACATTTTGAGATATTTTCATGCTATTGGTCACTTTGTAGTCTCTCTGCCTCTGCTCATTTTTTCTATAGTTCTTGCCTTGGGCGGGCAGCCCCATGAGGGTAGGATGAAGTGTGAATCAGCATGCAGAAGTGACAGCAGAACCTCACATTGTTTGTTGGTGAGCTCCACCCCAGCTCTAGCATTCTTTCTTTGGTAAACTCTCTCTCTCTCTCTCTCTCTCTCTCTCTTGCTCTCACTTTCCCTCTCTCCCCCTCTCTCTGTGTCTCTTGCTCTCTCTCTTTGTGTGTTTATGTGTGCGTGTGTGTGTTTGTGCATGTACATCCATGTGCATGTGCGTGTGTGTGAATGTACATATCTCTTTCTTTCTGTCTCTGTCTTTGTGTGTGTGTGTGTGTGCGCACGTTTGTGCGTGTGTGTTTGTATTTGGCAAGACTTGAGAGAGCCAGAGATAGAGTCACTGGGATGGCATTGTGCATTGCACATTGCTACACTGTGTAGTGACATCCCCAAATCCCCAAGCACACAGAAACCACAGGATTATGTAATCTACAAGAAACACTCTCCAAGGGAGGCAGCGCTGTAATCAGATTAACCAGAGGTACAATGGAAGTACACAGCAGCAACTTTAGATCAGTGGCTTGATACACCTGGTGGGGAGTTTTATCAGCGAAACATCAGTATGACTGGAGGGAGCACTCAGTTGTTCACATCTACACCCTACTTCACTTGGGGGAAAAATATATATATATACAGTACATTCTTTGGTTCCTATAAAGAACACACAAGGGTTCTTTTTTTTAGACCTGAAGAACCATTTTCTAACAAAGAATAATTTGAACAAAGGGTCTGTGCAGAGTCATTGGGTATATCTAATTAATTAGCAAAGTATTATTTACATAAGTGCATATAATTACAAGACAGTGTTAAATTTAGTGTTGTAATTTAGGTTTTGGAGACAGTGATATCTTACAATGACAATATATTAATTACTTAATAGGCTACATTACCAAGACATGTAGAAGCATACTGTTGATTGCTGAAAATTATGAGTCAACTGTTCCATCAGGATCAACCTTTTACACAAAAAAGTGAGATGAAAACAGCCTTTTTTTAATTTTCAGGCAAACCGACAGTAGGGAATTACATGAAAGATGCACAATCACAGCTGTTTGCAAGCTGATGTATTCCGTCACAGATTACTAGCCCCAGTGGTCCAATGTCACCAAATTATGCTCTGTATGCTCTAACATAGATTACATCACAAAAACACAAATATATTGCAAGATAATGGTTAAAACTGACAATGTTGAGATAAATGCAATGACAACTACTCCTACTATTATGAATGATAATATAACATAAAAACATGATTATTATGAAAAGATGATATGATTATGATTATGATGATGATGACGACGATTGTTGTCGTTGTTGCTGTTAGTATTAAAAATAATAATAATCATCATAATAATAGTGTAAGTTCTGTTCACACATTAAATAACATGTGGTGGTGAAGAGGGATATACAAATAGGCACTTCCAGACAGCTGAGGTTTCCTCCTGATACAGGCAGCCTGTAGAGTGCAGCCCAATTAAGCAGAGAAGGCCAAGCACCCTCCACAATGCAAGGGGAGGGCACGTTGCAAATGGGCGAAGAAAATGAGCTGCAGGAAAGGCCGTTATCCCAAACAAGATGAAGTAGAGCACCTCTGTTCACATGCAGAATGCAGAGTGCCCTTCAACAGCACATGATGCATTTGTGTGTCAACAAGGCATTCTCAATATATCACTCCCTTATGTAAGGGAACAGGGCTGCGCTGATATAGAGAAAGAGATGGACAGAACTAGCAAGGACTGAGACGCATATACGTAAGAGTGTGTGACCATACATCTGTGTTGTTTTCATTGCAGTGATATTACATGCAGGTAAAGCATAAATAAAGGTAGCGGACACTGGGGCGTGCAGCACTCTCCTGCTGATATCACAGCAACTCACAAACTCATGCAGTAATAATGAGCTGTGTGCATCTCAGCCACAGCTCATCCTCCTCCTGTGTCCAGATAAAGCCCAGATGCACACACACACGCACAAACACTATACAAACACACACACACACATGCATGTACACACACGCACACACAGACAGGTGCAGAGAAAATGCTCTGACATCACTCTCTGTCACCATGTCAACCATAACATTTCAACCCCTCCAGTCAGAGGAAAATCCTTCCACAACAGATGGTCGTGATCCACAGACTGGTAATTCATTTTACTACAAGTGGTGGCATTGCACCTGTTCCCACCTATTCTGGATGACTTACCACTATGTTTTGTATACTAACAACATTTCCATGGATGATTTATTTGCTAAAATTTGCCAGCATTAGACCATATTTTTAGATCACAATCATTTTGCAGTGACACACAGTAAAAACAGCACTTTATTAATAACACAAGACAGCACAAGACTGTTGGCTTTAGGAATTCATAGATCTTAATGAAGCATTAATAGTCCTATTGTATGCTGTAAAGTGACACATATGCTGCATCTGCAGCGTGTAAGGAGAAGAGATCCACAGCAATCCCACCATGCAGACTCTGAGTGGAGGCCAGCAGAATCCCACTCGGAATGTGCCTGGAGGAGAGGCGTCTGTGTGGGAGGAATAATGGAATCACAAAGAGTTCCAGGGGAAAGCCTCATCTCTCCCGTGCACGCGGCCAGGAGGAAATCTTGCTCACTCTCCTTCTTCCTCCCTTTCCCTTGCTGTCTTCTTTTCTTTTCTCTCTGTATCTTTCCACTGTCTTCTTTCTCTCTCTTCCTTTCTTTTTCTTTCTTCCTGTCTTTCTTTCTTCTTCAACTTCAACTCTTCTTCTGTCTCTCCTTGCTGACTCATACGTTAATCAGTGCACTTTCACACATATTTAAATGAATGCAGAGGCGGGCTGGGCCTCTGCTCACAGTTGCACGCAGCCCTAAATGAGTGTGCTAGAAAACTCAGGACTGGGAAATGCTCTGCTCTGCTGCAGAGGAGAGGAGGAACAAAGAATGCTTAGGGAGGAGAGGAGAGCAGAGCAGAGGGGAGGTGGGGAGCACAGGAGTGGAGAGAGGGAGAGAGAGGTATGGGGGTGAATGAGGAAGTAGCAAGGTGCAATGGGGAATTAGGAGAGGATGGGGGCAGAACAGAGAAGTCTTCAGAGACTGAGACTAAGACTGCTGTGGTCAGTGATATAGAGCTGGGCTTAAACATCTGTGTGTGCACAGGACAGCTTTATCATGTAAGTATACAAAGGAATGCATACACACAAGACATGCATACAGTACATAAACACAAACACATGCATGCACACACACACACACAAACACATGCATACACAAACACAGTCCAGTCCAGGTGTTCCAAGACTAAGCTTACTGTGACAGCCCTACTCTCTCATGCCTTCTCCTCATTATAGAAATAGGTGCAGAGTGTAGTGCCTGATCCTCTGTGATTCTGGCCCAGAATCATGCTGCACACACTCATGCACACACACACGCACACATAGCTATTGGATGTTGTTATAACAATCCTCAGTAAATTCATGCCTGCATACACAGGAGTCTGAATGCTTGTGTTCATCTAGATTTAGTTTTTTTAGATTGAGTCCTGGGAAAACCTGTGCAGACATGAATACACTCACGCACACAGGAGAGATGATTTTCTTTGTGGTAAGATATTGCAGAACACAAACACACACACAAAAGGGAGTGCTTTTTGTGAGTAGAGCAGAAAACACACCAATACACATACACAACAGGGAGCAAGGTGCAGTAGCTGTTCCTGTGTCTGTATGTATGTGTGTGTGTGTGTGTTTGTGTGTTCTAGGCTGACGGCCAGGCACACACTCACACACAGTAGCATTTCCCCCCCTTCATCACGCCGCGTTTACAGATCACAGAACAGCACACACAGCGGTTGCATAACAACACTGAGTGCTGTTGCTGCTGCTGTTACTGCTCCAGCCCAACAAAGACCAAACAAGCCTGCCCCTGCTCCTGGCCCTGCCCCAGCCTGCGCATCTAGGGACTAAGAGCCATGACTAGGAGGACGGGTCCGTCCTCCAGCATCACTACACTCCTTTCTTCCCTCCCTCCACCCCTCCTGTATCCATCCCCTCAGACCCCCCCCCCCCCTTTTTCTACTCCGTTCTGCTTTTCATAGAGCTCTCAGATTCACATTTCTCATCCCTACTTTCACCCCCCCACCCTCTCCTGACTGAGTAATTGGCCTCAGAGGGAGTTGACTTTTGTCATCCTCCCCTTATGCGGTAGAACAGGGTGTGTGGCATGTACAGATGTGAAGGAGCATGACTTTAGTGTTGGTGTGAAGATACACAGATATTATCTTAGATGGGGACTACAAGAAAGGTGCAATAACCCCCTCCACCACTTCAGATGATAAAGTTGAGATGAGAAGGGAGGAAGAGAGAGAGAGCACATTCAAACGACTTTGCAACTTAAAAGCACCACCGTGTGCACTTTGTTTTATTAGAACAAGAGAGAATTCTGATGTCAGATACTCTGACTGGGCAATAAACATGCTGTGAATAATACTGAGTTTATCTCTCAGTGTGAAAAAAGGGGGGAAATGTTTCTGTTGCTTGGCAACTCTGCCAGTGACATCCACCATTACACAGCAGAATGTGGTGAGGTCATTACTTTAGCCAAATTTGCTTAAAAATAAGAGATAATTTTATACAAACCCTAAATGTTTGTTTGATTGCAGTTGAGTCTGAGGCTGAAGCCATTCTAATTAGTAAGATGAAACCACCTAATTCAGGCATCCTCAAAGGACTCAACATGTAGGCGTCATCTTTGTCGGACACTGACATTTTGTTTTTGTCCACTAGGGGGCAAAGTTACTCCTTACTGAGAAAGAGCTCAACTATGAGGCTATGATCCTATGCCAGTAACCATATATTTAAGGTCTGGGGTCACATAAATATGAAGTCAGTGCAGCCAGTATTCTGTTACAGATCATAAGCAAGCCAATATCATTGGACATTTTAGTTTTAGATACCTGCCCCTAGCTAACCTGTTATTACAGCATGATAATTATTGAACTATCTGTTGACTTATTCATGAGATTAATGGAACTGAGGGGGGGGGGGGTACAATTTTCTTTGTTTACTTAGGCCCAGCTTTAATTGCTGAGTGGTATCACAACAGCACTAACACAGATGTTGGGATAACCTGTTTCAGAACAACCTGGATGAGTGAAGCTAAAACTGTCAGAAGGCAAATGCACTCTGACTAGCTGCATTGATGTCACTGAATCTGTGTCAATCCTGATCCGCAGTTCATTAAAACAGTGGCTGCTACAGAAGTGATGGTTGCACATTAACTGTTAGACAGACACACGCATACACACACACACATACAAACAAAGCCCAAAAGACTTGTCACTGAATATGTTTATTTTCAGCTGAAGGGGGCAGGGGACATGGTTGGACTGGATTCTTCAGTCTGCGTGAGGTCTACTAAAGCACTGAAGGTGACATTGGTTCATCTCAGCTAGAGTGGCTGTGGTGTTACAACATGAAGGCTATGATTGGTCTAAAAATGTTCTGTTGAGGTGCCGGGACATTCATTGCCTGTGTATACATATTTATATACATACATCCGTAGATAAAAACAGATTTTTGTCATGGTTTTGGCTGCCCAAATGTCATGTGATGCACATTCAGGGCCATTAGATCAACAAAGTGGCGACACAAAACCAAAACACATTCAAATTAATTCAGCTGTGGAACCAACATTGTTTTGTTTGTTTGTTTGTTTTGCTCCACACACACACACTCAAGAGGTGGATCTCAAGAGTTGGAGATAACACAACTAATACATTAAGAGCATAGCAACAACTTTGGTGTCCAACATCGCCAACCACAAGATATGAAATCATCCTCCTGCGTGACGCCAGGTCTGACATTCATGATACAGC
The DNA here is from genome assembly GCA_027481765.1 of Tenualosa thibaudeaui. NCBI lineage: Eukaryota > Metazoa > Chordata > Actinopteri > Clupeiformes > Clupeidae > Tenualosa > Tenualosa thibaudeaui. The sequence goes on along the minus strand of JAIFZK010000009.1, from coordinate 11,997,506 downwards.
ATGAGAGAAAGAACTAAAAGCTTCTTGTGACAAGCTTCTCACGTGTGTGATGTGAAGGGTACACCACACTTTTAGCTGGTCAAGGTGTATCAGTGACAAGTGGTGAATACGGCAGTGATTTTTACATTCCAAATACTCAGCGACTAGGTCCAAGACATCCGAAAATTCACTCTGAAGAACTGTTCTGTCATTTCATTTTTAAGTCTCAAGAAATCGATAGATGTGTTGTTGTAGGTTCATGGTAAAGGTTACTGCTAATTGTTAGCTAATACTTGAGGTAAACTACTGTATCCTCCATATGTTCCACAACTAGTGACATACTGAACTGACATTCAAGTCATTCCATCCGGCTTCATTTAAAGAACTTTCATTTCCTGATACTAGGCAAGAGAGGCATTTGAGCCCAGCCAACAAACATCAGCTTTTGGACAAAAGGATGTAAAGTTAGCGGTGTATTAGGTCAATGCTTTGAGCTGACAAATAACTGCTCATTTCTCCAGTGCACAGAGAGTAACTTGGTATGGTGAGTGCTAAACATGACATGTAACAAATTCGGTTTACAGTAACAAAGATGACAGAATGATAAAAAAAAGCTTTTTGGGATCATCCAGCACAGTAGTGTACACCTGTGATTTGCAAAATTACAAAATCTTCAGCAAAACACAACAAATTGATACAAACGTAGTACAAATGAAGATCAAAACTTTCACAAGTAGGAAAAGTGTAAACGCTAAAATACTGATAGTGTAACAAATAAAATGTCTGAAAAGACAGAGAAACGGGAGCACGATACACTGAATATTTCATTCACGCATGAAGTAAAAAATATTTTTTTTTCTGACATTTCAATTGCACTGTAACAGCAAGTGTCTAATTTTGAGTGCTAGCACCTAAACTGTGGTGTATTGTGGACCCCCCCTCCCCCAAAATAAATTAAACACAACCATTTGTATTTTTTCCCCAAAAAATCTGAATAGGTGACCTCTTCATAAAATCGCTACATAAATCAACATTTCACATACAAAGTGTGTTGTGGTATGTGCTATCACTTTTGACTAACAAGATGCAAACCGAGAATGAAAATAATAATGCTAGCTTATTCATCAGCAACATACTTAAGTAAAACAGAACTCCACAGAATTAGAGATGGAGAACATAGAATGACCAGGAGAAGAGTGTGAGAGAGAAACAGAGAGAGGGACAGAAAGAGAGAGAGAGAAAAAAAGAGAGAGAAAGAGACCGAGGTGAAGAGAGCAGACTTGATAAATCTAAAGTAGACAGTGCTGAGGAGACGTCCAGCAGGGTCTTTGGTGGCGATGACAGTCCAGACCTTGTGTGATCTCCGGCTGCAAATTGCACATCTGATCTGAGGGGTGGGCGGAGGTGGGGTGGGGGGACTTGATTATGTAGAGCGTTTGGTCTGAGCAGGGCCATAACCCACCTCCACTGCCTTCATGCTCTTGCTGCTGAGCTCTCGCTCTTTGTCCAACCTGGCCCAGGGGTTTGGGGGTCCAATAGAGCTGGGGCAGGGATGCGGGACTCCCTGCGTCACCCCAACAGGACGCACTTTGCCCTGCGAGTGACCAGGCTCTGCCAGGCCGCAATGGTAAAACACCTCTAAGCTCTCTCCTGATGAGTGGCTGGCTCCGCGGAACACCCCGTTGCCCCCCTCGGATGCCCCAGCTGGACTGCGTCCACGGAAGGAGGGTGGCACCTGAAGGGGCAAGTCAGAAGGCCTGATGGCCACCTGGAGAGCTGGCTTGCTGGCAGAGTGCATGTCAGGCATGGGGGGACACACGGAGGGCTGTTTCTGGCAGAGGGATGCAGAGTTCGAGACCAAAAGCGGCTGCTCCTGGGGGCCGTGTCTCCGGCTATCCCTGGCAGCAGCAGGTCGCTGCAGGTTTGTGCCCGGGTTTGGGCTGGGAGGGACGTGTCCACTCTTCTTCTTCCGGTGCAGTGATCCTGCCATTCTCGCAGCCTCGTGCTGGGCTCCTCCGAGCGTGGACGCCTCGTTCGTGCGCAGCTCCAGGCTGTCGGTGTCGAGCGAGCGGCTGCGGCGGTTGAGAGCCAGTGGAGGCGGGGTGGGCCGGCTGGCACGGCCCGAGCTGAGGTGGCGCGGCAGGCTGGTGATGCCCCATGTGTTGCCCAACAGCAGGCTCTGCTCGTAGGCATCAAAGAGGCGCTCATCACACTCGGCGAACGCATCTTTCTGCAGGTAGCAGCTCTCGTCCTCGAATGGCTCAAACGGCTCGAATGGCGATGCCAACTCCTCGTCAACGCCCTCGACGCCCAGCTCAGTCTGCTGCTCAAACTCACCCTCGTTCTCCATGTCCACCACATCGAAGGTCACAATGGTTGGCAAAGCCTGCAGGTTCTGACCAAAAGGCGAGCTGGATTCAGAGCCATCCAGGCTCTCCGTGGAGTTGCAGAAGACGCGCGCATTCTTTGTGAAGTCCACCAGCGCCTGCGAGAAGCACACCGTCAGCTCCTCTTGGTAATGTCCACTGGGCAGCGAGGGACCATGGAGGCTGCCCTGGTCATGCTGTCGGTAGGCTTCTGACTCCTGCAGTGGACTTGGGACCTGGGAATACGTGGCATTGTCCTGCATCTGGGGCCCTGATTCCCTATCGGAGGAGAGAGGAGCATCTTCTAAGCCATGATGCACCGGGCTTATCCTGGTGCCTCTGGGATTCAGGGGCTCCTCCAGTTGCTTCTTCCCTGACATGCAGCTGGTCAGAGGCAAGTCCGATTCACGGTAGTAGGGGCCACGGCCAAAGAGCAGCGGTTCCTTGCCTGTCGCTCTGAGGCTCTGCAGCTCACAGCACAGAAGTGCCTGCTGGATCTTACTCAGACGGTCTTCCTCCGTCTCCATGGCGCACGTGTCCATGGCGCCAGTCTTGAGGGCATAGACGGGACTTCCCCCCTTGCCCTCGGTGCTCCCTGGCAGGGGAATGCCCAGGAAGTCACATGGATCGCCGCTGTCATCGTCGTCGGGCATCGAGGGGCTGAGAAGTCGGTCGTCTGGTTCAAAGAGCTCGTACAGGGCATCGCCGCTGTAGCTATCGCGCGGCAGGCGCTCGGGCCGAGGCACAACCCGTTGAGGGCCGTCCTCATCCGCCCCAGGTGTGGTGGAGTCGTAGTAACCCTCGTCGCTGTTGGGCACTGATTCTTGGTGGTCGCTCTGAGGGGTCAGAACTGTCTCCAGTACACCTAACGGACTGCTGCTGTTAGTGTTGCTGCCGATGCCTCCACCGCCTTCACTGCTGCTGGTGGTGGTAGGGGTCGTGAGGGTGTGCAGCGAGCTGATAGGCTGGTCTGGAGTGATTGCCAAGGCGTCGGGCTGTGGAGAGGGGACATAGCATGCCTCATTAGCAGCCTCGGCCTGCCACAGGCCCTGTAGGTAGTCTCCGTCCACTTCATCCGGTGTGGCCATCTCCTCGCCCCCACCCTGGTACGTGACGAAGCACGAGCTGCGCTTGCCGGCGTTGCGGCTGCCCCGCTCGCCTGACACCGAGCTTTCGGCGACGCTGTCGTCATCTTGGTCAGCGATGATGTCACCGCAGCCCGTGAGCGAGTCAAAGCTCTTCAGGGAGGCCACGTCGCCGAAGACTAGGCTGGCATGGTCCGAAGAGGACGATGCAGCTGGTGGGTCGCTGTCTGCCCCCTCCAGGTTTTGCTCGGTGAGCCGCACCAGCTCAGAGTCAGCACCCAGGGGCTGCCGATATGTGCCGGAAATGCACATCGAGATTATCTCACCTTCCTCCACAGCTGCTGCTACTCCACTACTCCTCTTCTGCCCCACCACCACCTCCTCATCTTCCTCAGGGTCCCCCTCATCCCCTCTTCCCCTACTCTCAGGCACTAACATGTCAGCTTTCATACATTCAGCGGCAACAGGCTTAATGCCCTCCTTGCCGTTAGCTGAATCAGGCACAACCGGTTCCAACACACTACCCAGGCGGCCATCGTCCTCGCTCCTGTGGTGTCCGACGGCTGCCTGGGAGACAGGCACGTTACAGGCACTGGGCAACATCTCCATGCTCGAGATCTTCTCCGCTTCCACATTCTTGTTCCTCTTGTGTCTCCTGATGCTGCTAAAGAGACCTCGAAGGCCTCTCCGCTGCCACGGCAGGAACTGCGACTTCAAAGTCTCCGTGCCCCTATGTGAGTCGCTCCCACCACCGCAGTCTCGATGTGTACGGAATTCAAAGTCCCCAGCGGCAACATCACCATTCCCCCTGACGCCATCGTCCCAGCATCCTCGGCTCACGCCATCGTGTGTCCTGCTTTTGGTGACGCCCGTTTTGGAGGATGCTCGGCCTTGGCCTTTGCCGAGTCCACCAAAGAAACTGGGCAGGACACAGATGCTCCGACGGCTGCTGAAGAATTTGAAAGCCGTCTTCCTTAGTTTCCCAGGGGGTGGCTGTGGAGGAGGGTGCGGTGGCTCCTGGGTGATGGATTCCAAAATCTCTGATTCACAGAGCTCACTTCCAGCACCGGTCTCCATGGCAATGCAGGTTAAAGCAGCAGGCTACATTAAGACATCTTCAGGAGCAAGGTAGAAAGATGCTCAGCTTGTCATCTTACAGACTGTGTGCCATGTTACACCTGAAACAAGAGCAGAGAAAATTTTAACTAAATTTAATCCTAAATTAAATCATACCCTAACGGGATAAACTCTTTTTTTAATCATTTAGCTCCAAGAAACTCCCACAGGTAGGACGTCTCATCACGTAGGCCGGTTGAGACAACCGGTTGCAATGCTCGCAGCAATACATTACATTACACAAACATCTTTAGTTAAATCTTGTGACAACTAAGAGAACAAGACAATGTCTATTTCGGATTTAATGTCTTGCACTCACTCATTTTTTGTTAAACAAGATGGTATAAACTCAGGCTTGTTAAGGAAGGAGGCTATAGGTAGCACCGATTCATTTGCAGACACAAAGAAACCCGTGTGGGGAACATGGATTGCTAACTTGGCCGCTCTAGATATCTAATTTGCTCGGCAGACACCACAGTGAAGAGGTGTCGCTATGTTTTCTTCAAAAAGACAGCAGAAATCATCCGAACAAATCACAACGACGATTTTGGCTATTTGTAACGTCAGTCCTCCGCCAGCTGTTAGCAAAGGTTAGCTAAGGCCTGCGTAAATGCTACCTTTGAATATGGGCATGAAATGAATCTAAATCAAAGCAGAACGCAGACTGCTATAATGTTATGGTTTAAAACTGGTTTCTAATTAAACTGCATAACATTATATTAGCTAATGCATTGATTACATGCCAGAATGGCGCCTGCTAACCAGTTAATGTCAGATTCAACTGGCTATTTAACTTAATGCTAACTCAACATATAATAGATTGCTTTTTGTTAAATAATAATACTACAACGTTCGATTATTTACCTGAGTATCCACACACTTATTGAACAAAATAGTCAGATGCATACATTAGAAATACCTTACCTTCATTGACATTAGCATGCTACATCCCATCACAATAAACAAACCATTCAGTTACGCTTGGACTTGATTCACTTTGTTCGTTCGATAAGCGCTAGGCTAACTGGAAGTGCTTCCTGTTGCTCTTGGAGGGTACATAGATCGAATTGCATGATGGGTATTGTAGGTCATTTAGTAGAACGGGAACTTCAAATGTAGTGTCAGGCTGTTTAAACAGCTAAAATAGACCATTGTCCAGGATTGTTCAGCGTCTGCACTTCCCAACGTGACCTAGGCACGTCGTTTAATCCTACATGGAAAATATATTGTCACTGAATGGTGTATGTAAGGCCTAATGATGTAATCTACCTACAGTACAACCCATGCCAGGGTCTACTGTCCCCTGGCTCAACTCAGTGCACTCAAGATCATATCAGAGAACATTTATTATTAACATTTCTCTGATCATATCTTCAACAATGACTATTCGCAGTGACTAAAAGATCAGAGTTATAGTGTGATTTATTACATGGAGTTCCAGTATCAACAGCTGCAATTCAAAGAAAGTCTGAGACACAAGAGCAAAAAAAACTTAACATGTTCAGCTACCTATAACCCTGCTTCTTACATCTAGACAGTAACAAATCATAAACACACAAAAAGCTTTCAACAGGACTCTTAAAACATGACTTGTAATTTCAAAAAAAATCTTTTACAGTAAAAGCGCTTGAATTACTTTGCAGTTTGAATAGCTTCCTTTCTGTAGTAAACACTGAGTACTATGTATGAAAGGCACAGCTGCAGCTAGCACAGTTTAGAGGATCACACTGTTGGGTGTGTGTTTCAGATAATTTATCAGGCAAGGTGGCATGTCCAAACATTCTATGGAATCCATCTTGTTGATCTTTCTCAGATGCTTTCTGATAGCCAAACGGCACTGGGAGGTGAGTGATTTCGGACATCCTGGTGGTAAAAGAACAGAACAGAGGAGTTAAAGAGGTGTAGACAGTGAAAAAAGATATTATGAGATCTAGATAAAGTACAGTAAGCAACATAACATTTCCATGGCCTTCAAAAAAGCAGATAATCGACTATATGCTACCCTCACCTCTCTCCTTCAGCAGGAGTTCCACAGCTTCATTTTGCTTGGTGGTTTTCTCTATGATCAGGGTGGGTAGATAGACATTGGCTCCAAAATCTATAAGTAGCTGCACATACTCAACTCCACATCCATGCCTCAAACATGTTTCAAGCACAGTTTTAGGCTGCTTCCCCTTACTTGGCAGCCTTTCGTCTGGATAGTTATAGTCCGGGTCAGCACCATACAGAAGCAGAACCCGAAAACAGTCCAGGTGCCCATACACTGCTGACAGGTACAGTGGCCCACTGCATATGGCTATGCCTGATGTCCAAAGGGCCACTTTAGACCGGGCATTGACATCCGCTCCATGGTGAAGGAGCTGTCTCAGGATCTCTGGGTCACCTTCACGAGCTGCTGTGAGGACAGGGGAGCTGTTGTTTTTCGGACAGCCATTGGGATTTGCCCCAGCACGCAAGAGGGCCAACACACATGTGAGGTAGCGGCCACACACTGCAGTGAAGAGTGGGGTCTGCGCCTTCACGTCTAGGCAGTCCACCTCGGCTCCGTGCGCCAAGAGGACCTCCAGACACCGCAGGTGGCCCTTGGATGCGGCCATGCGGAGTGGGGTTCCTGGCACACCCCAGCCACTGCGGTGGTTAATGACCCGTCTGTAGCGTTCTTGAGAGAGAAGCTCCAGTAGAAGCATATGGTCATCGTTGGACACAGCCTGGTGAAGATGACAGAGTTCACTACTGTCTTCCTCTTCTACTCCAAGCCTAAGCATAAAACACTGCAGAATGGATCAAATCTGATGAATATGTGGTTGAGTATTGCACTCAACAAATAGCAAGGTGTCAAGCCAACAGGCCTGCTACTATGCATTTACTAGGCCTGCTATACCAGCCCCCTGGCATGTTCATGCAAATATATTGGGGTGAGTCTCCAACATGCTCGTCATGCTATCAGCTGTGAAAACTTGAAGGCAAACATGGTAGCACCCGATGGGCAACACCCGACGTTACATTATCCCGTTTAGTGAGGTAATACGGCAGTGCGTTGTCAGATCTAGGTTTCAAGCTAGCTAACGTTAGCCAAGTTAGCCACCCTGAAGAAATAAGATTAGGTTAAATCTCTCTATTTTAAAGCTACATGTACAGAACAAATGCATTGTCATATGGCGAGCTCAGACTGATACATATGATATACATTAATAAAACACACCTGTTATATTTTCAGAGTTGAAATCCAGCGCAAGATCACTGTAAATTGCACGTAGCAGTGCTTGCTGTTAGCAAAAGATGGGCGGCGATTTACATCAGATGGCAATCCTTGAGCAAACCAAGTTGGCTGAATTTAACATCTACTGATGAGTTATTAAATTTGCAGGATTCCGCAGTACATTGTATCGGTCTGAAGTACTGAGGTAAGGCTTCAGTCGGCAGTTAAGCACAAGACTGCTTCTAAGAGGACAAGTAGCTGCCATGCAAGCGACTACCACTCACAGCGTCAAGGGCTTCTTGTTTTGATGACGTCACTGCTTGTCAGCAAAATTAGGTGATCGGAAGCCGAGAGCCCAGCCCCAGCGAAGAAGCCGTTGTATGCTGCCAAACTCAATTTACCACTTGATAAATACTAGTTTTGTCATCATGAGAATAGCCAGTATTTTCAGTTAGAGACAACTCATCTGATTGATGAGCTTATTCCAACTCAACAAAAGAGCAAGAAACACTACAGGTAGAGTCTACTTGCCAACATAAAAACTTTATTCTTTTGGAGGGGAACATTCTGAATCAATGAAAAGTGCCACTAGCATGGTTAACAATCTTACATAAGCTTGAGATATTAAGTATAAAGGAAATCGTTGATTCATATTTATGAACACATTAGTTCACATATATTTAATACATACAGCCCACATTTGTTGATTCAGATCCACATTAAAAACAGAATGTACAGCAGCAATATTTCAAAAAGTATTTCCACATATAATTGGTCAAAACCAAGTATACCAAATACTGCCAACAGAATAGTATGCATATTCTGAAAATGTAGCCGGGTAAAAAAAAAAAAGTAAATACATACAATAATACATTACTGACACTTACAAAATATAGCCTTTTTATTTTCAACAACGACCAAAATAAGCTTTGTGCTCTGAACCTAAGCAACATTCCCTAATGTTCCCCAGGACTTGAATTGACAAGTATGGCAGAGGTATGCAAAATATTCCAGACTTGGAGAGATGGAGTAACAAAGACAGAGATAACTGACCAGACTTCAGTCAAAATATCCCTACTTAAATGGTGGCAGACTGGTGGACACCACCACAAAGATCTCCCATCTCACATAGCAACAGTGACAGCCTATGGCTGGTTCCCTTCTGAAAATCTACCTTCCAACAAGACTGAGTATGACAATCTGCCTACTCAATTTCTGGGCTGGTGGAGATTTGAACACAACATTCATGCACAAAATCAGCCATGAAATCAAGACATGCTTGTAACATTAGTAGCCTGTAAGTAGAAGTGGCCAACAAGCAAAAGCAGTCATCCAGAATTTCTCAATCATACAGTGTTATCAGTATGAACTGAAGCTATATAAAACAGTCATTGGTCCCCTATGTGCATTCAACCAATTTTCAGAGCCCTAGATCATTTGGCCCCTGGAAAGACATCAGATTAAAATGAACATTAATGGCACTTCAACACATTCTCAAAAACACATTGGCTTCCCAAAGGCAGTACTTTGCTACTTTGTAAACACTAGTATTGCCATTTAAATTCCCTTTCCAACCCTAGCAATATTATGCTCATAAGTGGTTTTATGTGTATATGAGTACATGAATAAACTTTTAATAAGAAGTGTATTTTAAAAAAATGTGAAAGGAATAAAAAAAACACACAATGACCAAAAAACGATGTACAAAAACAATAGAAAAATGAATACAAACATTAAGAGACAAATGGATTTGATCCTGCTCTTTTTTCCCCACTGCATTCCTTCTGTAATGGCAAACAATCAGATAATGGCTTTCACTGAAATGTGACACCATGGACATTGCTTTCAGAAAAATTGGGCAAATTTATAAAGTGTTACAAAGTAAAGGTGAATTTGCATCGACTGCAAAACAAACTTTACAAGGAAAATTATTGCCCTGCTATGAAATTATTGACTTATTAATTTCAGAACCCTCCCAAAACTGGATTCCTACTCCATGAATAGCAGAACTGAAATATTTATCAGTTATCAAATTATTGATCATGTGGAGCATTAATGCTGAAATATGAGCTTGTGTTCCCAATCCTTTTGATAGTTGTATCAATAGTAAAGGCTAGAGGCTTTCCGATCACCCGTCAGTTGCCCCTTTCAGAAATTAGTGCTATTTATTTCCCAGCATGCTGGTCCATGTGCATTTCTGGCTCCAAGCCCTCTCTCACACACAAACACACACACTCACACACATTTACTCAATATGCCTGCTCTGTAACCATGGACATTTATGAGGAACCAAGTACGTCCTCTTTCATATCCTGGTAGTCCACTGTGACACCTTTACCCGTTTTGATAGCCATGTTGGATTCTGAGTCTGGGAAATTCTCTGGCTGTGTTCCATTAGTGCATCCACCACCTGAGCCAGTGAGCTCATCCGTACCATTTTTCAAACAGTTGACATCACTGGATGATTGGTTAAGAGGTGGGGTAGGAGTGGACAGTGATTGGTTGCATTGCTTAGTAGCTACTCTGATTGGTCCAGCTGGATCTGGCAAGACTCCATCAGCAACTGCTAACTTCTACGATAGGGAAACATCAAAAATGTGATTGATAAAAGAAAACATTTAAGAACAGTGCTAACAAATACATACAACTGACTACATTTCCCAGAACTCCACTAACCCTCTGCAGATCCAACATATCTTTTTCCCCATCATCCTTCTTCTGGGTAAGAAAGAGCAGTTGGTCCAACACAGACTGCTTAGGGTGCATGCCCTTATCATAGTGGTTATACATGCCACACCAAAACCTACAGAGAAAAGAAAAATAAACATGTAGACATATCAGCCTTTAAGAAACTATTGTTTCTTGTGTGTAGAGCGAGCGGCTCCAAAGCCTACAAATAAGAACAGAGCATAATCCAGGTCTTTGACATGGTGAATACAGACTTAATCACATACTTGAAATGCAAAGGCAGAGTGTTTGGTCTCAGTGTGCCTGTCTTGCGTTTGTAGAGCGGGTTCCTGTACTGCTTCGCCTGTTCTAGCAACAATGGCCAGAGAGAGAATGTCCTTTCCTGTAGCCTAAAGTCAGAGGGTGGGGGGTTAGAGGCATAGAGGACCACAAAGAAGAGCCCGTGTCAGCATAACCCAGAGCCCAGATATGAACATTCTCACCGCATGTCTTGCCTCTCTTTCTGGCAGTTTCCGAGGAAATTTCCGTACTGACAGGCGTAGACATTGTCATGAATGTGAATGAGGAACCTCTCATTGAACTCGAACACGCAGGGAAACTGCTCCATCAGCTGCCATACACACTCAATGAACTGCGTGAAGACTGGAGACACCTCCTTTGGGTCACCATCCAAGTGCCCGCACCTGCAAACATACCAATGGCATTTCTCAACAGTTTTGGATTCATCATGAGTCACTGAGCTCTGAAAGAAAACGTTCACATTACACATACCTGTGTGTGAACTTGTGACCCATGGAAATCCACTCTTTCTCAATCAACACCTAGAAGAAAATAATTAGTAATGCACTAGCGGCAATTGCAGTCAACATTGACAAGGAATTAATATGGACAGTGAATATGATTATACAAGTCTGGCAGGATGACATAATCTGGGAGAATAAAGACAATAAAAATGTGGGCTTCCTTACCATGAAGCCTCTGATGGTGCGGTAATATGGGTCCAGGAGGACACAGGCCACGGAGCAGACCTGAGCAGTGCGGTCCCAGCCGTCAGAGCAATGCACTAACACACTGGCCTTCTCATCGCTCACAGCCTGCAAAGCAGCAAAACCCAGTAAGCAGACAGTGAGCAATTTAAGAGGGTCCTATCTTAACCATGCAACATACTGTTTTTGAACAAACTAATCCTACTAAAAACAAACTAAAATACATCAACATAGACGTGTTAGGGTTTTTATGTTTTTAACAACTCATCTTGCTGTTCATTTGGTTGACAAAACGACACAGAGTGCATGTCAAACCACACCACAGTTTCAGTACCTTAGCTAAAAATACCCCGGCATCCATCACAGCCTTTATGTGTTTAAGCCAGCCTGAGTTCTCCAGCCCGGTCAGATAGTCGCTCATTGAAGGAGACTTCATCGCACAAACTAAGAACCAAAACACACAGCGAAGACAACATTGTAGGCATAAATGACAAAATCCGACATACAATATGTTATTGTGTGGGTGAGAATCACAGGAAATGAAAGAGCATAGAGGTACAAGAGAACTCCAACAGAAGTGACCAACAGAGAATGAGAAGCATGACTACACCAATCCGCCATAGGACTAGAGATCTAAATGCCTTTGGAAAGGCTCCTTCAGAGAACAGCTTAATGTGGCAAAACCTGTGAGCTAGCACCACAAAAGGCAGCAGTTTTCTTCATGAGAAAACAGAAATCTTACAATGATCAATACTTTTTACAAGAGGCAATGTGCATGAAGTACTTGTTGAGTGCTTGTGCTACATTTGTATAAGCATACTCTGCAGTTTTGTCCTGTTGTTTTCTCTTATACCTCATTGCTGTGGTAACTGTCACCCAGCAGTGCCTTATCAGATTAGCAAAAGGATCTTATCTTCTAGCTGTGTTTGGGAAAATCCACATGCAGCCAGAGAATGCTTTATAAACGGTGAGGGAATTAATCTATTGTTTCAATTGCTAATTCACAACTACATACAACTAGAGTACCACCTCTGTCTGACCGTCATCAGCTGGCAGCCACCAAAAAGGACGGACAGAACATAGGAGCCTATTAAACAATGGCCAACATCCTTGCTAAACACACTTTTATGTTCACTTACTAAATTCTTTCCCCCAATAAAGCTCTGTGAGGCATGCTTATCATATCAACCTTATATAAAAATACATGTTTGCAAAAATAACCTTGATAAACACATAAACTAATACCTTCAAGTAGTTTCTGAAGAGAGTTTCTCATAACATGAATGTTCTCAATGCCCTGGAAGTTGAATCGTATATTGGAGTAGTTGTCCTCATTCTCGTAACCTTTCCCCGCAGCTCGGTTGGCCATGGCATTCAGCTGCATTCAGCAACAGGAAGCTGTTAGCTATGCTGCATACTGGTATTCATAAACAACTCTTAAAAAGATTCCTTACAAGAAATGTAATTAGCAATGCATGTTCAACCCAGAGCATTTTGTAATGTTATCTGGTTATGTGTTATCAACAGGCGAATCTGTACATTCTAGCTGCTCATCAATTAGGACTGCATTTAGAACATACCACCTTGTGGAATTGTTTATCTACTAATGTCCCACTCATTCCCTTCAAGCAAAATGGGTCTGTGTAGCATTCCACTGATTGTGCAGAGTTCTTAGCCAGGCTAGCACCGCCTAGAGCTTCTGTTCAATTTCTTTTCCCTCTACCACAGTGTCAGGGAGCAAGGCATAAGGCATTAGCTTCGGTTTGCCTCGTCTCTGAGCTGAGACGGGCCAATCAGCAAACAGAGGAAGCTCGGAAAGCCATAACGTTGAATTCAAATGATGCATTCCAGTGTGTAACATACGTCACGACCACTACAACAGTAGCGATTGGTTGAAGCAGAAACTATCTGCCCACTGTTAAGTGAACACATGCCAATTGCTAGGGTTCAGACACTTTGGACAAGTAAAACGATGTAAAAGCGAATGATGCATCATACCTTAGGTCTGGTGTCCACCACATACATGAAAGGAGAGTTGGGGTTGGCCTGACGGATGGCCTCCAGCATCTGCTCGTCCTCCAGACACCGAGCGCTGAAGCCAGACAGAGGCTGGCTGCAGCGACAGATAGCTGCCTGCAAACCCACACAAATTAACCCTGTCCAGTAGCCATGATGACACAACTCAAGGCTGAGTTCCAATGTTCCTTAGCCCTGAACCTCTAAAGACTGGTATGAATCAATCAGGCTAAATCTAATTGGCTGATGCATGCTCATTAGGCATATGTCTTTAGAGATTTGGGGCCCAAGGTTAGTGATAGGATTCAGTCCAAGTAATCTTCCTTTGTTGCTAATGCACTGCAATACACTTCTAGCCATTCCAAAGACATTCATTTTGCTATTCGACTGGTTTTTGGTGTGCCTTTCATTTGCAAAAAACTACTGGGTGAAATGTGGAATGTGCTAAGTGTGTTTTGGGGGCAGAGCCTCAGGTGTGCTATTAATAAAGGCTGCCTACAGTCCAAGGCAGGCAACACAGATGCTTCACAAAGTTTACTGCAGTCATCCTCCTGTGATCATCAGCATTTCACATGTGACAACTGGAGTTTTCAAGTCATGTCAGACTTGATTTAGAGAACTGGGATATTAAAACATTTAACAGTTGACAGGTAGTAAAATGGGAAATAATTCTTTTGAGGTAATGGATGTAACTCCCCATGTAAAAAATGTCATTGTTGGTGTTAGAATTTATGTCTACCATTTGAGAGACCTGGGTTGGCACTCACCTTGGTGTCTTTGTGAAAGTAAGACAGGGCGGGTAACCTGCCCCTACTCCTAAACTTGGCACTGCCCAGTATAGTGGCCTGACTGGCACCTTTGGGCACCACCAGCATCGATGGGTAAGTGCTGCACATCTGTAGAGACACAATTCAGTGAGTGGCATGGCATGAAACCAAATGATGGGCGACAGACAAAACCAAGAAACCCATAAATGAAACCCTACAGCATCTAAGAGTCTGAAATTGTAAGAGGACAGGAAGCAGTAGGCAATATTTAATTAAACATGCCGCAATATCAAAATAGGTACTGTATGTTACAGACCACAACCAATCTACCCTCTATGTAAAGGCAGAACATCTTAAATCTTTGATCGCCTAACACCAGAAAACTGGGAATTACCTGTTTTGTGGCAATGATTCAGTGGCAAAGTACGTGCTATCCCATTTAAAAGAGAGCGACAGAGCTGATTAGGACCAGACCCATTTGCTTTGAAAGAGAGTGATGAAGGATGCAGAAAGAGGAAGATGCTACCTCATAGTCCTTATTGAGTTCAGTGGTTTCCCAGTGTTCGTTGGGCAAACCCATTCGTTTGAAATCTGCAGCCAAATCCATGATGGCCCAGCCTTCGCTCCTCTCAACCTCGTTTTGTTTGGGGTTGTAAAGGAATGCATAGAGTTCATCGACTTTCACTGTGACACAAAGAAAAATTGGTAGTTATTGTTTTTTATTGGAATCACAAGTCTTAATTGTAGTTATTATTTTCTTATTTTAGTGTGTGTGTGTGTCTGCGTGCAGAGCACTCCCGCTGATTTGATTACAATTTCAGGTCCGAGTTAAAATGAAAGTAAATGAAAGAGACTGAAATGCCAGTATGCATGCATGCATGCATCAGATATGGCAGAAATATTTAGTCGATATTTAGACTATGATAGTGCAAATTACACTGTAGTGGGCCACCATATTCTAGGCAATGACTGTGAAACAGTGTGGAAATGAGTGTGTCTGTGTGCATTCTGCGTGTGTAGGCTACTACCTGGCTGAGACAAGCGCAGCAGTGACTGATAGACATCCTGGCACTCCCTCTCTCGGGGCAGCAGCAGGTGCAACTGGTGGAATGTCTTGCATCGTATGACCAATGGGCAGCCAGTGGCAGTGAGGGGAAGCTTCTCTACTGAACAAATGTGATGATGTAGAATCTGTACCACAGCAGCATGGGGTACAAACAACCAACATGGCAAATAAGTAAACAACAAACCCATAACAATGTGCAGATTTACCAGATATAACATTAGTCTTTTAAATGGCAATACCATACAATAATGCATACCCAGGTTTCCTGTCTTGTGTTGTTCAATGTTTCCACATAGATTAGGTGCGTGGCAGTCAGATAGAGGGTGCCAGTGGCTGATTTCTTGGTACCGTATCTGTCAAGCAGCTTCACATGTTCTACCTACATCACAAGAGGACATCAGAATGTCAATGCTGTAGTATATGGTCTCCAGAGTCCAATCCAAACTAGGCCTAAATGTGAAAGACAAAGTTATATTTGCAAACTGACATTTGACACCAAGGTATATATGCACAGCGCCAAGGTATATGTAGGCTATAGCTACTGCAAGGTATAAAATGTTGTAGAGCTAAACTTATGTAGCTCCACCTATTGCTTTAGTCACTTTAAGGTTCAGACGGAGTAAAGCACCAGAAAAAGGTACTACCAGGCACTACCAGTACAGAAAACTATGTACCACGCTCTCTTAACTGGTGTTTGTTTGTTTGGTCTTTTCTTCAAATACATCCAAGAAACAGAACATAAACACAGTGTGATGGTCCATCACTTAACTTACCTTTAAGTCACTTTTACGTATGATGATATGGAACTTCCAGTGTCTTATTCTAATAATAGTTCTACTGCATCATTTGAGGAACTGTGTGAACGTGCTATTTTTACCTTACTTTGAAACCCAGGGACTTTTTAGTGAGAAAGGTGTAAGGCAGGACACAAATTTAGTAAAAGCTAAACATTTATTAGGCTTAATAAGGTATCATAGGTATCAAGCGAATTTGGACCAGGACTGTAAATCTCCTGGGCCTGAAAACTTGAATCAGGCAAACACCCCCTGGACACAAACAGAACAATGGCTGTAATTAAAGCACAGTGCAGACCTCGCAGGAAGAGAGGAAGGGAACTGTGCTCCTAAGATTTTAAGCTCATATTCTGAACCACATGGATAACTTAAAACTTATAGCCTCCCTGGTAGCCTGGATAAGACTACTCTCTTCCGAACACAGGTAAAAAAGTAGTCACGGTTTCATCCAAATCTTCACTGATTCCACGAAAAGGCTTTCCAATCTTCCAAATATGTCTAGGTGCAATGACGGACACGAATCAGTTAACCTAACTGCTTTATTGCTGGGAATGCGCCAAAGCTTCCTCTGACTATGCTGACATGCAGCAATTCATATCCTCGGTCTGTCTCAAACAGCCTACACTATGATTACCGTTCAACAGAATAGTTAACTTATTAAAACATGTCAACTGCTGTCACATGAACAGATGATCCCTGAACGCACTGTTCAGCTTTTCTCACACCCTGTTTACGCCGAGGCTACAGCGTTACTGCATAAGATATTTAATGTATTCGTGTTTATTTAAAAATAAACATAAATACATATACAGAAGAAGTATAGCCCATTTGAAATAATTCCTCAGCAACAAAGATATAGCACTAGAAAAGCTAAATTTGACAACCAACCTGCTAACAGTGTTTTATAGACAGACTCTGGAGCATCCTGTAAAATGATGCAAGTTAGTACATATTTGACACTGACTACAACAGGACAGTCACATCTAAAAGCCATACAGTTACCAATACCTACTTTTATTCATAATACAATCAGGAAATGTATCACGCTACGGTACCCTGGCTAACCTCACTAACTTCGGTTGCTGACATATGTTCATCAGTTGCATGGCAACTAACAAAAAGTGTCAGTCTGCTACAAACTGCATTCAGAACAACCTACCTTTGGTGTTATTATGTGCTCCATTTTTCGTTGAGGGCTATTTTGTGGTTCGTCATTCAAAACATAGCTAAATCCTGAAATGTTGCCAATTTAGACTGGTATGATTGTTACAGAGGATCTCAGTCGCTATGTCCATTTCCTCAAGAAATCATCTCGGTATGATATTTCCTATCTAAGAGTTATTTGATCACGTGATCTGCATAAGTCACGCGAGAATTCAGCATGTACGCTACAGCAGAGAACGGCCTGACTACAACTTTGAGTAGAGCCTCTGTAAAGAATACCTCTGAGATCAATGGTACAGCCAGAGTCCTTTTAACCATTATTTGATGAACTGATTGGTTATCAATTTGTCTATCCTTATTCCGTGTTTATTAGGCAAAGGTTATAGGCCTCTGCTGCACTGCATATATTAGCATTAAAGGAGGGAGATGGAATCCCTCAAAAACACTACAAGCAACATACTTGAAATTACACAATTAATGAGGATGATTGGATGTGTTTTTTTTTTTTGGCCCAGTGCCTGTTCCACATTTTACTGATTTTTTTTTTTTTAAGTCTAGGCATGTAATTGTCCTTGATCAGTGTGTGAAAATTTCAGGCAGGCTAACTAGGTAAAAATGTCTTCAAAACAGTATCTCATACCCTACCTTCAATGCTTTTTAAAGGCACAAGACAACATTTTTAGGTTTATTTACCAGCTTTGTAATCACTTCGATGATTAAATGGCTCAGTACGGGATGAATAAAGACTGTCTCGGCTGCCCAGTGTAGATCCCACGGTTATTACACTTGCAGGATCTTGTCAGTAAGCGACAGCGTAACGCTACGAAAATGATCATCGCTGGCTCCCATTCTTTGGTTTACAAACAAATCCACATAGATTGCTGAGAATGTACAATGTTGTTGCTATTTTTTCATTTTTAATTAATTTTTAAATTGGCAACTGTATGGGGAGCTCTGTAGGCAAAAACTTGCAGACTTGCCTTGTATGCCTTTAATATTGTTGGTTCAGTGAGCCATTGCGTAAAAAGTGACTAACCATCTTGATTGGGTATTGCAGTACTATTGCTTTTTCTCCGTTTCAATATTTTGAAAGGTAAAAGGTTGAGTGAGATTTGTTTACAGGAAGTTATATGGTTTTTCAGACAGTGGAGGGTCGAACAGTTTTGTTTTTCAGTATCCAAAGGCCACTTCCAGAGGTTTCTCGGGATGAAGGTCCATTTAACAATTTTTCAGTTAAAACAAGTGTCTGCATATGAGTGATGAGTGCCACATTTTGCAGTAATAGCACAAGCTGTACTAGACACAAATTTCATACAGACAGTATGACCAAAGATCATTGAATACTGACCAAGATAGAGCAACATAATATGTTACAATGGGGGCAAACGTGAATAGTTCTGGTCTTCATTAGAGTGTCACATGTCACCACAATATAAACTTTTCAAAGATCTTCTGAATCAGCATATGATGGTTTGACTCTGGCCTGCATAAAGGGGGATTACCCCCACCTCCTTCTGAAAATAGAACACAGAATTTAACAAAGGTTTGTGCATCTCGCTCCGCTTTTACCCTCTCTGGTATGACTGCTCCATGTTAAATAGGGCTCTGATATTAAAATCAACAAGTAATGCTACCACAACACAGACACAACACAGGCAGTGTAAAAGAGGCCATACCTGTGTGACTGCATCATGCCTGAGCAATATTGCACCTTTTAAACCTTTGTCCTTACACATAATTAATTCTGAATTGTGACCACAAGTGTGTGTGTGTGTGTGTGTGTGTGTGACATATCTGTTTATGTATGTTATCTCAGATGTACTATAGACTAGACATATTTAATTCAGAGGATCCTGAAATCAGTCCACCATTTGTCTGTACCTACCATGTTTGACAGTTCATGTCTGTTCTTTTGCAGATAGGCCTATAGGTATGTTTTGCTAATTGCATACAATTGTGTTGTGTCGAAAAGTGCTGTTCACTATAGGTGTGAAAATCAACAGACCTACTATGCCACAGAAACAAGCATAAACATCATAAACGTATTTTCATTTAGACACAATATTCTTTATCTATTCTTTGTGTAAATATGAATAATACGGAATTTGTAATCACACACAAATGCCATCCTGCTTGCCTGGCTTAGGGAAATGTATTTGTGTATTTGGTTTAATTCTTAGCTCTCCCTCACCTGTCCTTCCCCCACCTAAACTCTCCTCCTGGGAGGCCGGGGTTGTTTGGTGGGGAGGGTATTTGTTCCAGGGTGGCCCATCAAGCTTTCCCTAATTGCTGGGGAGGACACCCATCGATCAGCCTATTATCATCCTAATGGGCCTTTTTTACCCTCCAGCCTCATCAACTGATAACACACAGAATGTCTGCACTCCCCATTTCACATTAGAACCATTTTACCAAAGTAAATCAATGTTGAGTTAGTTTATATGGAGTTTACAACAGTTACATATGTAGTTTATAAGGACCTCTAAAAGCTGGACAAATATTAAATTGTATAATCATGATTAAATGTAGAATTAAACCATGTATTCTAAATTATTTCAAACATACAGATAGGGAAATGTCTTCTTAGTCTGAGAGAGGCATTGCTGTGACCTATTTTATTTTATCTTGAGTGCATTTTTTACTCAAATTTCCATTCAATCATTTATCATTACACACACACACACACACATACACATACACACACACAGTCATCTAATCACTCCTACACATATATATGGAGAAAGAGATAAACCTGAGCAGCTGGATGGTCTGATCATGTCATCATGTTATTAACAGAGATTAGCACTGACACAAAGAAAGTAAATTGCCATTGTCTAAGAGGCTGTACATTAGCATTTAACAAACAATACCAGCTCTACAGGGGTTGTGATGGTAATTTGGCAAGCCTGTCTTGCTGCTATTTAACTTGCAAATAATTGACTTTAACTAGCTGGTATGGGATTAGATTTGGGACAGTGTGCTGAGGGGGGTGCATTCCTTGCAGCCTACTGTTACACGGGTAGATTTAGAAGCCCTAAACCTAGTGGGTGAAGTTCTATTTATAAAGGTAAAGTTCAGCATAAGGTCAGTCTATTGAAGAAATTCTGTAAGGAGATTAGCTCTCATTGTGTGCACAGCAACAGGTATTTAATGTCCCCTTCGCCTACCCTGTACAAAACATTTTTTTCTCTCTAAAATCACATGACCAAATGTGAGAAAGGAATCACAATCGGTTGAGATTTGCCTAATCATCATTTATTATTGCCCACATGTCTTTACTTGACTGCCAATGACAATATGCTTGAAGCCACTGTCAGCCAATGCAATAGTCTTATTTTCTGATTTGCAGAGCAAACATGAATTTGTCTGACACTTGTCCAGCCCACCTTTCCATGCAAAGTGGTGCCTGAGTGGAGTGGGCGTGGGCCAGACAGAGGCGGGCGCCTAGCTGATGGGTGTGGGGCATAAATAAGCCTGCTGTGCCTGAAGGTTAGGACCATAAAACACGACGCGTTTAAGATTGACTTCGGATGTCTCGAACTTTGCTGCTCTGCTTCCTCCGACTTGAAGACCCACTTTTCACGGATTTATCCACTCGCAGGACCAGAATGGCCAAATCAATGACCTGCGCTTTATTACTGTTTCTTCTTGGTATTTCTCTACCCTTGGCAACAGAGGCAGCCGGAGAGTATTGTCATGGCTGGATGGACTCGTACAATATCTGGCACCGGGGTTTCACGTGTCCCGAACAGTACGACGGCGAGGAAGCGCGCTATTGCTGCGGGACATGTAGCCTTCGATATTGCTGTACATCCGTAGAGGCCCGTCTTGATCAGAGCACTTGTGACCCAGACGACTTTGGGAATGGGAAAGTTAGGACAATGACTCAAAATGGTAAGGCGTCTGACAAAATTTTCACACACATTCTTTAACAAACTTTTCATTAATATTATTTGCATGTATAGTTTGAACAATTCTACTCAACTCTGCATTTTAACACAAAGAGTAGGCTACCCATTCCTAATGGTCATTTTCTCTCTCACAGTACCCACATATTTGCCCTTTGTGATTGTGGTGAGTGCATTCCTGTCCTTTGTGGTGGTTGGAACTGTAGTGTCAGTGTGCTTCTGCCACTGCCTGAAGCCCAAGAGTGCAGAGCGGCACAGCGGCTTGATGCCCACCCAAACCAGCCTACTGGAACCAGGAGGAGCTGCCCCAGAGAGCCTCACCCCGTCCAGAGACTCTAGCTCCAGCGCCAGTTCTGTGGGCAGGTCCACTGCTACAACTAGGCCATCAGGGTCAGACGTCACCATGAACATGTATGGCCCCATGGGTAATATGTACCCTGCGTTGGGGATGCAGCCACCACAACATTTTGCTTCTCCGTCCCACATGCCAGCGCAGTTCTATCAGCCGTACCTGAACTACAGCGTGCCACCAGAACACACTATTATCACTGCTCCAGCCTTTCTGGACAGTCATTCTGTGTACAGGCAGCCCCATGGACAACCGTTTCCTCAGGCTCCCATGCACACAGAGCCCATCTGCCCAGGACTTACTATCTGAGAGCTACTCTGGAAACTTATGACAGCTGCATAACAGCAAAAAAATGGAAATGTGTAATTATGAGGACAATTCAGTGACCATGACTTAATTTTTATTGTGGGACAATCTGTGGCTGTTGCATTCTGTCCTCTATGAGGTTCGTTTTTCCATGCTCAGGTTACATTTCGGTTATTTTTTTTCTAAGTGTCCAGAAGTGTTTAGTGGTGTACTGTTATAAAGATCACTCATTGCATGTTGAGGTTTACTTCTTAGTAGAAGAAATACCATGACCATTTCTGTGAAATGATTTCTCCCACTGATGTCAGTGTACATTAGAGATACTGTCTACAATTAAAACATTTTATTTATTTTCTATCAATTTTCTTGCCCATTTTTTCCTTTTTCTTTCTTTTACAAAGAAAACTGCAATTAAACATCTGTAGATTGTTACTGCTGTGTTTTAATCAAGACAGCCAATTTTGGGGACAATAAGTGTGAATGTTTTGTGAAGAGTTTAACTGGGGGCAGGGGGACTAAACAGCAGGGTAGGGTGAGTCACAATAGATAAGCTCAACTATTCCTCAACAGCCCTGTTGGGGTTTGAATAAGAACAGGTATGGAGACAGGAGAGAGATTATCTACTTGACACCAGGGGGAGGGGTGCTCTGTGTGGCCAAGGCCAGGGGAGAGCCTAAAAGCCCAGTGGGAGGTTAACAAGATGCGCAGGAGCTAATTAACACCCCCAAACTGAACCAACAGAGCCAAAATAAACCACATCAGATCTCAAATGACTCGGGCACTAAGGAAACATCAAGTTAACTTTATGACTAACACAGAAATATTGCTGTTGCAGTTCTTAGCAATAGTCAAAGTTGCATGATCTTCATATGTAATGGATTGCCTTCAGCCTTGAGGAGAGAGCCCCCCCTGCTGGTCAAAACATGTCCTTGCTCGGTGACAAACAACAGTTAATTTTTCATTGTTATGGTTTGCTTGTTTATACCGAAGTCCAAAGAAATATTTTTTATCATAAATTATACATTTTGCTTGTCATTCCATCTCTCTGTTATATTCTCTAGTTGTCTTTATTGTGATAAAAATGACAATATCAATCAACTTGACTACATACTGCAGAACAAAAAGGTTCCACAGCAAAAAAGCATTGTTTATTTGCTTCCCAGCACTTAATCACATTGCCATTTTGATGAAATTATTAAGTCTTCAAGTGTTATACATCTTAATGTGAGGTAAATCATAAATACTGACCACTCAGTACGTTTATCTAGGTTCTGCCAAAACAATGTTTAAAGGCCAGAAAAGACAGAAAGAAATCATGGAAACTAGAAAATTAACAGCAGTGAAGCATGAAATTTGGGAAAATTTGTGCCTAGAAAATATTAGCAATATATACTGCATATCAGGAGTAGGAATAAAAGGAAGTGAATAAAGCGCACTCTATAACTAATCACAGCCACTGTTCTGTGTTTGTCTTCTATAGTATTACTTGGCCAGTGAGCTTGTAAGAAAAGTTACAATAGCACTTATAAGTTTAAAAATGTAGAGGTTCATACTGTAATAAAAAATAATTACTGCTTTGGGACAAACCAATATTGAGCATACAAATAGAGTTAAGGCTGAGTATCCCCACATGATACCATGACAATTCCTCCCCATATTCTTGGCTGTTCCATAATATGATTATTAAAAATAAGCAAACTAATACTTATGGTACTTTCAAAAAGCAACTGTCAGACCTGTAAAAACATGTTAAAACAATGCTAATCCATGGAAGACTGCCCCTCTGGCCACAAACAAATTTACTGTATCTTTCATTCAAGTAGTATTTAGTATTCTAAGAAAAAAAATCTGGGCCCATAAAAAACAACAATTTCTTTATGCCTTGGATCTCTGAAAAACAAAATATAAAAATTCATTTTTTATATACTGTCCATTGCTTGACATTGGTGCATCTTTAGTATTAAAAATAAATTTCAGGTGAAGAGGACATGAACTTACATGGAACACAAAGTTATGGGGCAATGTAAACATTCACTCATCAGGTTTTCTCTTTGGTTTTTTGGGGTTTCGCGAGCGACTCTTTGCTTTACAGAGAGGACAGATTGGGGCATTGCGGTGAATTTGCTGATGACAGGAGAGACAAGCCTGGGAAAGGTACAGTAGAAAAGATAAGACACGTGCACCAATACAACTGACAGAAATAGATAACTGTTCTACAATCTGATTTGACAAATAGTTAATCTTATCTGCATTCACTGTATTTGATGTCTGTTCTCTGGTACATGTGAAATTGCTTGCAGAACTAGCAGAGGTAGCTGGAGGTTAACGTTATAGGTTGACTTCAACAATAACATTACAGGTTAACAATAACACGGTAATAATAAAACAAAATTAATTAATCAGACACATTATCCTACATTGTTACTAGATAATCACATAACACTCAATAAATCTTCCTCTACTAGCTTTGCAAGAAAGACTACCATTCATCATGAATAAAAAAACATTAGTAATGTACTTGTAAAAGTACTACTGTTCATCCAATAAATCACTGCACCTCTGGCATAAAATGACTGTAGTGACCAGCGAATACAGAGCAAGCATTTGCAATGTGCATTATACAATCATGTAAACACGGTGTACCTTCATGGGTGGTGGCTGCTGTCTAAATGTGGCCGGTTGTCTGGAATCTTGTTTCCTAGCGACCTGAAGCTGTTGTGCAGCTGCGGCAGCAGCTGCCAAGGATTCTGGGATAGGTGGCTCTTGTGGCTCAGTGTGCCACTCTGCTTTTTGTTTCTCAAAGTAGCTAAAACAACACAATGTCAAAAGAAATTAATGGAAAAAACAATAATAGGCATATATATATAGTTTATTTGCTATATATATATATGCCTATTATATATATATATATATATATATATATATATATATAGTTATTTGTGACAAAATTCAACTCACTCTAGAGACAACTTGTCCTCTTCTTCACTGAGGTCTGGAAGTCTATGTAAGCCTAGAGTCTTCCTCAATGCATCAACATGTTCTTTTAGAGGCTTGTATTCCTCGTGGAGTCGGCGGGTTGATTCCAGCAACTTATTCAGGTCATTTTCAGACTGCTTTATGGTGTTCTCCATCTATAAGCACCTCAGTAAATATATGTACATACTCATAAGCAATTACAAACTTTTGACCCATAAAGCCCAAATCCCAATATGAACATGCTTCCATTTTTATCATTTGTCTGTGTAAGCTTAGCAAAATGATGTTACCACGTTAATATCTGCATGGATGAGCCTGAGTTCCTCAACGTGGGCCATCTTCTCCTGCAGCAAAAGGTCCATCTCTTGTTTATACTCCTTCAGATGTTTTTCCTCTGATTCCAGTGCCTCAAATTCACTCTTTAAGCGAGCCTTGAGTTTCTCTATCTGGGCGGTTTTATTTCTGCGAATGTGGTTGATGGGCTGTGTTACTTTTGTTAACTATCGTGTAGCAACAATGGAACAGTTCAATACAACATTACAACAATACAACAGATGTGAAAGATGTAACAACAGAAACGTTCCAACTATATGTATTATTATTAAGCACTTCCAGCAACGTCAGTGGTTTCTATAAAAATGTCCTTTTCTTATTCTGCACAATTTTGAGTAAAATGCGAATTAATGCATGCTTAATTAGAGCAACCCTAGGCTGCGACTCCATCACACGATATACATGAAACCAAGGTAAGCTTATGTTCCATAGTTAAACAAACGTGGTAAACACAAATGCACAAAACAAATAGTGTTATTTAAAGTATCAACAGTCGTAATTTTCGAAAGTTTCAAGAAAAGCAATTTATGGTCAGTAATTAAGCTATCTGGAAAAGCTGAAAAAGTAGTGCTAATGGTTAGCCGTGTGGTCATATTACAATTACAGATAATACATCTCACACTTTCACGACCATGACAACTGATAAGCTACTCAAATTGCTTAAATGCAAACCCGAGCAGACCCAAACTAACGTTTATTAATGTTGTATCGACTAACGTTAAGCTATGAACCCTGGTTTGCAAGCTAGCTAACTTGCCTGCTAGCTATCTCCTAGCCAGATGTGAAAAACCGAAGTTCGATAAAGTTTCAAAGGTGATGTGACAGAATATTAGAGAGAGCAGTTATATTACCTTATTTCTTTTATATTTTCTAGTTTACACATAATCTCTTGTTCATCTGTCATGACTGTAGCAGTAGTCGTACGCTGGAGTGTTAGCTGGTGAAGTCAGTACAGGTTTCCAAGTCCAGTGAGATAATGGCTAGCACCCAGCTGTGGAAGGCAATGTCACAGCAACTCATAGACATAAGCCCAACAAACGTTCGCCGCAACAGTAACCTTGCTAAATGTCAGGTTGAGAAAACTATGGTAGGATGAAAGTGATACTTTCGAAACATATGAAGAGCACAAATGAATTCCTAGCCACTTTAGTGCGCGTAAGTGTGAGCGTGTGTGTTTGTGTGAGTGCGCGCGCGCGTGCCTGTGCGTGCGTGCACATAATGTTGTGTGAATGAGAGATGAGATGCTGTCGGTAGCGGATAAATGCTGCGAATGTTGGACCACTCGTGCAGTACTATTATAACAATACTAACTTAATTGGTGATCCAGAACATTTTAGCCGTACACGGGCTCTGGTCATTGCTTTTGGACATTAGTTTGTGTTTTGTCAGTGCATTATGCAGGTCTGTGGCTTTCTGTCAGGTTTACAGACTTTGCGTACAACTTCACATTTTTAAATTTATATATGCTGCATCTGTTGTGTTTAAACCATTCCACGCTGGCAGCATTTGAGGATGTAGTTGTGCGAGATTGGCTACTTCTGAACGCTCTGTACACGCACCTACAACTCCCTTTGCCACTAGAACACAGCGACAGGGGGCGTCCGACTTGTTGCTAAGATACAGTCTGTGGGGAGGCAGCCCAAGTGATGAAGGGAGGAGATGATGGATGATATTTCAACAGCTCTATTTGTTTGCCGTTATGTTGGGGATAATAAAAACTTGACTTCACTTAGTTCCTCTAGATCAGGCTTGTGAAACCGCACGCTGCACTCAGTTCGTTCTATTGCAGGTGTGCGCTGTGATCATCGGTTGCTAAATTACTATAATAAATGGTTTTGGAGCTGGCAGCGCCCGCAAGTGCAGGCCCTTTGCTACAGCGCTCCATCCCGCATATCGAGCGTGTTTTCCGGGTTAGGGTCAGCTACTGCTCCGCTGAGTCAAACTGCGACAGTGCTAATGGAAGCAACTCAAGCAACAGTATCACTGTAATTATTCAGGACGGCAACGAAGATGACTGCGCGAAGGCTAAAGTAAGAGCATGTTGTAAACAGTTCTTTCTCTTTATGAACATTTAGCCCCTTGCTTGTTTGAGCAGCTATCTTGCTAGCAACTTAGCCAACAGTATGTAACGCTGTTCACTGTTCTTGTAGTTAGCGGGCTAATACTAGCCAGACAGCATTGCTTACCTTTGAAGAGCAAGTTACTTGCTAGCTAGATTGGACAAATCAGAAGTAATTTTACCTAACGCTATGTGTTGTGCTTTTATGTTCGGTTAGGTGTGGTAATTCTCACTAGACTTATATCAACAGTTTTTGAAGTTGCTGTGTTTAGATAGTAATATTGCGCACGAGGAATCTTCAAACCCGTACATGTATTTGAGCTAAGTTAGCTGAAAGTAACCTTAGCTAACGATAGCTAACGTTATACATATGACTCGATGCTCACGACTTGTGTTTTCAACCGTATCTTAATTTGCTCTGATGTGG
Organism: Tenualosa thibaudeaui; assembly: GCA_027481765.1. Lineage (NCBI taxonomy): Eukaryota > Metazoa > Chordata > Actinopteri > Clupeiformes > Clupeidae > Tenualosa > Tenualosa thibaudeaui. The sequence continues at coordinate 11,969,922 of JAIFZK010000009.1, read as the reverse complement.
CTAGCAGGCTACATCGTTTACTTATACTGCTGTGTTGTCAACACAGTGGTCACCTTTTGGAAATTGTCTTCTACTTGGCCACAATTAATAACACTGCATCTCATTTCTGACATCTGCCAGCTGCATTCCCATGGACATCGTGATGTCTGATTTATACCATGCCATTAGATGTAGCCTTGAGTTTCTTTCAAAACGCCGAGTAGTTCCTGGCTTTTTATGTAGACAAAATTGTATTTTTTTTAAAGATGCAGTTGACTAATAATGACGTCTTACCTACCAGGATCATAGACATTCGTTTCGTACCTAGGACTAGCTGTGGTCATTTCCGTGACTTTTGCCAACACTGCAATGTCAACCAGCAATGTATCATCGGCTGGAGTAGGATTGTTGAATGAATACATACTTGAATGCATAAGATAACATTTTGTACATCCTGTTTTCTTTTACCGCTTGTTGACACTTAACTCATCATCAAATGGCTTTGCTGTGATTAGAATTTTTTCCTAATTGTCATAAGGAAACAGTTTTGTTTTTGTATCGAGTCGTGTCACCAGTCCCCAGTGATTTGTTATTCATCTCTGACACTTTGTGTAAGTGTAGTTGTTCATATTGCATTTGCAATTAATCAATCATGCACCTTCACATAAAATGCTGTTGCACACAGGCAAACTGGGCCTGAACTGAGCTAAGCATGCATGCACTTCCACTAAGGATCTGGTTCCACTTGTTGCTATGAAACAAACAAGTGTGTGTGTGTGTGTGTTGGAGTGGTGCTTGAACACTCTGTGGCCTTGCTGGGTCTCAGCCTGAGATGGTGATGTGTCGAGGGGGGAAGAGGAGAAGAGAAGACAGATTAGTGAAGAGATAAAGCAGAGGTACCAAAAATACAGAAAAGCAGTTATCATTTATGAAATGATGTGGCACTTGCATAGTGACTTGCTGGGCTCTTACCACCTGAGGAATAGTTTGTTTAGTAAACAACATAATCTGATATTATCTTAACTCTCAAAACAAGACACATGGACTTAAACCAAGGCATGAACGTAACAAATTAAGAACTTGTTATGCATTAAAAAAAGAGTTATTGTCAATTTAGAATTTGAAGAGACCGAAATTAGCCTATTACCAAATAGCATATTAGTTTTATAAAATTACAATTGAATTCAGAGGAAGCAGAGAATATGTAAGATTTCTCTTCGACCCCCCCCCCCCCCACACACACACACACACATTTTCTTCACCATATCTTGGCCAATACTATCTAGTTTGGATTTGTTAACATGCGGTTGGAGTCACATTATTGCTAGTTCTGAAAATAAACATTTCTGATGGGACTGATAGTTTTGCCAGAGTGTAAAGTGTCCATGGTGTAAAGTGAGCTGTTTGAGCTCAGCAGCACGACAAGCAACCCAGAGCACAGGCTGTGTCACGATTTCAGGGAACTCCTTTATTCAGCATGCTGCATTTTTTTCCTCTCTCTCCCAGTAGAGAGGGAGTGAGAGAAGGAAAGAAAGAAAGAGAGAGAGAGAGAGAGAGAGAGAGAGAGAGAGGGAGGGAGTGAGTGAGAGAGAGAGAGCTGAGGGGGAGTTCAGTGTGTGTCGTAAGCTGGTGATTTCCCCTGATGTGTTCTGTTTTTCTCCATAAGCTTTTTTTCCCCCCTCTCTCTTTGAGGCTCGCTAATTCCATTGACATTGCACAAACTAATGGATTTATGCAAGGACTGCCTTATGAGCTGTTCCTTTAATGCAGATGTTTGTTTTGTTTTTCGAAAGCTCAAGAGAGAGAAAACGTGTGTGTGTGTTTATGTTTGTGTGCGCTTGTGTGTGTGTGTGTGTATTGGTGTTCCAGGGCTGCCTAGAGAACGACGGACTGTGTGTTGTGTTAGTCGTGACTGCTAAAAAGCAGTTAGCTGATGACAGTGCAGCGTTGCTAGGCAACCGGTGTCATGAGCGGAGCTCTCTCAGTGCTGGATGGCGGTATCTGTTTCTGCTTGCGACGAGGGGAAGCACGCATGTGCTGCCCCAACGCACGCACAAGCACAGCTATTATCTCCTTACGCCAGTTAGTAAAAGCCTGCAGGTTGTTGCTTTTTGTTTTTTGCACCTGCTCAGTTAGACCATCAAGAAATCTATCCATTTACTTACAGTAGGATAGATAACTCTGACTATGCATGCAAAAAAATATTGAATTTGGAAACTGGAAACTGGTACTGGAGTACATGGATCTGCTGAATGAATCAGCTAACTCGGAGTGCAGTTTCACATAACATTACTGTACTTTGTACAGAGTTTATAATATAACTGTTTGTGAGGCTATTTCCAATGCACTCTGGTAATCTGGTAATGTTCTGTTCAAGGACGCACAAAAAATGTGCACCTCCCACCCCCAAGTTTCACTCACATGGCACTTATATATTTTAGGCCAATGCTGTTGTTAACCTCAGGTCAGAGATTTGATGAATTGGCATATGGTGAAAAGGTGCGTCATTGGAAAGATAGCATAATGTTCTTTACTGTTCCCCCAGTTGCATTCCAAAGGTTTGATTCTGATTGACAGGTGCTAGATGATGGCTGTGGTGCGACTCTGGAACAAGTGCTGGTGATCATTCATTCTGTCCGCCCTCTCTTTTCTCTTTCTCTCTCTCATTCTGTTCTTTCTTCCCTTTCATTCACCTCCCCCACCTCTTCTCTTCTCTCTCCTCAGGAGTACATAGTGTCCCTGATTGCTCCTGCTCACTGCCGTCGAGTGCGCCTGACTCTGTCCCTGCACCGGAGGCTGCAGACGCTGCACTCGGCCATCGAGCATGAGACAGGCGCCGTGCTGACGCTCCGTGAGCATGCTGTGGTGCTGCAGGGGGGAGAGGCTCAGGTGACCGCCGCGTGGGCCATGCTACAGCAGCGGCCCAGGATGGAGCCACGAGCGCCACGCCGCGAGCTGTTGCCACTGCCGGCCGCCACAGCCACAGCTACAGTTACCGCCGCTGCCGCCACCACTGCAGATTCTGAGGAAGAGGAGGAGGACGAGGAGGAGGAGGAAGAAGAAGAGAGGGAGGGCAGAGAGGAAGAAGAGGAGGAGGAAGAAGAAGAGGAAGGGAGCAGCTCAGAGAGTGAGGCAGAGCAGCCAGCCAAGGCAGGAGAGGGAGGGGGAGCAGGGGCAGCAGCCGCAGCTGGAGGAGGAGGAGGAGGAGGTACAGGCGGTGGTGGTGGAGGAGGAGGAGGGGGGCGGAGGAGAGAGCCGCTGATGGCTACTAAGCCCCACCGGCAGCTGTGCCGGTCACCTTGCCTGGACCGGCCCAGCTTCAGTCAGAGTAGCACCCTGCAGGAGCTGAGGGCCGAGGACAGCAGCCGCAGCAACCTCGGGGGCCCTGCAGGGGGCCCCGCACGGCAGGCCAGCGACCGTGACTACCAGTCAAAGATGGATTTTGCACTCAAGCTGGGTTATTCGGGTGAGCAGGTGGAGGCTGTCCTCAGCAAGCTAGGCTCTGGTGCGCTCATCAATGATGTGCTGGCTGAGCTGGTCCGACTGGGCAACAAGGGCGAGCTGGAGGCCCAGGGGGGGCCTGGTCCGGCTACTTTGGCCCCCCGCGGCCCCGGAGTCAAGGAGGCGGTCAGTCCTGAGGCCTCGCTGGAGGAGGAGTCCATGGACAGCTGTGACAACCTAAGACCAATCGTCATTGACGGCTCCAATGTAGCCATGAGGTACGTTCCTTAATGTGTAATAGAGCTGTAACAGCAATGACTAGGCTATAGGGAACTTTTATAATTACAGTTTTACAGTTATAATTCATAGCTTTGTTTCAGAAGTTTATCACCTGACTTGCGGTGATATGCGGGCTTGTGTGCAGTAATGGCACAAGTATGCCTGAGCAATATCAGCAGATGTGATTGTCTAGGCCTGGCCTAGGGGTCTCAGTCCACATACTTCTTTAAAAATGTCTTTTTTTTCCTTAATAGTATTCATCAGTCAGACTTTTAGGAACATTAAATATATGTATATATATATATATAGTTCAGATTTAGTCTGTCTTTGGGAGCAAGGCTCACACAGCCTATGTAAGTATGTAATTTGGTCTTGTAATGTTTTGTAGCCATGGAAACAAAGAGGTTTTCTCATGCATGGGGATTCAGCTGGCTGTGGATTGGTTCCTGGAGAAGGGCCACAAAGACATCACGGTGTTTGTGCCCGCATGGAGGAAAGAGCAGTCCAGACCCGATGCGCCCATCACAGGTAGAGCCGGCCACGAGTGGCGCACGTGTTTGAGTATGTGTCCACGTGTTTTGAAAAAGCCTCCCAGTAGGCAGTAGGTTTCACCAGATTAAAAAGAAAGTCTTCCAACAGCTAACAGAGGCTCATCAGGGCACAGACATCTTGCTGTACAGTACATCAAAAGCCATTTTGTACCCATGCTCTACACAATGAAAGCATTGCACTAGAATGTCATGATGTATTTTGTCAAAGTAGCCAAGGCTTTTGGCTGTAGCCCTGTACCCAAGGTTTTATACATACTTCAGATGTACTCTAAACATATTTAATGCTTGCTCCACATAGGTTCTATGCTGTCTAGTATGTCTTAATGTATTTTATATTAGCCTCTTTGAATTTGATAGTGGTTGTAAGGTAGTTTCTATGTTGTGGTTTCTAAGCATTTGTAATGTAACTTTCGTCTGTTTGGCACGAGCAGATCAGGAGATTCTCCGGAAGCTGGAGAAAGAGAAGATCCTGGTGTTCACCCCCTCCCGACGTGTTCAGGGGCGCCGTGTTGTGTGCTATGACGACCGCTTCATCGTCAAGCTTGCCTGTGACTCTGATGGCATCATCGTCTCCAACGACAACTACCGCGACCTTCAGAACGAGAAGCCGGAATGGAAGAAGTTCATCGAGGAACGCCTCCTCATGTACTCCTTTGTCAATGACAAGTAAGCCTGCCGAGTTTCCACGGATACTGTGTCCTTTCAGGGCTCTCTTGTTTGGGCCTCTGTTTAATGCGGTGCTGGCTCTGGCCGGAAGAGCTTCACTGACGTGCCTGTTATTAACACCTTATAAGTCTCATGACATCATTACAGGACCACCAAAAGAATCCATAAGTGTCTACCTCTCCAGTTCATATCTTGTACACAAAGAGTTGTATACAATAATTTGATATCTGATGAAAAGTATATTGTTTTTTTTACTCGCTGCAGGTTTATGCCTCCAGATGATCCGCTAGGGAGACACGGTCCCAGTCTAGAGAACTTCCTGCGAAAGCGTCCAGTGGTGCCCGAGCACAAGAAGCAGCCTTGTCCCTATGGTGAGTAGCTACTCCGCAGCTCATATTTCCTGTCCCATCCTGTCCAGCACCCATTGACACTGCTTTTGAGGTTTGATTGAATCACTGGTTCTCCAGTTAGCCTTATACAAGGGAAGCTCCAGTCAGACTGTAGCACTGGTGAGACAGGACCAAGGGCAAGTTTGAATTGTGAATCAGTTTGACAATGAAAAATTGAAAAGAATACATTATATATGCCTGAAAGACTTGACCGGTACTTCACTAACTACCTCACTAACATTACCTAATGGTCACAGGCTGCATTCGTTTTTTTTTAAGGAAGTAGTTGTACCGAAATGTACAAAAATTATAGCTTTGTTGTATTATCATCAAAAATGCCATTACATTAGGCAGTGATGATATAGTAAACTGTTTGGTGAGTAGTTGTCATATTACTTATTTCATTATCAGAAGTAATATGGTGTCCTCAGTAATAATTTAACTTCACTGTTGGCTGGTTATTCAATTCCTGGCTTTGTAGCACTAAGGAGCCTGTCACATTATAAGTACCCCCATGAGCTCCATATGATAATGGCAGTATTTTACAGACATAGGCATCAAATTTAAATTTGTGTAAGAAGAAACTCGTGAATGATTTTTAATCTCTTTAGTTGACCTCAGTGGCCTTCCCTGTGCAATATCATGTTCTCTTGACAGCTGAAATAAAATTGAGCATAGACCTTAATGCAATGCTCTTGATGACAGTGTTTTAAGTCCAGATATCAATCTTAGTGAAAATGCATCTGCAAAATGGCTATGACCAAATATTTCAACTTACTTCCAGTGTCTACAGTCAGTATCTATGTGTTAGTCTAATGTCGTCTACTGAAAGCACAACAAAGTTACATTCGTTTTAATATTGCTTCCCTCTCTATCTTTCAGCCTGGACTAAAGGTATGAGTAAACCAAACATCTCTACTAAATCCTAGCTTAACATTATCACTTATTGAATAGCACATATGCATTTATTTGTGCAGATGTCAATGGGGTGTGGAAAACGGCACACAGAGCAATGATGTGCAAACAGAAAGTGAATTTCCTGAATAAAGTTCAGTATTTTCACATTAGACATTAGAAAGGATTGACATAACAGTTCCTACTGAAACAACAAAGGTAGATAATATAAGTGTAGGGTTTAGTGTGTGGGGGTAAAAATTATGTTTTTAAGGTTTTATACAACACATAGTTGGGTAGCTGGAAATCACAGGCTAGTCCTCATCATATTTTGTATATTTTTTATATTGCATTAACTATCCATCACTACAGTGTGTTTGAATAGTTGGTCAGGACTAAAACTTATAGACACATTTTAGCATCTGTTGAGTTGTCCATTGTCAAAAATTGTAAACTTCATCAAATTATTGCCTTGAGCACACAGCGCAGTTATCACAGCCACAGTAGAGCTAATTAGTTTCAAACATTAAATTACTGGCTATAAACTAAAGCATAATAATTACTGGTGCTCTATTAATCAATGAACTTTTTACATGTACGATCTGAGCTAACTCCATTTTGTTTGTCTTTCTAATATCTGTGCAGGAAAGAAATGCACCTATGGTCACAAGTGCAAGTACTACCACCCTGAGCGGGCAAACCAGCCGCAGCGTTCAGTGGCCGATGAGCTCCGTGCCTTTGCTAAGCTCTCAGCGGTCAAGACGATGAGCGAGGGTGCTTTGGCCAAGTGCGGCACCACGGGGGGCCTGGCATCCAAGGGCGAGCTGGGCTCTGAGGCCAAGCGCGTTGCGCCCAAACGCCAGTCGGACCCTAGCATCCGCTCGGTGGCATGCGAACCGGAGGAGCGTCTTTGCCCGTCGCGGAAGGCCGAGGCCAACTCCGTGCCGTCGTTGGTGACGGCGCTCAGCGTGCCCACCATGCCTCCGGTCAAGAGCCATGCAGCGGCCGGTGCCCTCAACACCCGCTCGGCTAGTAGCCCCGTGCCGGGCTCAATGCACTTCACCCATAGTCTGCTGGAACATGCCGGTAGTGTCCAGTACCCTCCCATCCTGGTGACCAACAGCCACGGCGCCTCGGTGGCTTATGGCGAGCCCTTCCCCAAGTATGACTCGGTGGTCAGCGATCATGGCTATTACTCCATGCTCAGCGACTTCTCCACCGTCAGCCTGGGAAGCATGCAGGGCCTGGACAGCTTCTGCAGTCTGGAGCAGCCGGAGCCCAGCGGTGGCGGTGGTGGGGGCAGTGCCTACCCTAGTCGACCACCAAGCCTGTGCCCAGAGCCCTGCCGCAGCCACTCGTCTGACTCCTTCTCTTCCTACGGGGACCCGTACCTCAGCTCCATGGAGGGTTCCATGGACGATGGCGGTGGGAGCGGTGGCATGAAGGGGCAGCCTCAGCAGCCTCCACCGCCTTCGCTGGGCCAGACGGCATCGCAGGCGCGCCTGCAGGCCTTTGCGCACGGCTTCCACCACGAGGCGCTGACGCGTGTGCAGAGCTATGGCTCGGACGAGCCCAAGCCGGGTCCCCGCAAACAGTCCTCGGCTCATCTGGTGCCCCACGCGCAGCACGCGGTGGTGGGCGCCCGCTCCAGCTGTCCCGGCGACTACCCACCACTGCCACAGAGTGCTCTGCCATCCGTGTCGGCATCCTTGACCTCGGCAGTCTCGTGCCCGGCGCCGCAGGGCCGCTCGCTGGGGATGACGCGCATGGACAGCATCTCCGACTCGCGGTTGTACGAGAGCAACCCGCAGCGACAGCGGAGGCCACCACTGTGCCGTGAGCAGCACGCCAGCTGGGACCCACTGCCCTGCGGTGCCAACGAGCAGCCGTACGGTTATGGCGGCTACGGCCTGGGTGGCGGCGGCGGACTCATGCCCTGCTGCGAGCGTGTCATGGTGCGCAGCATGCCTGAGAAGATGGAGCAGATCTGGCGCTCGCCCTGGGACACCCCGCCTCCTCTGCCGCTGCCGCACCAACCCACGGGCGGGCACCTATTAGACCAGCAGGAGCGCCACCCCATCCCCGAACACCAGTATCAAACCTACCGCAACCTCTGCAACATCTTCCCAGCCTACGTGGTCCACTCGGTCATGGAGAAGAACCCACACCTCACTGACCCACAGCAGTTGGCCGCGCTCATCGTCACCAAGTTGCGGCACTGAGCCCATGCCGGGTATCCTTGCTGCATCTGCCTGTGACTGCTAATGCCTGTGGGAGGTCATGGAGACAGAACACACAGAAGAGATATCCTGGCAAACAGAAAGAGTTTGTCTTTGGTATAGATTATATTTCAGTAGGTTCACTAGGAAATTGTCATGAATTTAGACTTTGCTCCGGGATTCTAACAAATCAGCAGTCTTCTGGAGCATTGTAATGGTCCTAATTGTATTTTGTATTTATTCCAATGAGTATTTTTGAGTATAAATGTGCATGCCTAGCATTTTTGCATTAGTGCCACAATCAACTATATGAATTTAGACTAGCTACTAAAGCTCATTTTTCTGAGCTTAACTGGCCAATTTATTGTCTGATCAGACACAGATGTAATCTTGATCTATTTTTGATGTCTGAAAACGAAACAGGCAAGGGTGTTTTTGCACGTTTTGCAAATCGTGTTGATTCTTAACACCAATTTTGCAAATTGTGTTGATTTCTGCCTTACAGCTCGGGACGAGGCCAGGTATGAACCCTTGTTGGTTTTTATTGTTGGCCAGAGAATGAAGTGTGATGTTTCTGAAATGCTCTATTGGTCCGTCCAGTGTCTTGTAGCTGCATAGGTCAATGGGACACCTTTGAATTTATAGGAGGACTCTATGAAGATGATGCATTCTGTCATATCAATCTAGTCGGAATGGGAACTGGTTTTAATACTGGGGGTCTTGCGTTTATCCAAGTTTACTGAGATTACTGGGATGTTTGCCATCACATGGCACGAAAGCAACATTTGATTAAAAGGCATGCAATTTTAGGAATCAGTGTTCATGTAAGGAATGATTTGTAGATTGTCACCACGACCTGCACCAAATGTAGAACACCATTATTATTTAGTAGGTGATGAACCAGTAGGACTGAACCTCACTCTAATATCTCTTAGGTACTGGCCATGCTCTTGGTCTGCATTAACAAAAATCCCATAGCAGAGTAAACTCGCCAACTCGTCTATAAGGATATGCGAAATCGACCCCATGCACAAATCTCCATGTGCAGTTGGATTTTCTTGAGTTGTGCATTTGACACTGCTGCTGTGGCGGACTGGTGGAGTAAATTCTTTCAGCATCATAGTAGACGTGTGGGAGGGTTGTGTTGCGTGTAGCCATCAGCACTACTGGTCATCAACACTATTGTTCCAGGTCAAATGCAGAGTAGAGGTTAACCGAAGTTGAAAGCAGCCCACAAATTGCTTGTTTGATGTCTGAATCATTCTGCATGTTCCACATAGGAGTATGGTGTTGAAATAATGCTAGCTCATATTCACAAGCACTGATTATGCTGAAAGGTATCTAGAGCAAAATGCATCAATGGGTCTCCCTTAGCACAGGAGAAGATTGAGCATGGAACTAGGGTGCCTGCGACCCATTTCTGCTGTTCTTTGTCTGTGGTCTCCAGTCTAGAGAACAGAAGAGCCGAGTGCTTATTGAACACATTTCCGGAGGCAGTGACTGAATAATGTGTATATGCAAAGTCACTCAGCATCTTTGCAAGTACATTGTGACTGAAAACATTTTTTTTTTTTTTCGTGCAAATAATTTGAAGTCGGGTCAGGAATGAGGATGTACCTCAGAGCATGATAATGGGAACTCTTTATTGGGAACTCTTATTATTGGGAACTCTTTTTGGGAACTCTATTGCCTTATCAGGGAATGACTTCTCACATGAGCGTTTTTGTGTTTCAGAGAGGTTTTCTTGTGTAATGTACTGGTATCAGTATTTACAGAAGTTTTATTTTTCTCTCCATCAATCAGATTCTGCCACTTTATTTTTGGTAGAGTTTGAGTGCATCTAAAAGCCAAATGGGCCAGTGCATAATTTGGTCAAAGGCGCCAGCACACACACAGACACACACGCGCACCCACACACACACCATCATCCAGACACATCATCCAAAAGCCTCAATACTCATACTGTATATTGACATGCAAAGACACACACTTCAACACAACCACATTAAGCCATTTTTCGAAAGACAATTGTAAGCTGCTTGAAACAATGCCAAAAAAGTGAGAAGAAAACTTGTGATGAAAAGTGTGACGTGAAGTTTGTTTATTTGTTTTACACCAACAATGGGATTAGTCAATGGGCTTCATCAGCGCTGTGGTCTGCAAGCACCATGGCAACAGCTATAGCTGATTGCTATGCTGAAATCCATCGTTGTAGGGCCAATCTAAGAGGCCATAGGTTAATGACAGTGGTGGGGTGAGTGCACGCTGTTAGGGCCTCGAATCTCGAGGGATGTTTCCCCTACAGCGGTCATGCCTAGGCGGTCTCAGCGAGTCAGCTGTTGGAGCAGTTCAATGCGACAGTGGGAAAGGTTGTCTGTCTAAAGGGGGAAGGATGGGAGCATCTTGTCAGCAAAGAGTTTGCGAAGAAAAACTAAAAAGCACCTCTTTCCTTATTGATGCTGAGGGACGAGCTCTCATCTTTCTTCCCCCTCCACAATGACACCTGTTTGGTTTCTGACTGTGGTTTCTTTCTTGCTGTCTCTCTTTCTTTCTTTCTCTCTTTTGTCAGTCTGTCTTTTTTTCCCGTCCTTTCTTTTGATTGTTTTCATGAGCGTTTGTGGCGGCCGCGTTGCGCCCCCCACGTTCACCTCATGAGAAGGTGTGACACACTGCCTACCTGTTTCTCCCTGTGAGACACACACACACACGGGACGAGAGGCTGTCGTTGGGTTGTTTCGGACATTTGGCTTACTGTTGGCTTGCTGCGCCCCCTCCCACGCCCTAGCCCACCTCCCACCTCCCCAACACCCACCTCTCCCTCACCCCCCATCTGGTCCCCAGAACTGCCTCCCAGTGCAACACAAACCTTCTACAATTTCACTGCATACAAAAGATTCTTTCCCTGATAACACGTGAAGGGAAGACTTGATGTTCAACCCTTGCTGTGAAGGAGTGGATTCGGACACACTGCTTTACTTGAAGCCTGACTGTGGCGGCACGACTGGACAAACTTTTAAGAGATTCATCCATAATGAAAATATCTGTGCTTGTGTGCATCTTGAGTTAAGATGGTGGGATTAGGTACACCTGCCTGTGGTTTAATTGGTATTATTATTTTATTTTTTTTTAAGCGTTAACTGAATTGCTGACAGTTTTTTTTCTGTTGTGTTTTTTTTAAGTGGTAATTTTGTTTACTGACTATTGCTTGAAATGCATGCATACATTGACACTTGTGATAATGGATGAACGTAGGTCATAGTGTGTACCCTCTAGCTAATATCATTTCCTCCCAAAACTGCAGCAAGCTACCAAGCCTTAAATGTCTTGAAATGACCTTTGTTTGTTGATACAAATTGTATCTATTTCTTGATTGTAAAAATATTTATGAAATGTACAGTATCACTAATATATATAGTTATATATATATATATATATACATATAAAATCCTAGTTTTATTTAAAAGAAAGAGAAAAGAAAACATGATGCCATAATATTAGTGACACTGTGTGTTACTAAGAGTAGCCCGTGGGAATTGCTTTCCCATACTGGGCACTGACTCCTACAAATAAGGACTTCTTATCCCTCTTCTTCTCTGTGATGTTAATGGAGCTCACTCTAGCTCTCTATCTCTCTCTCCTGTTCTATCTCTCTCTTTTTTTCTTTCTTGTGCTCTGTTGATACAGATCTGCTCTAAGGTTGGCTGTGTACGTGCTTTTTAAATCTCTGTAAATATAGAGAATTGAAGTGGAGCTACTTTCAGATATATAACCGACACATTTATCCAGACTCGCATTAACCGCAGAGTTAAGTCAGCCCAGGGGTTGGCGTCAACACAGTGTTTAGAAAAAAAAAGATTTACTGATTTAGTCTCATCCCCTAACGCTCTCGGGCTAAAATGATTTTTACTGTAGATGTATCTAAGCTATATACAGTATTATTCTTGCTCTCCGTCTTGAACACGCCCACACACACACACACGCACACACACAATTGCGTATGCGCACACACACACACACACACCAGATGCTGCAGCATGTTCATAGCTATGGTGATGCGGAATGAGTTTCCATGACGATCGGTGAGGCATTTTCAAGGCAAGTGGGGGGGTGGGAGAAACTCTGAATTAATGTCAGATTTTACTCGGCCTGATTGCTCATGAAGCAAGGCTCTGGGCACATAGAACACTGAAGTAAACACACAAATAAAGTGAGGACATATGTCTTCACATAAGTATATGATTATGTAAGAGCATGTGGTGAATCTAGGGAGTTTTTTTGCCTCACAAACCTGGCTCTTAACCTCACAGCCTTACTGATTTTATGATGGTGTGTTACAAGTGCACGTCTTGTCAGAGAGACAAGAATCCTTCAGGTTGCCAGTCTGAGGCAGATTGTTACAAAATCATCTCTACGATGGTTAAACGTGATGTTTTGTGTTTGCAAGGAGCAGCACTCCTGTTTATTTCCTAGTTGATTACAACTAGAAGAAAAAAGGAAGCTTCTGGAATTTGGTTTTGGTTGCCCTGTATACCTGTTGAGAAGAAACTTTGCATCTGGGTTTTACTCTGTAGATCTGTAGAATATTTTAATGGAAAGGTAACAAACCAGCGAACATATCCACACCCCACCCCAAGCTATCCTCAGGAACTTTGAGATTTACTACTAATGGATAACCGTCAAAAACAATATTCTTGATGTTTGCTATTAATTAAATGATAATTGCGCTTTAAAAAAAGTCCAATTTGTGAAATAGTGCAGATCTCTTGTGTCCTAAAAGTTAAGTTGAGCTGTGTTGTAACGTGGTTTTTGCACCGTTATAAGGGTTATCAGAGTGAGTTTTGACCACTTCAGTCTTGTGTTGTGACATGCAGTAGTAGTTTGTTTTATTCTTTGTTGAATGAAACATGTTTGCTTTGAAGTTGTTTTCAAAATGACAAAACGTTAACCAAAAAAACAACTTTATTAAAACTCTTTGGGTCTTTAGACTCAAACAAAATGTAAGTCTTAATGACAAAATGTGTTTGTTTCCTGAAATAAAGCCAAACTATTGGTTATGTGAAATTGTGTTTATTGACTTATTATTCATTAATGTATTTCATGTACGTAGGTCATCATAGGGCGAACTTACAAAAAGCATTGCAGCTATTTTGTTACTTGAGTTTGTAGCTCTGAGGTCAATAATTCCTGAAACTAAAACTAAAATTCTAAGTCTTTCATAGCTCCCCAAATTTGGACAATTTGTACATTTTCTTCAGTTTATACAGTAAAGGTTGAGTCTGGAGAGAGAAATACTGGCACTCTTTGATTTCTAATAGAATTGCTTCCACTACACTAGAAATGCAGTTTTTTCTTTCCTTTCTTTTTTTTTGCTTTTGCGAACTGCCTGTTTTTGAAACCCAACTGTACAGTGATTTTCTAGGGGAACCTAAACTGGGTGTGGAAGAACTTAATACTAGTGAGCAGCAGATTTAGATTCACCCTTTCTGTGAAGTCAGCCTATTCTGCTCCACTCACCTTCGTTTTTCATGTCTATTTATTGGTTCTTTACAGATTTTGATCCATGTGCTTTTAATTACAGGCCATTCATGAACTCGCATCATTCCTGGAAAACGTGCAGATTTCTGATATATTTTATTTAGACATTTCACCCTAAGCCACAGCAATGACTGTGAGTGTAACCATTTTCAGACACCCTCTTGTTCAGAGTTGTGTTATCTTGTCCTATTTAAATATTAAAGCTGCATTTCTCTGTAATGTCACAAATCTAGCATATAAATTTACTCAGGCAGAAGGCTTATGGTGCCACGGTTACAAAGCAGAAACCCACACAAGTAGTTCTGTGCTTACATTTTGTGTACCAATGCTTCACTCGACTATACAGCATACTCACCATGCCTTCTTCTAAAGACATTCGCTAAATAAAAGGTGTTTGTGTCTTAGATTACTAATTTTTACTTAATAATAGCACATAGCATAGAACAAAATCACCCATAACCAATCGTAAAGTCAGTAAAAACATTTCTCAGTACAGTGAATCAATGTTTCTGTTTCTGTTCAGATAACTGCCCGTCATCAATAATCCTAGGTCTCTCTACACTACTGTGGATATGTGTTTATCAGTAACAGTTCTACATGCTACCTCTGTCTTATCTCTTACACATACATGACATACATGATTTCTGGAGTCTTTGTTGGGGAGGCCTTGTTTTAACTTTGGAGTTGGACTAAACCATCAGAGAAATAACACAAAGAATTTAAAAGCAACTTTGAATGACAACTGCATTTAAGAAGACTTTTACCACAACAGAAATAATCTTTTTTTTAATTTTGGGATTTATTTGCAGAATTTACCACCATCAAAAGCAGCAATATTAATCATTTGCCTTAGTTTCATATTGATGTTAAACATGAACCATAAACAAACAAACAAAAAAAAAAACACTTTACAAGACATAAATGATGGCATACACCTTATCAAAACAATCAAGAAAACACAAGTTAGCTCTACTGTACTTGTAGACTTCAGTTTACATGAAATTAAATAATTTAAATTAGGTCATGACTGAATTACACACAGAGCATGCGCTTGGTTGAGTGTGCCTGAGGAAGGATTAGATAAACAGTCATACAATCAGGGACAAGCCAGATCCCCACCGCCCGCTCAGCATAAATACGTTAATAATCCACCGACACTGAAGTTCTGTTAAGGAGAGGCTCTGCCACACCCTCAAGCAAAAGGATCCAATGTATTCAAGTGAATACTTATGAGATGGGCATTACACACTCAGAAAGCAGCAAAGTACCAGACAATGTCATAGAAAATATACTGTAAGCCACATCCAACTAGCTTGATATATGGGTACATGAGAAACAAAAACAAAGCATTGTTCACATTGAAATACATCAAACAACCTGAAAGTAACATGGTTGAGGCTTAGTGCTGTGTGTAGTTTTTTTCGCTGAATTCCCCTCAGAGGGAATATATAATTATATAATTTAATGTTTGGTATGATCGGGACAGTGATCTTACGTGATCATAGTCCCATCTCCAGTAACAGCAGTCCAATGAAAAGACAAGTAGCTCTAGAAAGAGGGGCCAGGGCAGAGAAGAGTGGACGCCCAGGCTTAGCCTTAACCAACAGCACTGGCAACACGCACGCACGCTCACACACACACACACACACACACGCACGCACGCGTGCATGCATGCGTGCCTAAGATCCCTCGGGCAACTCCGAACCGAACAGCACCAGGAGCTCATGGCTGAGGATGAAGGTGAAGAAATAAACGCAGAGGTCCGCAAACACGTCTCCCATCTTCCTGTACGTATCCATGGAGCGGTTGATGACCTCGGCTGGAATGCCAGACAGTAGGAGGGCTGCCGTCAGCACGGTTGTTTTGGCCTTCTTCTCCACCTGCATAAGTGAGGTAGCAAACATTTCAAAAGACACATTTGATTGATTTATGTAAATTTATGGTGAGGTGACATCAATGCATCATCAAGCTTCTGTTGGTGTAGTCTAATTGCTATCCATCCAGGGTTTGTTGGAGTGTTACAATTAAGTGTTTTTTTTTAAAGAATTTTCTCACCTTTGGAAAATATTTGTGCAACCCCATATAGGCCAGCTCCAGAGTAAGGAAAGGTGCAAATATGGACTGAAAAATGAGAGTGCAAAGTGATCGTCAGACTCAACCCATAACTAGCATACTAGAAAAAAACATCATATCTCAATTACTATCCTCTTGTGAAATTTCAAGGGGCTACAACTAATGGGGAACTCACCAAAATTGTACGTAAATTTTACGTTACCAAAAAATCAAATGCAAAATGGGAATGAGGAGTTTAGTGCTCGTCACCAAAATGGTCTTTTGGTTACATTTCTTGTACACAAACAAGAAATGTAACACAAGCAAGTTCTATTTATGGCGAATCCAAGAACAATGGCCAATCTTGCAAGAAACTTGCTGCCATCAAAATAGAGCAGCTAAAGCCAACATTTTTTCCCTACTGACCTTAAACACTAGTAAAATAGGAACATGTTTGTGTTATCTTACAGCATTCTCAACTATACATCATCTGAACAGTCTCAACTTTCCTATGACCAACTCTCCAATGAATTCTTCCAAGTTCACAATGGAAGAAGTTTACAAGATGAAAAATACAATTATGTAACAAGTGACCCCCCCCCCCCCAACAGCCCCAACAGTCAAGAAAACACACCCAACACCTACAATATTTGTCACCCTTGCTAGGATATGCACTGAGGTTTCAGCATTTTTGTTTCCAATGTGTCATGTATTACAATTTACTAACACCAGAAATCATCATAGAACCTTAATGCCCATTTCAGTTTTACATTTTGCTGTCTTGATTGAATAGCCAAAAAAGGCAACTGGTAACTTTAAAATGTTCTAATTCAGAGATGGAAAACTTCTCCAGTGGATCTATCACAGATCTATCATAGCCTAAAGGGTCAAGGCCTCACCACTGAGACCACATTTAATATGATGGACCAATCATATTTAATTTGAGTGATTTTCTAGAGGATTACATGTCTTAATGATCTAATCCCTGTCCTTCATTCAATTGGATGCAATTTGTTATAATAAACCTTCATACCTTAAAAAAACAAACAAACAAACAAACAAAAAAACAACACATGGAGTATCACAGTGGTATAAGGGAGAAAAAGGTTTATAGTACTAGAAATATCTGGTCCACACATATGTTGCAGTAGCTGCATCTATGACTACACCCACTGGTGCCAACTGCTATACTTTCCAGTCAAGGGTGTTAAATAAATGATCTCTATAGTACTTTCACCTTTTATGTGTTGAGTAATCTGCATTTGTATATGCACTTCACATGGAATCTGATACAATGTTGATAAAACAAGATAATATTTATGTGTCTGTTCAAAAGCATGTCCTTCAGTGACAACAAAAACTCACCAAGTATTTGCAAACAAAGACTCTGACAAACACTGCCAGAATAACACTGCCGACGAGTCGAAAGAGCCTGAAGGAGTCCAGCTCGTCAGTGTCTGAGGTGCTCTCCTGAGCTGCCTTCTCACTGGCCAACTGACCCTTCAGCTTCATGGCGTCGTCAAAGCGAGACAGATACTTCTGAAGGCCCTTGTGGGGGGATCCGCGGGAGTGGTCGTCAGTAGCTAGCTCTCCCCGTGGCCTCTGTCTGACCACGCCACCCAAGTCATCTTCCAGGAACCCACCACTGCTCAGGTCATCGCTGATGTCAGGCAGGGGTGAGCCTCTGCGCTCTGGGGTGTCACTGGGGTCAGACAGATATGGGGAGAGTCTTTTAGTGGTGACTAGAGGTGTGGACCAGGAGGACTCACTCCTATCCAAGTCCAGGTGGAACTGTGGTTCTACCACACGTTTGGGTGATTCTAGAAACAGAAAAAAAAAGAGATATAAGATCTGACAGTTTAGATCTGAAGTCTAGAGTGTCAACATAGTGGACCAGTGGCTACATGATCACAGTAACAGAGTAATACCAAGTAGCACTTGTTTCAATACAATAACAAACATGATATTTTATAAAAAGCACACAAATGCCTACATTAGCCTATATTTAGGCAGCTTTACTGATGATCACAGTCTAGCATACATCCGTACTTTTATTGTATTAGAGATAATATTTACCTGATTATCACAATTACCTTACTTTGCAGATAATTACCTAAAATAAAGGGATTATGCAGAGGGTACTACAGGCAATTCAAGACAGAGTTTAGACATTTACATTTATGCATTTAGCAGACACTTTTATCCAAAGCGACTTACAACTCAACTGTTCAGGGCCAGTCTCCCCTAGAGCAACTTAGGGTTAAATGCCTTGCTCAAGTGCAGCTGGGATTGGAACCCACAACTTTTCAGGCTACTTGCACGCTAGCCAGGGTCCTACAGCCACTACACTACCACCACCCAACATTACCACCCAGCATTTAGACATATGACAATTTCTTAATTCAAATTTTGCCCACTACCTACAATTGGCGAACACTGTTCTGAACTGATATAAAATTGAGAAGATATTTTTGTAAACGTAGAGCATTTACGTGAGTTGGCTCGATCTAAAATCCTCGAGATGCTCAAAGCTATGAGCTAATGCTGGCTAATGCTTAATAACTAGTGATAGCATGCATAGCTACCAAAAACAAATAGGTTGGGCCTAGCGCTGCTCTACTATCCCGCCACTAAATACAAACAAATCGTAAGTTCAAAATGGTTTCAACTTACGACTGTTTTCTCCGTCGTTCTTGCTGTACCCCACTATCCTATGTAGCCTGTCCTCGGAATTTTTCAGCAATTTTCGTCTGCGAATTTCAGCTCTCCTTTGTGCAGCAGACATAGTCACATTAGTTTTCCCTTCAGAATTAGAACCACTGTTTTCTTCAGTCGGCTCCATTCTAACACGACGCTTTAAATTACACGTTAATGTTGTTATACGGATGTGAGGTGAGAAGGTATTGTTTATTTTGAAGAGATAAAGGATATTTTTCTGTCTAGGTACGAGAGAGCAGTATTACACATTCACAGCAAAACCCTATCAAGACCAAGACCGCTGTATGAAATGGGCGCGTACTGATGACATCAATATCCACGTCCTTCTTCTCTTGAAAATGAAAGAGGTGAAGGTACAGACAATCAGAGAGGAGTCCAATGTGATAGATTTTTAAATTTGACATCTAGCCACTCTTCACATTAGAACTTTATTACCTTGTCTGGACGATGCCACTGTAAGATTTTATGTGTAACGATTATTGTAGGGTGGCCAGATTTCTAAAACCGGTACACTTTGCACCTGACCTTAATGCTCGTGATCGCACATGCACCGCTCAGACAGGGGCTCATTTTGTAGAATCTTATCAGAATTTATCAATGTCTCAGAGAATAATCAAGAGAAGCTGACGCTTCTGTCAGTCAACAGAAGCGTCAACCAGCGGCTGTCTCGCTGACCATGTACAGTCTGTTGCCCGGCCTTAATAACAGTCAACAGTTTTATACCGAATTGTTGTTTAATTTTTAACTATTTACAAAACTGTCGACAAGGTACAAATACCCACCTTCCCCCAAGCCAATAATTGAATTTTTCGTGATGTTAGTCATTCAGTTTCTTAAGAAACCACCTTCATGTCTGACATAAAAAGAATTTTTGGAATTGGAATTTTATCATCTCTGATATGAAAGCAGTATCAAAATTAGAGAGAGAGAAAATACTGTTTTATCTTGGGATGTTCAAACACATATTTTGGCTGGTTTGATTACACACACAGACAAATCAAATGCATAGACCATTCTTCAGTCATTCATAACTTAAAGCATTAGGAAGGAAGAACCACCTAAACTTATAATACATAAAATCAAACAGTGGGGTAATGTAACACTACATGCACCTGGATTATTAATGACAGTTGGAATGCTTTCTGTGATGCTCTTTTTGTTTGATTTGACACATTTGGAAAGATTAAACTTAAGCAATGTTAAACTTAAGACATTTACCAGAAGAGAAATGGGCTAAATAAAATACTTTTCCATTCATGACAAAACAACCACTAGATATAAAAGGCCCAACCAGTTTATTTTTTATCATAAATTCACCTTAAGGTCATACTAAAATCCATCTTTGTCATTATAATGTACTTTTCAATATACAAGTTTTAATAAAGCATGATTAAAGATCAAATGGCTTTGTTATGTCTGTTAAAGAAATTTCCCATATCCTATTATATTAAAACATTTCATATACATAATGTCTGCCTTTAAACAGAAGCCTAAAAAAACTGAGTTCCCATACAAGGCAAATACAGATTTAATCAGAATGGGATTCTCATAAATTAACAAAAGAGAAGAAAATGAAATAAAAACATGAAATATCAGATTTTTTTCACAGAGTGACTGCCAAAAACCTCAAGGTGAAGACAGCATTCCACTTGATCAAGGTACTCACAGCAAAAGATTACAACACCCCCCTCTTTCTAACTTCTGTCGGCCTGTGGATTTGTTCGACTGACAAATAGCAGTGATTGAGATAAGAGAATATTTATGCCATTCTGTCCATACCATGAAGCATTACTTTATTACTGACTGTGCACCTCAGTAGAGCTCTACATCGAGCTAGGAGCACACAAGCTCAAAAGACTTTAGTGTGATACATACCATACTTTATTATTAGCAAGAAGGACTGTGCTTCATCATTTCAATGTCCTCATAAGGTCTGTCCCGAAAAGGTCAAACACTTGAATTTCCAACCCATGTGGATGCATTATAACCCCTCCCCCCTCCCCAGATGATTTCCACATGCTACTAGGAAATCAGCAATCTGCCCTCCATCACTGACTTGTTGAATAAGAAGTTGGATTTGAGCGTAAGCAGCCGGTGAGTTTGTCTCCAGGGGAACCGATGAGGGAGAAGGAGAGACAGACAGACACACACACACACACACACACAGAGAAATGGTCTTGTCCTTCAGAAGGTAGCAACGGGCTCGGAGTCTGTGCGACAGTCATACAGACACAGTCTCATTGTCCTCACCCCTACCCCCACCCCATCAATACTGCCGAAACAACTGCATTCTCCTCACTGACCCCACCCCCCCCTTTCCCGCCCTTCTCGCCTGCAGCACAGGGTTATTTGGAGATTTGCTGCTGCACATGGAGCAGGAACTCGTAGTAGGAAAGCGCTGACTCCGTTCGATCCTCAACCATGTTCTGCATGAAGTTAGCCTTCAGCTGGCTTTCATCCCTGCAGCAGAGCAAAAAAAGGGAGTAAAAAATTAATTCAAATAATATGGACAATTATGGTGATTTAAGGTCAAAGGGGAAAAAAATAAAAAAAAGAACCACTTGGTCAACAATTATTTCCATTGTTGATTAATCTCTCAATTATCTAGTGCATTTATTAATTAGCTTAGGAATTGTAAATATTGCAATAAATAAATAAATAAATAAATAAATAAATAAATAAATAAATATATACACACACACACACACACACACACACACACACACACACACACACAGCAGAAGCAGTGTTATTTGTTGAGTAATGGCCAACTGTGAACAATAATCCTAGTTCTAACATACTTGATGACATGTAAGGTGGGATAAAATGGCCTCTGTTCCCGCAGCCAGCCCACAAAAGCTCTTGTCCTTGTAGACTCAGCGGTGTCCAGTTCTGGCAGCTGAGTCTGGGGATTACAGAGAAAGGGTTTCTGAATGCACATGATGCCGTCATGGAACACCTTCACAGCAATAAAAATTAATCCTCTGCATGTCACCACAGCAACATAGTTTTAACGGCAATGTAGTGGAGTGTGTAACTGTATAACTTACTGCTGTGTGAACCACAGTTAATCTATTTATTTACATCAAGTTTCCCTATTGCCAATAGGGTTTGAATGCCTTCAGTGAGGTAATGATGGGGACTTAAATTTGCAGAATACAAAACAGCAATATAAGCAAAAGAATCGTTCGTAGATCCCCTGGGGATCTAACAAAGGTATAAAATGCTCTTCGTCATACCATGTTCTGGGGAAGAGCCGCATAGTTTTGAACCCCGAGGACTTGGGTTAGAAACTGAGGATTGCAGTTCCTTCCCACCCACAAATAGATCACCTAGGGCAAAGAAAAACATCCACAAGGTTGACAAAATTCCTCTCCACCACATCTTCCATGCTGGATCGTTTTGGGTGATCAAGACGCACACTACATGTGTATTTCAACCACAGCCTGTAACTTTGCTGAGGTCTACCAGATCTAGGCAGTAGTGTGGTGAGTGGGCAGGCATGTGCTCACCGAGCCGGCGTCCATGAGGAAGGCTCCTTCCCTGCTCAGCTTCTCTACAGAAAGCTGCAGCACGCAGGGCTGGGGGATGGTGCGGTCGTTGACATTCAGCGCCCCCTGTGGACAAGACGGTGGAACAGAACAGCTCAGGCAGTGACCCCAGCATTGCATGAATTCAAACCACTTGTGGTAAAAGATCCCTTGCATTAGACACTTGAAATAATCTAAACAGGGTGTACAAGAGGTCCTCTGAAGAGGACAAGGTTCCATAAACAATATCCAGTCAAGTTCTGAGAGGGACACTGTTTACATCGGAAACTGGAACAGGACCAACCCAGCGTGCAAACTCACACAGGACAAAAATATTTACATTTGTGAGCAGTTCTTGTACCCTAGCGACTGACCATAGCTAATAACAAATTACCATCTTATCAGATATAAATAAACAAGCGCTGGAAGCCACAGCAATTTCTTCAGCTGTACTCTCCATTGAATGCGACCCGCTATTGATAACTGTGGCCTTCATCCCTTATCTACTGCCCCCAGGTGGAACTATGTAGACACACATGTACTGTAGATTAGAGGTTTTGGTGAGGCGGTCCGGCGATCCGGTACACTGAGATGAACAGACGGAGTGTTGAAATGAATAGCCTCACCTCGTCAGACAGATCATCCACCCGGTAGAGTGCTGGGTGTATCATGAGCATGAGATACGCCAACGGCTGGTACTTCAGCTGACACATGGCAAATACACGGTCGTCCAATCGAGTACTGGTGCCTGTCCGGAAGGCTTTCTGAAAACAACAACAACAACAAAAAAACATTACAATTGAAGCATGTTTTAAAAAGCAAATTCAGCCACTGCAAGAGAAGACATTCATTTACATTTATGCATATGCTTTTATACAAAGCAACTTACATTTGTTAACTATCAATTACTTCAGGGCCAGTGTCAATTGCCAATTTGCAAGCTGCTAGCATCCTAGCAAGGTTCCTTGACCGTCACGCTACCACCAGCACCACACCACCAAATTCAGATATGTGAAGCTATATAGCTCGCTTCAGAGTAGTGCTTCATTAGCCTACTGCACAAACAATGACTGGCTTGTCATCTGTTACTTGTTGACACACTGACATTACATTGTTGCACAACACTTATTTTCTCAAAGTTGCTGTATAAGCCTGTTTGTGTCAAAACAACATCAAGCTTGTGGGTACAGACTGAACACTGATCTGGGACCAGACGACGGTAGGACAGAGGCGGCTGGGTCTACGCGCTTCCGCTCACCTGTTTGAGCAGGGCGAGGATGTAGAGGGGGAAGAGGCGGAGGCAGCTGGGCGAGAGCAGGCCGGGCTGCTGGATGGTCAGCACACCAGTGCGGTACGAAGCCAGCGAGTCGATCACAGCGTTGGTCATCGCGTCCCGAGCGTCGCTCAGGCTGGCCGTCACAGAGCGATCTACAGCTATAGGGAGAGGGGGGAGAAAACACGCTAGTCAAAAGTGTTCAGTTATATACAAATGTTCAGTTATATGCAACTGAAATCCTGAACACTTTTGAATACCATGACCTGGAAGAACGAGAATCTTCACAGACGAATCACACTAGTTTTACTAATTTGGTACGCACAAGTGCTTCCATTAAGGACACACCTCACTGCATAGGCCAACTATAGGCTGAACTGTATAAGCCGACTATGGCTGTACATTTTTTTAATATGAAGAATCCTTAAGTGGAGTAAAACGCTATATGGGAATAGTTCCTGACCATTGTGATATAATTATCATAGATGAAGAGCAAAAAACTCAGTTGCAGTACATGCAGCTACCAGCATTGCGGTATGTTCTGTCTGGCTAGTGATGCTTACCCATGCTGGCCAAAAGACCGGTGATGGCTTGAACATCAGCTCCAGCAAAGATGTCAGACAGCGAGTTGACCACAGGCAGACACATGGTGTGCACTCGGATCCTCCTTTCACCTGGGGGGGGGGGGTTGAGGGAGGGAGAAAGAAAGAAAGAAAGAAAGAAAGAAAGAGAGAGAGAGAGAGAGAGAGAGAGAGAGAGAGAGTTGACCAACTGCAGGGTATGGCTATAGCCAAAAATAAAGACTGAAAATGAAATGTCCAAGTGAAACCACAGTCTGAATGTCAGACATTCAACAAAGTCTCTAGCCAATTTTTCGGTTTACTCTGGAAAAGGCCGTTTGGCTTCATTTCAACAGAATGTAAGTTCGTCTTTATTTACCATCATTGATCTATGCAAAGAGCAGAGTGTTCACAAGCATGTAAAACTACAGGTTTTCCAACAAAATCAAGCACTAGCATACTGACCGAAAGAATATCATCACCACTGCCCACCACCAATAGATCTGAGTAAGACTCATGCTTAGGTCCATCTCGGAGGACACAGAGAGCTGCCAACTGTTGAGCTGAGTTACCTTTGCTGGATGTGTAGAGCAAGGCAGCCTGGAAGGAGACCACCTGCATGTCCACTAAGTTCTCCTCGATGGACATCTGCACGGCGAAGCCTGCGTCCGGGTTGACGTTGGGCAACGATAGCAGGTCCGTCGAGCGCACAAAGAAGTGCCCGTGGAAAGTGTGTATGGAGAGGCCTGAGGATGCAAAAGAGGGAGAATAAGTTTGTGCAATGACTGTGGCCCACTATACCAGGGGCACCATATTTTTTTTTGATGGAGAAAAAGCATCACAAAACATCTTCTGAACTGTATCAGGGTGAAAAAAGGACTGTTTAGCCACTGAGGCTTCACCTTTAGTGCATCGTATCCTCATTACGGCCTCAAAGCCAATCTTGCGGGTCAGGTATCTCTTGAGATCTTTCTGAAAGCGCTCAGTCTGGGCAGGGTTATGCTGGTTGTGGTAGGAGGGGTAGTAGTACACACTTCCTGCTGAGTACCTGGATATACAGCCTGGGACAGACACACACACACAGTAAGGATGTGCACAAGGATGGGCAATGACCTAAAAAAATAAGACAATTTCCCCTGCCCCCTGCCTTAACCAGTAGGCCACGGCT
Source organism: Tenualosa thibaudeaui (assembly GCA_027481765.1). NCBI lineage: Eukaryota > Metazoa > Chordata > Actinopteri > Clupeiformes > Clupeidae > Tenualosa > Tenualosa thibaudeaui. The sequence goes on along the minus strand of JAIFZK010000009.1, from coordinate 11,944,668 downwards.
GCCCCCTCATACTGTCTAAAATATAAGTTACAGATAGCGACACACAAACAATAGTACCAAACGTCACTGAAGTAATGGCTGGCAGATATAAATGCAATAATGATATAAATGAGAATCGAGTTGTTATCTGGAGGTGTGTGACTTTAGCACACTTAGATAGCACACAAGTAGACCTTTTTTTTTTTACTTGTTGCCATGGCATTTATAGGTGCATCATAAACGCACTCTGCTATGAAGAGTATTGTTAACTGTCTGGTAATCCAAACATTTGCTGATTGCTGATTTTTTTCATGCCACAAAAAGAATGTCTGTCCACATTTTTGTTGGTGCTCTTACCCAGAGAGGCCAGATCACAGTATTGTGAACTCAGCATAAACAAATCCACTGCCACCTGCTGTCCCGAACAGTCCAACGCCAGCTTCTTATAGAAGTCTGTTGCTGGTGAGAGATGCTGGATGTCCTGTGGAGCAGAACGAACACAAACACACACACCAAACAAAACCATTAGACAATACATAACACAGATATCAGTAATTTCATGTGTTTACCAAGACGACCGCATCCATGCAAACAGTGTTAAGGAGCAAGGTGCATGATGTAGGATTTGGCATCTCACTGTTTTGATGTGGTGTAATGCCCATTCTCAGACAAGCCCCTCACCTTGGCAGATGCCCTCTGGTTGGGGTCCTCTCTGGACTTGAGCGCCCCAATGCCCATTGTGGGCAGCTGGCTCTGGAAGACGGTCACACGGCCCCCAGTGGGAGAGAGCAGCTTGAAGGCAGCCTGCAGGGCTGGACCCAGAGCAGACTGGGTCTCCATCGTCTTACCGAACATCTGCGGCAAACTCTTCAGCAGGTCCTGGACCAACTACAAATACACACAATGTCCACTCAAGAAGTTATAGATACTGTATTTGAGTGTTGTCAGAGAAAAACAGAAAAAAAAAAAAAAAACACAAAGGAAAGACAGAAAGAAAGAAAGAAATAGATTGAACATACCTCCTTGCATTCATTGAGGTTTACTAAAAGGCTGTCTGGTGTGGGTAAAAATATATCTACAAAGACAAACACAAAAAGGAACATGAGTCTTAATGTCTTGTAATGCCTTCCTTGAACATTTTTATCTTTCTCTGAGGTAATCTTCACAGCCATTTCTAAGATATGTGTCAAAACTGTTTTGTTTTGTGACGAAAGACATTACAAAACAAAACAAAACCCCCCCCTGAAAGACACTAGTGATGACATATTACGTAGAAAGAAATAGGAAGTTGGTGAACAGGGATGGCCGTTAGGGGAAGGGCAGACTTAAGAACCTCTGCATTCTAGATCAGACTAGTTAGTTTCAGGCCCTCTGTGTAAACAATATCATGAGTCAGCAACCAAAGTGTCAGAGACTATTTCGCAATGCTAACCACAGGCAGAGATACACGGTCTTCGTTCACAAACTTTTTTGTAGGTTTTATGGAATAAATCACATCCCAAATATGCCTCTCAAAAGGAATAGGTAGCTTGTGCAATTAGTTTTCCTTTGCTGTTCACAAAAGACATTACTGCTGAGCTTGCTTTGACTGAAAAGCTGTATGTGCCTGCTGGGACTTGGCCAACCTTGCTTACCTTCTATATCAGACACAATGAGCATCTGGGGCTGGGAGAGCCCCTCCTGGAGGTTGTAGAAGTGGATTGTACTGTCAAAGGTTATAAAACCAATCTTCGTCCTAGTGTCCCCAGGAAGCCTGAAATAACATTCATTTTATCAGTAAAGTACTTATACTTATTAAACCTCACACGTCAAACACATCAATACAATGGAGACTTGGCTAATGTCAGGTCTTGGGGTGTGGATGTGATTCATTTAAAATAGTCAAATGACTAACATTGTTAGCTAGTATTTACTTGGTTATTTGCATTACCACCATACTATGAGCATGTGTTAAGAAGAGCTGCAGCTTCTATTTTTTCCACTACAGTTTGCCTGGCAACAAGCCTTTCATATTAACACAATGCAAAGACAGTTCTTCACAGACTATAAATTTGGTAATTTCTCTCTAGAGTAGGTGGCACCGCACATACATATTATGTTGCGTAAATCAGAACACAAATGTGTCTCAGATGAAGAGCCAATTGTGATTACAATTTGTCTGGGTAACGTATCCACATGACGGATACCTTACAAACCTGTTGTCAGGTTAACATTTTGTCAGATTTGCCATTTTTCACTGATTGCTTCAAATGACTATGTGCATTATAGAAAAGGCAGTAACATTAATATTTGTATAGTAATACTATCTGATCCATGCACACCTCAAGTGAGATCCCCGAGTGGTCTCACAGTGGTTAGAAAAATTGTCTGCCTTTACAATGAGTCAAAATCACCAAATAAATAAATAAATCTAATCAGATTGACTTACGCATTGAGGTTTTCAAGAAGTGACTGACAGAGAACATCAATGTATCCAGTCTGCACGGCATTGTGGGAAACATCGAGGACAAACAGGTAAGCAGCTGGCTGAGGTGGTCGCAGCTATGGACAAGAGACAGAGCAGAAAGGTTGAGATGAGACCTACTAGTTAAACACATGTCCACAAGCATTCACAAACAGGCACACAAACGCACCCACACACAGAACTATCTGATCTACTGAAACACATGGCTACACTGAGAGAGACTGTGTGGTGAGAAGGGAATAATACCATGTATTCAGAGGGAGCGATGAACTCAATGGTGGCGTTCTGGACTTCAGGTCTTTTATGGGGCTCCCCATAGGACCTGCTGACTGGGTTGTACATGAACTCCTCAGGGACTGGAGGGGAAAGAACCACATGACTTGTGGTTAACACTCAGGTCAACACTCAAGCCACTTCACGAGCACATTAAGCTCTCAACAGCTCAGACGTTTCATCTCGTCACTCACCATCATTGACCCTGTAGCAGAGGTTGCACTTCCATCTTCTCTGGTCCAGGAAGGACACGAAGGGGTTGATGTAGGTTCGGCAGGAGCGACACCTGACAATAGTGCTGGAGGTCACCACTGGAAGCTGCTGCAGAGTCCAAATAAAACAAAAAACAAAACAGGACCACACATCATCACAGGAACAAAGTTACTGGTAGCAAAACGTTTCAGGAAAATCCTTCCTTTCCTAACCTAAACTATTGAAGATTTACATTTACATTTCTGCATTTAGCAGATGTCAACTATCAAGTGTTCAGGGCCAGTCTCCCCTAGAGCAACTTAGGGTTAAGTGCCTTGCTCAAGGGCACAATGGCAGCAGCTGGGATTTGAACCCACAACTTTTCAGGCTACTTAACCTCCTTAACCTCTACGCTACCACCGCCCTAAAACTAGATCTAAAACAAAAGATTGTGGGCTTTTAGGATTCACATTTAGTACATTTGAAGACCCTTAGAGGGTTTTATAAACACAGACAACAATAAAGGCATGAGTGACCCGAGTCTTCTGGAGAATGAAACAGGCAGCTTACCGAAAGATCTTTGAAAGGGTGAAGCAGCAGACCCAGGGGCAGCTTGGCTTTGTTCAGCAAGGCCTGTGTCTGAGGGATGCTGGTGAGAGTGCTGCGGAAGACCCTGCACAAGGGATGGTAAGAGGAGAGGGACAAAACTCAACATCAATCTGGATCCTTAACCAAGCCCTTCTCGTCTGCAGTGACATAGAAATGTAACATGATTGTGCTTTGGATAGCATCTACTGTTAAATTGCTACATTCTTTCAAAGCTCAGATCACGTCCTTAATTATGCCAGCATTTTAATACAAAGAGAAAAGTCCAGTTCCAATACAAATTCTTTTCCAAAGCAGCAACTTCAGACGTTCCTTTTGTGATGAAATTAATTTGGCAGGACATGCCGCAAGACTGATGGACATTTCCAGAACAATGCATCCCTCAGTGTTCATCGCACATACGGCAGAGAAGTTAAAACGGCTTTTGACAGCTATTACTCAGAGCTGCGCGCCATTCTGATGGCACTAGACCTGACAGAACTGGACTTTTATGCTTGTGCACCTTAGAGAAGCCAATGCGGTTGTGTGCAGTACAAGAATCTTTCAAACCAGTCCCTCCTGCATTTTACAGTCTGATCGTTTCTCAAATACATGTCAAAAGCATGCAAATATTTTTTTTTTATAAAAGTTTTTCAATTTATTAACCCCTAAAATAATAAATCAAATTCAAATAGCCCCTTTAGACCTGACAATCCAGCCAAACTCATGCAAAATCATGCAGAATGCTACACAATCTCTTTACATCTCATTTCTGTTCCCTGACATCAAGTACACAGCTCATATTGCCCATCAGCTACCACAATACAAACACTGGTCTCTATACTGGCACAGCTGGCATACAGTTGGCAGCGATGGAGGCACACAAACTCACTCTGGACTGCAGTTGACTTTCTGCAGGTCCTGTGGTAGGCAGGGTGTGGGTGCCTGGATGGCAGTGGGGGGGAGGAGGTTGCGCTCCTGAAGGAGGTTGACCACGCGCAGGGCATCTGGGGTCTGTGACTGCAGGCTCAGCGCGGCCAAGGAAGGGCTGAGCTGAGCAGGACCCATTGACGGCGGCTAGCGACAGAAACCAGTTCAGTCAAGTAACTTTTACAAACTTATAAAGCACTAGTGCAAATGGAGTGTGTGTGTGTGTGTGCATGTGTGTGTGTGTGTGTGTGTGCAGTATGTGATTGTTCTGGTATGGCCACACTGGACACACACTCTAAAGTGTGTACGTCTGTGTGTGTGTGTGTGTGTGTGTGTGTGTGTGTGTGTACTCGTGTCACCTGTTGGTATGCTGAAGGACCAGAGCTGTAAGGCTGTGTTGGGTGCATAGGGGGAGCAGCTGGAGACTGTGCCATGTTCTGGTACCCCGGGGGCAGGGAAGGGTAGGCAAGACCCATTGGCCTACCTGCTGGCCCAGGCTGGGAAGAGGGTGGGTCAGCTGCAACAGACAGAGGTTGAAAGGTCAACTCCAACTTCAAAATCAGCTTCCAGTCAAATACGAAAACAAGAAGAAGTTACTCACAGATGGCTCGGTCGCCGGACTCAAAGCTGTTGGGAACTTGAGAGATGGTCGGTGTGTGAGTTTGCCTCATTCCTGGTTGGACACAGAAACACCATTAAGCACAACAACGAAAGAGTCATACCATTACAATATACACAACCCATTACAGCTGCGTGACACTACATGAACCAATGAACAATCCACGTCTATGGACGTGGAAAACAACGTTCAACAGGTGGCAAACATTGCCAAGACAAGACAATAATGTGAGGAGCAAAGGGCTAAGGGGAATGAGGTTAAAATGATGGGAGACATGCAGAAGGAAGTGAACCACCAGTAGAGTACATCACTGACACTGACTACCACAACAAGAACCATCACAAGACCTCTACGGACTACACGAGCACTACGACGGCACTGCTACCCATTCCACTGAACCACACCTGACTGATCAACATCCCAGTCCATGTTCTCCACATCAGTGAAGGCTGATGCATTACTAGAAACACCTCCACTCTGACCGGCTGCCGTGACAGGAGGAAAACCTGCATTTTTAGTCATTCTGCACAGCATGCATTGGCAAACACAATCATTATTTCCGACACAAACGCTTAGGCTTCAGAGGTGACTCTGACAACAGGCCATAGTGCATTCTGGGAACTCCATTCGCGCTCTTACCTTCACTTTGGGGGGCCATAGGAGGGGGAGGGGTGGCTGTGCCCAGAGGGCCGGTGGGAGGAGGGGTTGGTCTCATGGCTGGCGGGTGTCCTGCTGTGGGTGGCGGCCCGTATGGTGGCCTCCCTGCTGGCTGGTACGTCTGTGGGGTCATGGTGTTCATAGATGGTGGCGCAACAGACCCTACAGAAAGAGAGGATGTGCCGATCACCTTTAATGATCAAGTAATAAGCCGAGCAGGATATGTGGGGGTGGGTTAAGCATGAAGAACATGAAGTTGTAAGGGGTTAGGCAGGACAGCTTTATTTGGCTAACAAGCCTGCTCCAAAAGGGGAACTGGGAGCAGATCATTTTAATATTATTATATTATATATATATATATATATAATATATATAAAATATAATATTATATTTTTTTCTTGTGCATGTTATGACAGAGTTAGCTGCTAGACTGGAGTTTTGATCCATCCAAGTAAGTGTTATGCACTGGTGGTAAATGTGAGGCAACTCTCCCTTGCCATGCTTAAGGGTACTGACAGTTTGCATTATTCTTTAGATATGCAGTTTAATCATGGACACCCTAATGCAAATCAAGCTTTAAATTGGTTACACATTACATATAAGCCAAAGAGTAGTTCTATTATCTGGACAGACAACCAGGTGCCTTTTTGATTAGAACTGAATGGCCTGAACACAGTGGGTTAATGTTATCAGCAGTCACTGTCCATTTTCAGATTCAAGATTTGAATGATCTTACACAAAATACCACGTGGCCTTGCTTTAGAAGAGGCATTACACCACTGTGCATCCCTGGACTGATCTATTTGACGTCTTGAAATTATTACAATGTCTTTTTAGCACAGAATATCCCTATAATGGAAACAGGAGAATTTGAATGTGCCCTTGAGCAAGGCACTTAACCCTAAGTTGCTCTAGGGGAGATAACTGATAGTTGACAAAATGTAGGTCGCTTTGGATAAAAGCGTCTGCTAAATGCATAATTGTAACTGAATATCATCCCCTTTATTTATGAATATTGTGGTTGTATATTACTGTGTTTAAGGTTTCCCACTGTCATATTTATGTAAATTCACGTCCTGCGAATCAACATACAGTACATCCTCTGGGTCCAGTGCTGCAAGTGTCTGCCTCTATGAAACACAACCAGGGACAGAGGTAAGCCTACCCTCTGCTACAAGTAACCTTATAGCCTGCAATGCTGAGGCGCTAATGCTGCTGACTCGGTAAGTGGTAATGTCAAGCAGCCAAATGAATGAGAGGGAAAGGATCCTGCTCCAGTGATCAGTTTCCAGGAGTGCGCCTAAAGATAAAGGTTCTGCGAGAGATGTATTAGGAGTTAATTTTCTGCCTTCACAAACATAAGACTGTACATATGTAGAGCACTCTGGATTTTCTTACATTTAAATTATTGTGGGATAAATTAAAAAAAAAAAAAAAAGCAGACTAAGATGCCCATTGTTTAAAAAGCATGAGCATCTTTTCTATGTATATTCATGAAGTTTCTATGATGCTAAGTTTCTATGATGCTTCACTAAAGTTTAAACAGGTATTGTTAGTCAATCTATGGGAGTGATTAGCTATACTAACATACAATTTCAGTCCAACACACACACAACCACTCTCACATATACACACACAATAGTAAGGAGCATCATTTGCCTGATCCTCATGACTTCTTACCTGGCGGGGCCCAGCTGTTGAGGGAGGTGGGAGGCAGTGGGGGACCAGGGGGGCCCGAGGCATTGGGAGTGAGAGCGGGGCCCGTTGGGGGTGGTGCACCGAACCCCTGAGAGTGTAGGTTCGGCACAGGGCTAGGAGACGATGACGATGTCACATGGTTCCCTGGTGGAGGCGTCCCCGCCACGCCCATGGGAGGCCGCACGGCATAGTTCCAGCTGGACGGCGAAGGGTTCTGCGTGCTGGGGTAGAAGCTGTTTGTTGATGCCGTGGGCGGCAGCACAGAGTTCTGAGAGGCAGGGATTGTCGGACCAGGAGGCATTGGTGACGGGGCTCCCATCGGTGGCCTGACTGGCATGTGGGGCACAGGGCCACTCTGATATGAACTGACTGGAGGGACAGCATTGTAAAGTCCAGGTCCAGTTGGCATGGGGGCCTTTGCAGCCACTGGATTATTATAGCCTAGCTGACCAGGCATACCATAACCTTGGCTCACTTGCTGCATTGGAAAAGGGCTCTGTGAGGGACCTGAAAAAGATCAAGACAAGATCAAACCTAAACTTTTTTTCTTTAGCTTCATTAGAATTTAAACAGTAAATTGACAAGGATAAAAAAACTATTTATCAATGTTAACATCTGAGATTGGACATGTATGATAAAGGAGTCACATGACCTCAGTCACTTACGTAACCATTTACTATCACTATTCAGCCAACGGCATCATGAATGAACAACCGTCACAGTATGTCCCATGAATATCTACATGGAGCTAAGAAGAGAACTAAGCAGGTAACAGTAATCAGTATGATATCAACTGGCTCACCAATTGGATGGGCTAACTATTCTGTGTGCCAAGTTTTATTTAAAGGAAATCAGACTTCTCAAAATCACAACAAACCACTAATAGATTGTTTCTCTGTACACAGAATCCTACCATACAGTCTGTCTAAAGACAGGTGATTTGTTAGTCTTTATTCTACTGTTGCAGTAATGGACTTAAAAGTGTCCTTATGTTCACTGATACACCTCGCTAAGGAGATGAACACGGGCAGGGGGTATGGTGAGATTAGCAGACGACTCTCTCTCTACCAAACGGTGTAATCCCCGCATTTCCGGGCTGCGGGAAAATCTTCAGGACTAAGCTCCTGCTCATTCAATACACTCAACCAGCCCAAGAGACTCCGACTACAGCACATGGACAGCCAGACCAACCAACTTCCAATAGTGAGACACCATGGCTTCATTACAAACTATTAGACTAGGCAAAGCAAGCTGCAATTTGCTTCTTTCTCTGACGCCCACCGTCCCCATGACATCATGTTTCCCCTCATTCACTGTAATTTGAGGACACCAACTGGAGAGTGAAAGACTAAAAATTAATCAACAGCTTAAAAATTGCTTTCTCAAAAGGCTAACAAATTAACTTGCAAACTCTGGGGCTTTAAATTCTTGCCCCTTTGATCAATTACATATCTACCAAATACCATGGCTTGTGAGTTCAAAGATCAATTATAAAAACAAAGCTTGTAATCGCCTAGGTCCAGAAGGACAGATAACAGGAGAAAATGATCAAGACTCTGTTATGGTCACACAAGGTGTCCAAAGAACTGTACATGGAGAAAGATACAAATGCCAACACATCCTAGAGACCATTCTAAGCTCTTGAGGAATATTTACAGTCTCTTCAAAAGACGGCCATGACATTGGCCTACAGTAACTATGCACAAATAGGTCCATACAGTGAAGGACCCTCATAACAAAGATATATAGAAAAGGGCTGAATAAGACACCGCACAGGCAAATGTGAAATAAGCAGTGAGAGATCGGTGCTGTTTAACCTTTGGAAAGATTTCAAAACAGCTGGATCACTCAAATGTGCCACATGTACACTGCTGAAGAGCGCCAAAAGCGTCAAGGCAAGGTACTGTGAGATGAAATCTGGATCTTTCACTGATTAGTGCTCAATAAGTCTTCTTTTGAATATTTCATCTAGGAATTAAAAGGACAAGTACTTGTTAGTGCTCTATGATGGTGCATTAACATACGCTGAGCTCACATTACCTCCAGATACGTAAAAACTGTACATCATTCACGTCTGCAGTAATGCATTCGTAAAAAGACAATCAGTTAGCTAATATATACAAGTGTGAAAGTTAAATTCTACTTCATAAAATGTTTACGATACCGCCAAAAACAGATAACCCTTTCTGTTGCGACTATGTAAGCAAAAACAGTAATCAGTAACTGTTGTAACGTTAGCTTGCTAGCGCCGACTCAAGACGAAACGAAAACTTTGGAAATAGGCCCGTCACACTAATGGTTAGTTACACGATCAACTTAACAATAATGGAAGACAAAATTGGCTGTTTTAATTATGCTGACGAGTGCCTATTTCTATGCACTAGATTGATTAGTGATACCTTGCTAGCTTCGTTAATGCGTTGTGAACTACAAACTTTCCTAATCTGAGGAACGTCAACGTTAGGTAGCTCTCGATAGAAAGCTACCGAGTCAACATTTTTAGGGCTTAGGAACTATGACCGGGCAATTTGTAATTTCTTTAGACGAACAACAGGTGTACATGACTCCTAGACACTTCTCAGTTAAAAGCGTTCACATTGTGTCTTAGGTTAGTTAATAATAACGTTAAACATGTCTAACCTGCGCGTCTGCCTGGCGAAAGTAAATTCGTTGGTGCCGAGCTGATTAGCTTCGCGTATATGAACCAACTAACGTTACCGTTAGCAAGCTAGCGCTTGGTTAGCCATCAACTGTTCAGAATTTGTTAAATGCGTCTCAGTATCGGTAGCCATCTCATTCCAAAATACCCACGCTAATCAATTCACTTCTAACATTACATGCTAGCAATGACTATGTCACACAACCAGATAACGTAATTGATTACAAAAACACAAAGCCAGACAACTTAAATGGCCTGACCCACAACAACCTGAGAAAAGTTTATGCTATCGAAAGGCTAACTATGATAGCTAGCCATTAGCAAGCGAAACGGGTTACATTAACCCAACCCCATTATTGATAAAACACCGCTAACGTTGGCTACTTGCTACGTTGTTAAGCTTGAACTTCGAGAAAATCTTACAACTAATTCAACCATCAAATACACTCACCATTTGTATAAGTCTGTCCTCCTGCCCCATTCTGAGAACTGAAACCAGCATTTGACATCTTGAAATAGCCACCGGGATCAAATTGTAGAGGTGCTTCGTTAGTGAATGGCTAACTATCCTATCAGAGTAACGCAACGTTACGAGGCTACCTGGTTGGAAAGCAACCTGGTAAAACGACTTCCCGGGGAAGTAGACAGTTAACCTGATACAGAGTTTTCCCTTGACTTAGTGATTCTGAGCGTTTTTTCGCTAACTTGTCAACAGCCTACCAAAGAACCATGGCTAAGGCCGTTCCCTGTCTTACTAGGGTTCAGGCCCTGTCAAGAAGACAGCCGTGAGTTTCTTCGCCCCTTCCACAGGAAGTCGAAATCACACTACCAGGAAACGTTAACCCTTGAAGCATGCGCAGATGGTACACGTGGCATTTCCTGTGCAAACCTATTATTAACCGGAGGGGAAAAATTATAAACTGAATGTAATGTGTTTTTCTAAGAAAATAATCAAAGTCCATCGTGAATGTGTACAGAATGTATTGGATAATATTTCCCCTCACACTTATACAAACCTTGTCACATAACATTGCTGTTACACCTGTGGTTAACTAAAACATTACTGACTAAAGTTAAGTTTACAAATATACTAACCATGACGATAACTGTGAGTGATTTTTTATGATAGTTATTTTTCGTTTTTTATTTCTTCGAAAAAATACATGGAATTTATTTTAAGGTAAATCTTGCAATCTTTGCAATCGGACTGATTAGTGAGTTACAGATACCGGAAGCGGCTGGGCAGGTCGAGAGTAGTCAGCCATTGCTGTGTCGTGGCTCTGTAGCCTAACAAAACACGAAGACAGAAAGAGGCAGTGGGTTGTAGCCACAGTGTTTCGTAGAAGAGGCCTTTTCGTCGTTTTGAAACGCAATAATCCAGGTATTTTGTACTATTAGATAATAGGTAAGCATAGCAGTAAACACTGAGTACATTGTAAAATCCACTTGTGTCTCTGTGAATGATAGAAGGCTAAATCAAGTTGCTAAGTTTTTTGAGAGGAAGACCTACCAAAGCTAACGTAAGCTAGTCAATTGTGTAACATTGGTAGCTAAGGGTCTTTGATTTCTTTAGTGGCTTGCTATCGTAACTAGCATACAGCTAGCTACAGTGAGAAGACTTTAAACCACACAGAACACAACCAACAGGCTAGCTGTCTTTGAAACGTTGAATTGTCTTATATGAGGCTTTTTGAGAGCACATCGGACAGATTTTTACGTTGCGAGCAATTGACTATGTAAGTTAGCATCGCTAATGGTAGCTATCGCCGATGTTGGATGTCAAAGCTCGGTGTGGCTACTATCCGGCCTTGCTAACTAGCGTCAACTTGGCTTTTCTGTGACACGTAGAGACCATTTCAGCGATGAAGCGTATGTGGCCCTCTGTGAGTGACGAAGCTGTTAGCGGTTTCTTTTTAACCATAGGCAGTGTCTCTGTTCACAAGTTACAATTTTCGGCAAACCGTTCTCAGATTATTCCGTAATGGCGTTGTACGCAAAGAAAGCGTTCATGGAAAAGTTATCTATCGATATAGTAGTCAGTGTATGTGCTGACATAAAACCATTGCTGCATGAAATTCTTCAGCGAACATTACTTCGCACGAATCTAACTATCTGAAGACTGCAGGTTAATATTAAATTCTTTGTAATACTATTAATTAACAGACTACATGTACTGTATTAAATTATTTTAACGTCATGCCCTAGTAACTCCATTGGGTTCTTTGATGTAGAGTAGAGAACTTAGCGAACGAGCGAACGAAATAAGTTGGGCTAAGGTTAACTTTAACCTAGTTGTCGGTCTATCAAGTTGGTTGCTTACTTACTGAAACTGGTGTGGTATGCTACTCTACTATTCCTAATAAGCTACATGAAACCGTTTTCTATAGCCGCAGAAGGCGTGTCGATGGATAGTATGTCTAAATTTTGATCTTGGTATCTTTCTCTAACGTTAGTAGGAAGGACATTATTTACAATAATGTGTTATTGTCATTCCGCTGTTTTGAAAGAAAGGGGTGGGGGCCAGGGGCACCGATCCCGGTAACATTGATGTTTCTTTTAGTATTGAGTAAATCAAACCAAAAAGAAAGTCCATAATTGTTTCAAAATGTTTTAAACAGATGCATATGTTTTATCGATATTTATCCTAAATTGTGAGCTATGTTCTTCGCATCATTTGCTGAAATGTGTGCACGGATGGGAACGAGTTATCATTGGTACCGGTAGAAAATTGCTCAAGTTCATTGTCGCACGCCGGTCAATGTGTCACATTCGCCCATAAGGGATCACGTCACATAGGGATCTTCCCTTCAGGCACGTGTTGTGAGCCGAGCTAGGGAGAAACTTGCTGACGTGTATTTCAGCTGTATTTGCATGTTCCTCACCTTTGCCTCCAGTATACTTTAGCACGGTGACTGTTTGATTATTGTGTAACAAGAACTATAGGTCACACTGATGCCACCGTATCCTACACTATGCCAATAAGAGGACAATATTTACAGTAGCTACAGCGAACCAGGCCCTATCTTTGAACCATATGGAAAGAAAAATGTGTGGAACTCCATGATGTTTTTTCCCAAATTTTTTCAACCTTCCACGCGTGTTTCTTAACCTCATTATAACATATGTGTAAAATATTTCTGAAAGTTTAAAGGTTCACACAAAGTAAGTAGATCATTTTCTCCCCAAAGAGCAAATGAAAACAGTTTTGAATTTGGAAGTATTTGCACACAATCTGTGCTGCATGCATTCCACTACAATAGCAATTGCACCTTTTGGCTGTTTCATTAATCAGATTTCCTGATTTATAATGTTTTGTTCAGAGGACTGAGCCCATCACACGTTTAGTGCTCTGTGGCACTCCTTGCTGTTTGCTCATTAGAGTAGAAGTAACTTGTCCTCTGGTACTGGTATGACTATGTTCATTGGCTCCACATAGGCCAGCCAGTCTAAAGGTAGATTTGTAGGTGAAAGGCATAGGATGTCAGTGACTCGGTTGTTGTGTCACTCCTAGTCTTTTAACATGTGTGGTTGCAGATTAATTTGATGCATTTTTATTGTACATTACATTATTACACATATGTTATTATACATTATTATGTGGTGTTATTAATATGTTTAATCTGCTGGTTTCATGATTTTTCGGTAATGTGATCATTTATTTTTCCCTTTCTTGCAGAATTCCCAGCTTCAGATATGTCCTTCATATTTGATTGGATTTATAGTAGTGTCAGTAGTGTGCTGCAATTTCTAGGTAAGTTATAATTTACAGCTTATTCAGTTCACCACTTTGAATCTGTAGGGTATTTTCTTATACACCATACGTACTTCTGATGACCAACTCCATTTCAGTAATGTGTGTATTTAGGCTGCTTTTACTATCTGTCCAACTGTGATTTGGTTTGTGGGGTGGTAAGAGTTTTGCCCTATGTCAGGTGTAACGGATAGCCACCACTCCCCAAAGCTTTCTACTGTCCTACATGTATCAGTGACACACTGTGTTCTCTCTAAGAACACTTCACACTGATTCACGCCCTTTGAAGCCCTACCCTGTCAGACAGGTACTGTTCTGGTTCAGCCAGATGGTACTGCTTGCTGACAAGTGTAAGAGTGTGTTTGTGTGTGTGCGTACGTATGCATTTGCGTGTCTGTGTGTGAAACTCGCTTGATATTGAAACCCTGCTGATGTCCCCTGTGTTTGTCTGATAACATCAGTCTGTGGGACACTTATGTGAATGTTATCCCAATGTTAAACAAATTCCAGATATAATTTTCAAAAATGTTCATGGCTGTTGATTTCTAGTATTTATATTATTTATCTATGGAAGGAATTGATGGATTATGCTCCACCTGACAGAATGCAATGACAGAATTTACTCACAACTCTGTCTTCTAGAATCTTGATTGCGCCATAGGAGTGGACTTTTGCTCAGCTTTGTGAAGTGTTAGTGAGTGCATTGTCAAATGGGCAGTGACATTTAATAGTAATATGTAGTAGTATGGTGTAGTGCCTTGCCTCCATTAAAGGGATACGCTAGCGTTTCGGCCAATTAACTCATTTTCCACCTATCCTTGGAGTAAAACAAACGGCTTTACCTTCATTCAGTTCATCCAGCCATTGTGTGCATCTGACAGTATTGTTTTTAGCTTCAGGTTAGCATATATCATTATATCATTGCCACTAGCATCTCATCCATTAGCATATTGATGAGAAAACTGCCACATTTAATTTTCCGTCGGCCTTAGTACACCTTGTAACTACAGAGGAGTCAAGCTTTACATAGGAAAAATACCGGAATTCTACAGACGCTTTTAAGCAAGGTGCTAAGGGGTGAGATGCTAGCGACAACCAAAAGATTCAATAATATATATGCTAACCTGAGGCTAAAAAAACTACTCAGACTGAGACAACAATTGGATGAGCTGGAGAAAGGGAAAACTCTTTGTTTAATTGTTTAATTGTAGTGGAGGTGGAAAATGAGAAAATAAGGTTGGTTGTTGGTCAGTTGTTGGCAGATATAGCAAGATGTCATGCCGCTGATTTTCTTTCATATAGTATTGTATGTTAAGCCTGTAGACTGACAGCTTAATAGGATATAAACCTCTTGCCCCTGTAAACACCATGTCTCTAGTTGAGCGAGAGATGATGTCCAGGTGGCTCACTCTTTAGAAAGTGCTGCCTCTTTTGCATTCTGGAAAGGGATCAAATAACATTTAACCACATCACCACATTAACCACATCACACCATACAAAGTGACAGACACATAGTTGCTCCTGCTTTGGTCACATTCACATGTCATTATCATGTTTGATATATCAACCAATCACAGCATCCTTGTACTCAGTAGAATGCACACAGGCCTGGTATTATGGGAAAAAAATGGCATCAGGCAGAACCTACATTTTCTTCAGTTCATAGTGTTTGGATAGAGTGAAATGTTGGTCAGCTGGGTTAGATTAACCCATTTGTGTTAATGATGACATCCTCGTGTAGTCACTATTTCACTTTTTTAACGATAAGCATGATGTAGTAAGGAGGACTTCTCTAAATGGTTCTTTCAGACACAGATGAGATCAAAATAGTTGAACTGAAACTGTGTACGTAATGGATATGCTCTTATTTGCCAGGTCAAACCCGGTTTCAGAACAGCTGAGTTGTAGAAACTCAGTGTGACCATTCAGCCAGTGTTAACCAGCGTGGGGTGTTCTCAGTGTGACCATTCAGCCAGTGTTCATGGGGTGTTCTCCTAGCTAACAGAGAAAAAACAAGGCACAGTGAAGTAACAGGTCTGTCTTTTTTTTTACCTCCTCAGGGCTATACAAGAAATCCGGCAAATTAGTATTCCTAGGCCTGGACAATGCTGGAAAGACGACACTACTGCACATGCTCAAAGATGACAGATTGGGACAGCATGTGCCAACCTTGCACCCGAGTAAGTAGTTGTCAATCATCTGAGTCACAGAGCATCCAAAGACCAAGGCTGCCTGTCACTCACAGTCCACCAGCAACATCAGTGTTGGTTTTTAGATAACACTTGACACACTGCAGCAATGTAATTTGCTAGATGTTTTTACCATCCTCTTGTTTGTCTCACAGCTTCAGAAGAGCTGACAATTGCTGGAATGACCTTCACCACATTTGACTTGGGAGGTCACGCACAGGGTAGGTACAAATCTGCGTGTTGTAGTAGCCTGGTAGCAGTAGTTTGAAGTTCCCCCTCCAATAACACATTACAAATCTATATATTGTTGTAGTAGAAGTAGTTCACTCTCTTAGAACACATCTGTGTGTAGTAGTAGCCTAGGAGATTATGTTACACCATCCCAGTACACCAGTTTGTGCGCTGTCGAGCATGTCAAGAAATGCATGTCAAGCATGTCAAGAACTGTTTGTGTACTTACGGAGAAGCTGACGTTTGAATACACTAACCAAAAGTTTCTCTCTCTGTGTTCAAAGCACGGCGAGTGTGGAAAAACTACCTCCCTGCAATCAATGGTATTGTCTTTCTGGTGGACTGCATAGACCATCCGAGACTGGTAGAATCAAAAGCAGAGCTTGATGTGAGTACAGAGTGCCTGATACAGCATGTGCTCTTTAAAACTGCTCAAAGGGATGCCTGGTCAAGGTCATTTGGACAATGAGGTGGAATGTGGGAATGGAAATAAAGTCCTTGTTTTCTTGTGTGTGTGTCATAGCTCATTGAAAACATGTTAGTCTTGAGAACCAAGTGAAAAAACATTAAAGTCACCTGATATGACAACACACCGAACTCCTGAAAGGATCTAAACCAGTTTTACAGTAGATGCTTGCTGATTTGGGCAAACGGCTTGCTATGATGGTCTTGTCAGTGGTCCATGAATGTGTCTCAAGCCAGTGGCGCCACTACACAAAATACACACTCTGGCTCTCATTTATGAAACGAATTAGTTGTATGAAGCAGGCTTAAGATGGGTGTGTAGTCATTTCCATGTGATCTGACTGTACCACTTGTCTCTGAGCGTGAGTGGTGCTTAAATCTCACGTGAAGTCTCAATTCTGGTTCTCAATTTACTGAGTTGGCAAGCGTTTAGATATATGAATTAAATTCAAAAAGTACAACTAAGAAAATGGATTGTCTGGAGTGAATCAACCCTTAGCCCTGTTATTTCACGGTGGCAAGTGCAAGATATGAAAACAAACAGAATTGGGTACAATGTAGCCCAAATAGTGAAACTGCAGTCAACGCTAACTGATGAGGGCAAAGAAGTTGCATTTTCCTTTGCCTCTAGCAGTTAGCATTAGCTGTCAGTTTACATATTTGGTCCATGTTGTACCAAATGCTGTCACTCTTATACCTACTAACAGCACTCAGCAGCCTCATAGAAAGGGATATGGGCTGACTGACTCTAGATTTCATGCTATGAATTATCCATTTTGTTTTATTGTGCACAGCAAATGTTATCCCTCGAACTGTCTCACTGTTGTGTTTATCATAGACAAAATGCAGTACCGGTGTTATATGGTTTTCTTATGAATTAATGCATTTGGTAGCGCATAATGTGCAAAGTCACATCTTTAACACTTAATCTTCAGTATTTTAGCAACTTCATGCAATGCAGTCTCCTGGCTGCTCCTGACTACTCTCTAGTTTGTACTATGTTTACATGGGTTAACCCTAGCAAACCTTTGTCTTTGTACCTTTCTTTGTTTTTTACCTTGGACAAAAGGGTCCACTAAAGCTAAATAATTAAACACAACCAGAGCCATGTGCTTTTGTGGTCATCAAGCTGTAGCATATGGACCACTTGAATCTCATCCTTGCTATCATGTCTCGCAACAGGCCCTCATGACGGATGAAACCATTGGAAATGTGCCTATTCTCATTCTTGGAAACAAGATCGACAAGCCAGAAG
Organism: Tenualosa thibaudeaui; assembly: GCA_027481765.1. Lineage (NCBI taxonomy): Eukaryota > Metazoa > Chordata > Actinopteri > Clupeiformes > Clupeidae > Tenualosa > Tenualosa thibaudeaui. The sequence goes on along the minus strand of JAIFZK010000009.1, from coordinate 11,926,721 downwards.
CCATCAGCGAGGAGAAACTGCGTGAAATTTTTGGATTATACGGTCAGACAACAGGCAAGGTGCGTTGAAATCGAAACAGTGGTTTTGGATTATCTTTCAAAAAATGTGTACAGAAATGAGATGTTATCAAAGGGCTGTTCAAACAGAGAGGAATGACAGATACAGTCAGATAGTCAGATCTATAACACAGTGGGGTGTGTGTGAGTGCGCGTGTGTGTGTTTGTGTGTGTGCGTGTGCGTGCGTGGGGGGGGGGGTAGTTTAATCCTGGATTCCATCATGACTGCTCAGCCTTTGATAACACCTCAGCCTTTGATAAGTTTGGTATATTTGACATAGTGTGGCTTGCATACATGACCATACAAGGGAAATGCTAACCTCTTTTAACTGTAAATGGTCTGGTTTCCAGGGCAATGTCCCTCTGAAGGAGCTAAACACGAGACCACTGGAGGTGTTCATGTGCAGCGTGCTGAAGCGACAGGGTTACGGCGAGGGGTTCCGCTGGCTCTCGCAATACATCGACTAGACGTCCCTCCGGCCAGCAGAGGACGCTCCAGGAGCCCAGCCCAGACTAGACCAGATCGCCAACACCACACCCAGTCCCATGTCTGGGGAAAAGTCCACTCTCCAAAAAAAATCAGACGAACCAACAACGAAACGAAAAGAAGAAAAACACACCAGTACATCTCGACAACAAGTCCAATAGACTTTTATTGGTCGAACATTTGGTCTTACACCCTCTTCTCACACTTCTTTTCTAAGAGAATAACCTAGCCTTGACTGTGCAGATCCATGTAAATCAAAACTGAAGAATTTTTTTTTTTCTGTCTCTGCAAGAAGCCCGTTGGTGTGTGAAATGCAACTCCGTTGTAAATGATTCCAATGGTGTACGGGGCCCAGCTGTTTTGAAATTCAATTTAAACAGTTCAAGTTGTCCATTCTCTGCGCAATACACTTTTCTACAGGAAGGCTAACATTCAGACATTTGCCTTTATTCATCATGTTTTTTTTTTTTGTTGTTTTTTGTTTTTTTTTTTAAACAGGATTTCAGTAAACTTGTATAAGTATAAATATAAATATTATATTATATATATGGCCACATAGACATATCTGGTTTTAAAGGATTTTTGTCTGGCAATCCACTGTCCTCCCAGCTCGTTGTCATGCAAACTTGGAAGTCTTGAAATCAGAAATTTTTACTAATTGAATTTGAAATTGAAAGTGAATTTGAAACCTGACTCATATAGCTTTTGTGAACTCTATAAAAAATGGTAATGCTCACAACTTTTATCAAACATAGACTTTTCCCACATTGTCCTGTGTTACCAGGTGCATCTATAAAGGTAAACGAAAGACATGGCAATAAATCTTTCACGAGACAGAGGAAGTGCAATTCTCTTTTTAGGAAGGACATGGCGACATTCCTTATTGACCAAAAGTGTCTCTTATCTTTAGGGGGAGGGGGGTTGTAGTTCTGAAGGTAAATCTACAGGAAAATGACTACATGACTGTGAATATCTAGAAAGCCGATAGCGTGTAAGAGAAATGGGGTGAATACAGAGCTGTCGTATATGACATGATGGCGCTTGTTCCTCCAGTGCCCAATAGATGCCCATGTGGGGAGAAGAGCACACAGTGACCCCCCCCCCCCAAACCTAAAACAGAGAGCTAGAAAGTAAGCAGAGAAGGATGTTTTTATGAATGAGTGAACGGACCAGATGTAATGTAAACAAAAACTATACATGGAGGGTTTTTTTTTAAGTGGATTCCTGAGTAGCTCTTGATTTGATCCATGTGCATTACAAAAAAAAGAACTATTATGCATGCCTTGTTCCTTAATTTTTAATGACTACATACAGAGCATAGCGAGTGAAATTTACAAAAGAAAAACAAGGGGATCGTATGCCAAATTAACACAAGTAGAACTGAGAGTAGTCTCAGTAGTCTTTTCTAAAGAAAAATAAGGAGGCGAAATGGAATGGCACATAATCGGTTATTTTTCTGTTCTGTCCCTTCGTGTCATCATTCTTTCATTCCATGAGCTGTTCCATGTAAGGGAGAAACTGTTGTTTGCATCATAAATTGTAATAAATGTTTGCAATGAAAACTGGCTGCGGTGGTTTTGCATCATTTCTTTGGGCCATAAATGTGATGAGTGGACCTCGAAAGATGAGTGTCTTCAGAGTCGTGCCAAAAGAGCAGAGTGTAGTTCTGCTCTAGGTGTTGGACATATTTTGAGGTGAAGTTTCAGTCATTAACTGTTATAGTTTTTAGCTTGAATGTACAACTGGGTAACTGGGTTGCCTTCAGGCTGAAGAGAGATGCCTTTGTGACCCCAACACCTGTGTCCAATAGAGCAGTAATAATGCAGTAATGCAAATGACCAGTAGGTGGCAGGATTGGCAACAAACATTTCTTTCAGCAGAATATAAAGTATTGTTTTTATGTTGAATTTTAGCTATTTAAAGAGGGTTATGCCCAGTGCTGGAAGCGAAGAGGGCATGTTTATTATCTTGAGGAATTTGGTATTCAGCACATTATATCTGTACATTATGTGTTCTCATGGCCTGCCAGAGCCAAATCCCTGTTGAGTTAGCTGTCTGCTGCATGGCATGGGGGGCTGAAGTGGCTGTGCCCAGCGGCAAGCACTGTGCCCGGCAAACGGTTTGGGATGTGACGCGTGGAGCATTCTGTCCATGCTGGACAGCAAACACAGAAAGGCAAAACGCAGTTTCGTTAGGCGTGTGCCATCTGGATGGCTGGCATGTTCCAAACGTGTGTGTGTGTGTGTGTTTGTGTGGAGGTGTGAAAGGCTGATAATGGTCCAGCTGTCGGATGGAGCAAAGCTGCGGGTCTTGATACAGAAGGATCAACTACACGTCATTATAAGCCATAGAGTCCAAACTAAAGATATCCATGCTCTGCCTAAATGTCCCAGCAGGCAAGAGGAGCTCATTCCCATGAGGAACCTCTGTGCTTTGATCATTCAGGTTTGCAGATTTCTCCCCATTCCCTACAAAAAAACAAAAGTGAATGCAAATCTGTAACTTCAATAGGATTTTTCTATAATAGTCATTCTTCTGCTTGATGGGTCTAGCCTTGTCCATCTGTTGAAAAATAATGGACCTCATTCAACAACAATTCTTCCAAAGAAATTTGTCCTTAAAACCTACTTACGCAGTTTTCAAGTATTTGTGTTCACCATTACAGGTCTTTAAATGTGACTTTAAGAACAAATTTAAGAAAATTCTTAAGAAGATTTTGATGAATGAGGCCCATTAATCTGAAGAAGATTCTTTCTCAAACACGCACAAAATGAATCTTCACTAATTCCTTTGTGTATTGTTCATATGAAGGTCATATGAGTTTAATCTGTATAGTTGTGTGTACTGTGTACTGCATCTGTGGGTTGACAGATGTGGTGGCCCACCCAGATTTGTCTCGCTATGCCAGATGACCAAAGGGTGCACATGTATGCCTTAAGCGATCATTTGCCAAACCGAGCCAACATGTGTTTCTTCATTAATATCAGTGTTTGCTCGGTCTACTTTGTCAGCATCCTCAGATGTGGAAATATGGAGTAAGATGTGAAGAATTTCCAAACAGGGTCCAGCTTAAAAAGCAACGCCCCCCTACCCCCAAACATCCAAAATAGCAATTTAAAATTCCCTTTCATGGTGTCATTTATAATATTCAGTTCAGGAATGTAAAATAACATTTTATTTATTATTCTGTGCCAGAAGTACCTTGTCATACTGATTAGACTTACTGGAAGTGGTGGATAATTTGAGGATTTTGGCAGAGCAACAGCAGGAGAGGGTGAAAAGGCTCCGAGTGAAACTGTGCTTTGGGCCACTATCTTTTGTCTCTGCCATACAACGTTAAGACAGTTAAAGTTCAGTATTGAAATCAGTTTTTTTTTAGAAGTCTAAATACAATCTTAATCCTGCACGAGTAATAAGAATTCAGAGCTGGTGCAAATGACAAACTGGTCTGCATGTGAATATTCAGACTGAGATTTTTTTCTATGTCTCAATGCATGTTTTTAATCCTTGCCAGTGTAGGGTTCATCCATCCATTTGTGTGTGTGTGTGTGAGTGTTTGTGTGTGTGTCAGATTTTGATATAGGGCAGATGGTCACCATGTCTCATTTCTTTCTGTCTTTCCCGATTAATTGTAGAGATGAGGATCTACAGGCCCCTTTCTATTGGTTCTAATTGTATAAACAACTGATAACAGTTATCAGTGTTCTTTCAAGTTGGGTCTTAAGTGTACAATGGGACTGATATATGCTAAAACACTACTGTTGTAAATCTTAAAATGAAAGCCAGGCTTCAGTTTAAAGCTCTATCAATGGGCTTCTCTTAGTCCATGGAGAGTTGACAGAAAGTGAGCAGGAGAGAGATGGAGGTGGGTTGTGAAAATGTCCTCATAGCCTCTGAGCTTATATATGATTTATGACATCAGTACTGCCACTGTGTTTTCCTGCCACCATAAACTTTGATGGTGAAATTGCGGCAAACTGTGATCAGGAAATTAGTTGTTCCCAGTTACAGCCCATGAGCAAGATCAATATGTCAATCTCCATATTTCTTATTCTCATGTCATAACAGCTGATACAAGAGAGGTGATCCAAGCCAGATCAAATCCAGCCTGCTCAAACTCAACATGGACAAAATATAACAATTTGTCCTTTCATTCCAGGGAATGTAAGCTCTCCACCAGGTCTTCTGATTGTCAGTGAGGTGGCTCATGGCAACGCTCAGGACCTCTTACAGACCAAACCAAAACATTCCAAAGTATAACAAAAACACTGCTAAAGATTGGTTTGTTCCTGTCAGTGTTTTCTTGATGAGCACAACACAAGACAGAACCAGGTCAAACCTTTCTTTTTTCCGCAGGCCTCTGCAGGTTCCAGTTTTCTTCCCCATGATCCGTCAATACCCGCCACACCAAATAGAAATATATGTGCCTTTCAGAATTTCATAGTGTGTTCTGACATTTCCCAAAATTTCCCAGATTGATAGAACTTTCCAGAAATGGTCTCTTGGTGCTCAAAACACACCGACACATTATTGAATTCCTGCCTGCTGCTCCAGGGCAGCACTCGATCGGTTCTCAGTGCCCAAAAATAGAAATGAATGTTTGCAGACTCACTGTGTTTGGGGCATCCTGCCTGTGTGCCAACAGGATGACCGTGCATGCCTAGGCATTGGTGCCATGGGCCCTGCACACACACACACACACACAGATCACACTTACATCCATTGATCGCTGGCGTGGTGTAGGTGCTCTGTGAGTGAAGTGTGGGCGAGTCTGATAGGGTGTTTGTCATAACTGAGGTGGTGATGAAAGGGGTGCTCTGGCCGCAGGGGAGGTGTGACGTGAGGGCGCTGGCATGTTAGGAATGTCCCCTTGCCACAGAGCACGCCTGTCCTCGGCCCTGCGCTGAAGAACCGTCTCCTTGTTTCCATGCGGAAGAGCTCTGTGTGGTGTCACAATCACACTGGTAAACACCTCCTCAAAACACACAGGCGTGTAGTGTGTACACACACACACACACAGATATATATAGCACAGGGGAGCAGTGAATCCTCAGAGAGAGAGACCATGAGTGATGGAGGTCTGAACAATGCTGCTGTCTGCCACACACACACACATACAGGTTTCCTCTCATCTCACTGTTAACTTGCTGATAACACACACACACAGTGACACACACAGAGACAGCACTGTCAGCAAAACCCTCAAAAAAAGAAAGCTTGCAAAGGGAGACAGGAAGTTATAGATGGAGGTGGAAAGAGCAAGATAATGAGAGAGAGAGAGAGAGAGAGAGAGAGAGAGAGAGAGAGAGAGGCAAAGGACCAAAAATAAGAACCCCTACCCAAGGAGAATGTGGTGCATGGGTCTGTCAGTAGAATATAAACACAATGTAAACTGGACTACAAAAGGCGTATGCTGCACAGATAAGGAACTTAGATATTTTGCATGAGACCTGTAAGTACATCTCACAACCTGAGGAAAGATTCTGTCTAGGGTTGGAATGAGGATCCATGTTTTTTTCCCTTTATTTCTTCACTTTAATTCATCACCTTATAATCAAGTCCAGCAGTCCAGTTTGATCATCTTATCGTGCATTACAAAGCTCTTCCTAATTAGCTGCTGTTTCAGATATGGCCACAAGGGGTCAGCAGAGGTGAGTGATTCTACAGGGAACACATCCCTAAACCCACCATCCTTCAGCCTTCAGTCTGGGTAAACACACAGCCAGAAAGAACTGGCCTTTATACAACAGTTCAATCAATCCATTTGTTTGACTTGAAATGTCAGGAAACACCTCTTTTTCCAGCCATCAGTAAGAAACATTGTCTATCTGTGTTATGAGCTAAATGCAATAGGGATCTATCCATGCTTGTATAAAACAGTCTTGTGGTAAAATGGGAAATGCAAGGAGGGGGGGTGGGTAACCACAATCTCTGCAGCTCCTTTGGAAACTTGCGATAAACAACATTCCTCTCTTAAGTCAAATACAAATGCTCCATTCTCTTGTGCGTGGCCCAGTCATTGTCTGAGGTCCAGGTCTCGAGCCCTGCCATCCTGGGTTAGGTTCTGACTGCAGGGCGAAAAAAGGGAAACGATACGTCAGCGACTGCAAAGTGCTCTGGACTGTGACCAAGAGCAACAATAACACACCATGTTTCATTTCCACAGGGGTGCTGTAGGATTCTTTAAACAAAGTCCTCGAGAAAAAGTCACCGCTTGTTTTAAGAACAGCGGCGGGGGCTGAGAGTGATGGCCAAGGGCAGCGGGACAGGGAGAGGTCACAGAGGGAGCATTAAAGTCAATTACACAGTGCGTTTCCAGTGATGATCACAAGAGGAACACACAGTTTGCCATGGCACTGCATTAATCATGACGGGTCTTAAATCTAGTGCTCTCTCCATAAGCACTCGAGAGAAACTTAATGGTGAGCTTAATTCTGCAAAGTAGTTGTAGTCTTGAAGGGACCTGTAATGCTCAGACATACTAAATAAAAGTGATTTATTTGGCTTTTAACTGCACATGCCACATTGATATGACTGACAATGACTATGTAAAGGTAAAATAATATCTGAACTGGTTGACACAAATATGGATACGTTTCATTTAACCGTTTGCCCAAGAGACCATTTCCACAATCCCATGGTATCCCTGAACAGATTCACTTTTTCCACTGGGTTTAGTTACATTGGCATTAAGCACTGACACTTGAGTCTCCTGTCAGAGTTGGCCACGTCTTCTAGAAGAGTGAACTGTATCATTTTAATTTGACAGCCGCAGTATAGGGCTCAGACAAGAAATTTTGAACTTACATAAAAAGTAGATTGTGTCGTGTTGACATGAGAGTAGTCAGTCTGTCTCAGTGTCTGTGTGTGTGTGTTGGGAACTGAACAGACAAGGGAGTCAGAGGATACACAGAAAGCACTGGTTTATTGACTGCACTGGTCAACCACACCAGAGTGCGGGCGAGTGATGGACAGGTGGGAGGGGCCAAAGTAGACACAGCCGTCGTTAAGGCAACACAAACAGCATGCAGGTACAGTAACATCGAAACATCATATTGCTTCAAAGATTGCTTAAACATGGAAAACTGTACAAAAAGGAAAAAATAGGTTCTTGCACTAATGAAAAATACATTTTTTTTTCATTTTTTCCTCCTACAAAGAAGATTCTAATACAAGAAAATAAATATAGCAAAAAAAGCCAAAAAAATAATTTATAATAGCTCTTCGTTTTTTTTTTTCTCAATATATGTTCAATATTTCTCTCTGCTATTAACAAATGGCACAACATTCTTTGAAACAAAGAATACAGAAGGGTAAACTCCTGCAACATTCATATTTATCATATCGGTAACTGACGCAGAGCCTAATACACGCGAGGAATGGAAACACGGCGGTGATCACAGGACCTGCAGTGGGCCAAAGGCTGTGTGGAGTTGAGCGAGGGCCCCCCACGCTAGATCCCAATCACGTCAGAGAGAGAACAACTGCTTGATTGAATATGAAACATGTGCCTGACAGAAGAGTGAATACAGGGACCGGCATGGAATGATGAGTCATGACTCGGCCCAATCGGATTGCTTTTTTTTTTTTCTTTCGTTTTTGAACGGAGAGTGGAAGGGAAGAGGGGGGTCGGTATGTGAGTAGGGCAAAATAATAAGCACAGAGCTGCACAGTAACAGAAGCTTGGCCTGCTTCTTGGCTTCTTGAAGGTGGAGATGGACTGATTGTTGAGTGCCACAGCTAAGTGCAAGGTTAGGGACCCAAGAGTGGGTCTGTGAGTGCATGCAGGTTGGGGGTGGGGGGGTGTCAGAACGGCAGATGCCAGAGCCAACTGGAACCAGCTGGAGCGCCGGCCAAACTCCAGACCCTTTTCGGAGACTGTATGCAACCACTTCATGTGCCCATTTCAATTCCATGAGGACATAAAAATGTGCACCCTCATCACAAATCCCTCCTTCTGTCCAAATGACGGGTGGATAGCTGATGGATCTGATTAAGTGCACTCTGAGGAACGTTCCCCTTGTGTATGTTAGCTGCCTAAGAAACACCGAAGGCATACGGGGCCCCTATCCAGGACACTGACACCCTCAGGCCTTTTGGTCCTGACCATCGTCCACTGCTCTCAGACCAGTTTTTGCATGGAGCTCTTGGAAAGTAAACCTGACACTCAAAAGAGAGAAGTACAGCTCCATAAGGCAAGACCACAGCACTGCACTGCACTAGAGGCAACTGCCTGTTGTGATCACCCCCGACACTAAACATTTAAGGAAAGGAGGGGACTCACAACGCTGTGCCGCAACAGTGACGTCCTGCTAAAGGATGTTTCACTGCCTGCAATCATCTTTCCCTGCTGTGCTTTGACTGGTGGAGGAGATGGTGGTAGGGGGGAGGGAGGGAGAGAGAGGGTTGGTTGTGGATTCGTAGGAGGCTGGAAGCATTGCTCTGTGGGGGTTACTGGGTTTCCTCCCCACTGAGAGAAAAGGCTTCTCCACGAGGAAGAGTCAGCGGCGCACGTGCGGCAGTACGGAAGCGGTCGGACTGACGAGCGAGTACTAAGTCATCGTTATAGTTATATGATGTACGGTTTGAAGCATATGTAACAGCTAGCAAGCCTTTTACACTGGGGTGAAGGGAGAGGGGTGTTTGTGGTTAAACAGCGGTGCTAGTAGTAGTACAGTATTATACATAACTGTTGGTGCATACTAAAGTCCCAGATAATGGCAGTTCCACTACAGCCTGGAGTTTACGTCCGTATGGGACGAAGCAGCTAATCACATAATAGAAGAGGGCCTGTTAGCTGCAGCGATGAGAGTGTAGCTTTCAGACTCTGGTCGCCTCAAAGTTGTCAACGGAAGCTGGAGCAGGAGAGAGCCCTCACTTCCAGCATGGCGGACTGTTTGTGAATTATAAGACGTCCTCTCCTTGTCCCCTATTATCCAGAGTATCTGCTCACTGCATGACCCTTTGGACTCCAGTTTCTTGCGAAGGAAAAATGAATAAACCAAACAAAAAACCAAGTGAAGAAACGTAAAATGTCAAGTCTACCATTTCTGTGAGCAGCGGTGAGGCTGCGGCTACTGAACCTGCTTCTCTACGACAAATCGGCCTGCTCTGAGCGGCTCGGGCTACATAGACTACACAAACTTAAAGGAAGGAGGAAAAACAAAAAACAAAACAAAAACGGTTAGTTACGAGCACTGAACCCAGTTGATGGTTCATTGTCTTTGCGATGAGGGAAACAGGTGGAGAGTGTACGCGAGTGGCGTCAGGGAAGGAGAGAACAACTGAGTTTCCTTTTCCTCCCCTATGTGCCCTGATGCAACTGGGACAGCAGCTAAGGCCATAGCTGCTGTCAAACGGAGCATAGAGGAACCTGAAAGGTCCTTTATACTGTCTGTACGGTCATACCAACTTGTAGAGGACTGAACCCTTACAAGACGACCTGTTAAAACAAGAAAGAAGAGAATGAGAGGAACGGCTGTGTTCCAAACAGAACAGAGGCGTTCCAAACAGAACCCGGAAGCGTTCCGAGCAGAACCCCAAAGTGCCACTGTTGGGGTAGTGCCGCGTAGGTGCGGCCAGGTGGTGTGTGGTGTGTGTGTGGTGTGCTGGGGCTCACTGTTCTGAAGTACAGCTTTGAGAGCCCCACGGTACCAGGGTGAGGGATTGCTCTGTGATCTGGATGATGGCTGGGTGGAGGTGACTACTGGGAGGTGGGAGAGCTGCAGGAGCAACCCCTGGTGCACTGGTGGAGCGTAATGGTGGGTTGGTGATAACGCAACCTGCAGCCCCCACGGTAGTACACCCTGCCAACTCGAAGATGAAAAACGGACCGCTCTCCGTTGGATTGTATTGACACGACTGTTAACGTTTTAACTTCTTGACACAAGTGGAGCGTTATTTACGGTGTTGTGGTCAACGCACTGATCTTTGGCATTGTCAAAGCGGAAATCAGCAAAGAATGAACGAAACAAACAAGTAAACAAAAAACAAAATGACAACAACCACCAAAAAAAAAGAACCAAAATAAGAGGAAAAAAACAGCCTTTTAGTTCAGAGAGAACACCCTCAGTAGTCAGATTTCAAACAGTGACTTCTGCCAAAGGAGCATTTCTATGCGTTTGTGTATAAAATATCAATATCTGCTTTACTTATCTTCGATTGAGTTTTCAACCCTCATATCTAGAACCCTGAGAAATACCATGGACCACTAGAAGTAGAAAATACAACTTGCAAAAGACAAACAAATGCATGAGCACAAAAGCCATTTACAAGAGCATGATTCACCTATTAGCCATAAGAGACTAATCCTATGATTAATCCAATTTGTATTTGTCATTTCATAGCAGCGATTTGCGTGGGGATGATATTTTTTGTGGTCTTGTTTGTTTGCTGGGCTGATAAATGGCAAATGCTGCATTTGTGTACATTTTTGTTCAGGCATATATTGTAGGCACTACAATAAGAAGATTGGGAGACCGGCGGTTCCTCTGCTGATTTCCATTTCAAATGTTCCTGTGATTGTAACTAATTTCATTAGCACATGATTATTTACCTTGTTTAAGGGAGAGGGGGGGGGCAGAAGGCACCTTTTCATCAAAGAAGAATTAAAGATTGAAGGTTAGCTTTGATATATGAACACTTGGGCCAACAGGAGAGGGAATTCAGAGTGCTGTGTGGACTTATCAAAGACCGTCCACTTCAACTAAATAGGCTACGAATCAAGGAAGGATTCGCTTTGATGTTTTTTCTCTTCATCTGTATGAGTGTCTGATTACAGGTTTCATACACCTGTGTGGCTGTGTGAGCATATGCGAGTGTGTGTTGTGTGTGTTTGTGTCTGTCTGTCTGTCTGTCGGTGAGTTGAGTGTTCCAAAGTCCCTGTTGAACTAATTGTGCTTTTTTTTTAATAGGCTTAGAAATCTGATATTCTCTGTACAAGTTCAACAGCAAGGCTTTGAAAAAAAACAACAACGATGACACATCCACTGGACTTGTCAAATTCAACTCGTCAGGTTTGCAGAGAGGGAAGAATCAAACCTGAACCAGCTAAATAATGCCCATAATGATTCCTCCCCTTTCCCAGGGCATCTCACCCTTATAAGCAGCTGCCAGCGTGCCTGTTCCCATGGCTCCCCATGTCCACTTTAACATCCAACGAAGAAGAACGAAGAACACAACAGCTACGCTGAGGTCCGTTCTCACGAATGTTCAACATACAACGTTCAATATTTTTTTTTCTTAGTTTTTTGTTTGTTTGTTTGATGTTTCAAAAAGCACAAATGGTTATGTTGCCTTAATGCAGCCAAAGGACTAAGCCATCTAAGGACTAAGACAACAGCTCCTTAATGTAGCAGATAGCAGTTTGACAGGGTTATACAGACTTTGTATCAAGCGATCTATAGACAGGTAAGCTAACAGAGGAAGCTAAAACTGTGTACACTGTGTTGAGAGCAGGGTGTGGGGTAGGGCCTGAAACCATGACAACAGGAGACACGCGTCGCATCCTCAGGAGGCCAACACGCTCCGTCTCAACACCTCCTCGTTCCCAGCATGTAACTGGCTGAGGCGGAGTTTGCGGCTGCCGTTCCGCTCAGCGTCCGAGAAGAAACCGTTTGTGCCAGCGGCGATCAGCGGGGTCTCGGTGATCAGCGACGCAGGCTCCTCTGGTCGCTCTAAATCACGGTCCAGTTCCACGCTCTCCTGCCCGCCGCCCTTTGATCGAGACTTGCCCTGTCGTGTGACCCGTGGCCTCAGAGACGGCCTGCTCACAGCAGCGGTCATCGCTGACTCAGGGGTCTCTGGCGGTGTCAACGTCAGCCCTCCGGGCTCAGGAGTCGCCAAGGTGGACTGCCCTGTGTGAGGGTGCCACGGACCCCTCTCGTCAGAGATGTGACAGGAATCCATTTTGGAGATGGGTGGCTGCAAGGGCTCTGGTTGAACGTCAGCGCCATGGTGGTGATGGTGGTGGTGATGGAGCAGCGCTCTAGAGGCTCGAAGCCTCTCTCCACGGTGACCTGCGTGCCCGTACCCATACCCGGCCCTTTTCTCACACCCGCCTCGGACACCCTTAGCAGCAGTGGGCGTCCCGCCGCCGGTGGCGGATGATGAGGAGGAGGAGGTGGAGTCCTTGTGGGCCCGGGCGCGGGGCTTGGCGCGGGCCTTGCGTCCCAGCTGCGGAGTCTTCCAGGCCGACTGCATGGAGTGGTCCATCATAAGGTTGAGAAGGTTCTGCTCCCCCTGCTGCAGCTGATGGGAGAGCAGGCTGGCTGTGGGGTCCCGCCTCTCGCCCTCCAGCGTCCAGCGGCTCAGCATGTCGTCTGCCGTGATCTGCACTGACTGCGCCAACCAGCTGTCAAACAGAGAACCGTCCAGAGGGACACCTGGAACACACATGGATGGACACACGCGCACACACACACACATAAATACACAGGTGGGATGACAGATTTCAATAGAGTTTCAATGAACTGAGTTCAATAAATCAATAAAAGTATGAACACTAATGCTGAGTACACTAAGCTTGTGTAGATTAGTGTACCCTTCCCCTGTGACACAAAACACACTTACCACCATTATGTTTCTAAATCAGGTTGGATTCTCACAACATACATAAGCACTTAGCAAGTCTGTTGTGAACAACAAGGAATGTGGTCAATCCCGTCCTTTCTGATTTTGTTTACCAAACAGCAGGGTCACATCAACAGACTAATGGTCCACTTACCCACTATGCAATTCCAAAGTGCTGTCAGAGGGCATTTTGTTTGTGTTCTTGCGTGGCTGGTGATTAAAGCCCGCTAGGTGGTTTTAATCACCGTAATTAATAAATAACCTGATGGACCCCACAGCGGATGAAAATACAACCCGAGTGGAGTGGAGTCCGAGTGGCTCTTAAGAGCCCTGGAGTGCCTGTACCTGTCGAGTGCAGCGGGACTAAAGTAACGGCTCAGCAGGACCACAGGACAGACACTCTACTCGGAGAAGCCACTCTGTGGTACTGTGCCAGTATCACTGATGCTGTTATTGCTCAGACAGTATATCATTGTGCTGGATAACTCTCGCACGCACTATAACTGGGATTCACATTACTGTGATGACAATCTTCTCAGTTCAAGAATGCTATGACAAATGTTGCGCAATCTGAAATGTAATTAAAGGTCATCATTCACCTAGAAATTATGATCCCATCAACCCCCCCCCCCCCCATCCTGCATTTGAAAATGTACAGCGTGTTGTTTTGCTTTCCAAATGATGGGGAAAGCGCATAGCTGGAGCCTTTTCCATTTAGTGTCAGTGGACTGTGACACATCTTTCAGTCACCAAGAAGCATCATTATGCGCACTCCGCTATTTTCCTCAAGACAGATATTTTCCTCCTTACACGAAACACTGCCATTGTTGGTGAAAGCACACAGCAAGAACAGGATGTGTTTTAAAGCAAAGGGGTGTGTGTGTGTGTGTTTTTTTGTGTGTGTGTATGCATATGTGTGTGTGTGTGGACAATAAACAAGTGATGGTCTAATGGTGCATGAGCTTTCATGGCTGCAGGTTAAAGGATGGCCTTCATCCACTCCCACTGCTCTGGAAACGGTCTGCTTGGCCATTCTGCCTGTCAACCCAACATGGGCTTCTAACTGCAAGGGGGGGGGGGGTTAGGGGAGCAGGCAGATGAACTTCCCTTTTGCGCAGCGAGCCACTGCACAAACAGTAAGCATTACCGCACACTTGATGTGACCTCCCATGTGTCCACGCCCCCTCAGGAAGAAGAGCTGATGTTCTGATGAGCCGATATCCTGTGCCGTACCTGCACAGCTTGAGCCCCTCTCTCCTCTCACATCTAAACAGCCGCTGCTCCTGTGAGGCGCTGCCACAACCCTTCCCCTTCTCCTCCCCTCAACCCTCATCCCTCATCCTTTCCCTGCTCCCACCCCCGCCTGTGCTCTTTCCATGACACAGCATGGCACTGCAGAGGGCAGGGAGAGGTGTGTGTGTGTGTGTGTGAGTGAGAGAGAGAGAGTGTGTGTGTGTTGTGTGTGTGTGTGTGTATGTGTGTGTGTGTGTGGGGGGGGATTGGAGGGGTAGTTGTGCGGGTCAAGTCTGCTGGCAGGACACACAGGCCTCTGGGTCCCACGCTACAGAGGGCCAGGAATGCGCTGCTTGGGGTGCTGCCAGACATTTGTTTGTGCAGCAGGGCCTGCTCCAGCGGCACCAGCCCAACTCCGTTCGCCGCTCAGGTGCCAGCCGTCTCCAGGGCAACGCGCTGTAGGGAGTGGAGGCAGGAGGTGTGGATGGAGGGGAGGGGAGGGAGCGGGGTGGGCTGTGTGGTGGTGGCCGAGTTTGGGGGGGGGGGGGGGGGGAGTTCCTCTGTGTGCCTGGCTGCTGCTCCTGTGGAGTAGAGGAGGAGAGAGCTGCCTGCCATTGGTAACACTAGAAACAGTACTAGCACAGTACTGATAATATGAATTCATCTCTTGAAAGGCAGGTCACTTTTAAGGGGGGGGGGGACTCTGCTTGATAAATATGTAAATATGCTCATTTGCATGAGAGATGAAAAAGACAGAATGGAAAAATTTGTCCAGGATGATGCGCTTCCAGTCAGCACCTAGGGGGCAGGGAGTTATCACTCACTGATGGCGCAAGGCAAAGAGTCTCTCCCCAGTCTGCTCTACTCTTCCTGCTCTCAAAGAGTCTCTCCCCAGTCTGCTCTACTCTTCCTGCTCTCAAAGAGTCTCTCCCCAGTCTGCTCTACTCTTCCTGCTCTCAAAGAGTCTCTCCCCACTCTGCTCTACTCTTCCTCCTCTTGGCGCTGTTGGCCCCTTAAAAAAGGGATTGTGAGACAGCAAAGCCTGGAGGATTTAGCTGGAGCACTGCAGGCCTCCAACCACACCCCACAGCGCCCCCCCACCGCCGGGGATGGGCAATTCATCAAATTGTGATTTCAATTACATTTTTGGCTTTCGGTGATTGTATAAACAGTGAAATTTGGGGGGAGGTCCGCTGTTAAAAGGACAGTTTATTTTTCTTTCCTGTTCTTTTTTTGGTTCACCAAATGCATGATCGTTCCACATCACTGAGTAATCATGATAAATAATCACGATTTCAACAGTAACAATTATGACTTTGTACTATGATGGAGCACCCCTCGTCTTAGCCAGCGTTCTGTGGTCTTGGGAGAATCTGCTCTGTCTGAGGGGTAGTGGAAGGCTGGACACTCCAGTGACAACCACGCTTAATCAACTTCAGCTGAACGTTTGTGATGAGAGGAAATGGACTGTGCCGAGTCTTTTCTTTTCTTTTTTCATTTTTTTTCTAGAAGCAAACGGTGTGCTTCATGAAGTCCAAAGCAAAACATCACTACTGAGTGCCTTGATGGATCCGTCAGTTGTATTACAGGCCAAGACTGTGCCCCATACCGAACCAATCAAATTTAAAAACATTCTCTGATCACGTAACTGTTTTCATAACCATTTTCCAAAAGCTCTACCTCCACAACAGAACAAGTGTTACTTGTTGGGAATGTCTGGAGCTTAAACCTTTGTCTGGTCTTTTGACTGTTGTCAGGGCTATCCCTGTCCAAAGTACAACACCACAATCTTCAAATTTATGCAGCCCTGAAAACACTTTGGAAAAGAAATTTTCAGTGGTGGAAAAACAGCACTACTGTGTGGACAGAAGGGCTAACCAGAGTTATTATGTGCTTGCAGATGTCTCCAGGTTAGCGTGGACAGGATCGAAGTTCTTAGGAGGCAATTCCAACACGAATTTCCCAGAGTGGAAGCAGGTTGTGATTAGGTGTGTGTAACATCTGCTACCCAACACAACGGCTTAGTAGTCGGGAATGATAAAAAGCAGATGGTGGCTTTTAAAACACACACACATGCACACACGCTCACACACACAGACAGACAGTCGAAAGGGACAGAGGAGCTCGTCATGGAAACACCCCTGACTGATGACTTCCGATTGTCCCCCTCTAAACAAACACACTCTGATCTAAAAATAGGCAGGTGTGGAGATAAGATCTGTGGAGTCGATCACGCAGACAAAACACACAGAGGCAGGGGCACTTCCTGCTTCCTGCTGTCTCTCTCTGTGTGTGTCTGTGTTTGTACTGTAGGTGTGTATTTATGTGTGTGTGTCCAGAACCATGGACAAGTACATGCATCACGTGTAGTTTCTGCTGATGGCACGGAACATTTTATCTTGAGCTTTGATTGTGTCCACTATCTCATTGCAAAACCTTTAGAGCCAGCGGGTGTACACGTGTGTAAGGCACATAAAGGAAACCAAAGGCAGTGCACACAGAAAAGACTTACAGACTTATATTGGTGTCCTTACCCCTTTTACTTTAATTTAATTTAATTTAATTTAACTTTTAATTTTTATGTTTAATTCTGACTGTACAATGCCAGAGGAAAAACAAAAAACAAGCACATGTGTAAAGTGTGCACCGATCCGTGATTATTGGGCCTTTTTTTTCTGTGTCATTCTCAAATCAAAGCCTCATATCTGCTCACCGCCCGCTACTCCCAAGGCAGGAGCTGAGAGAGGTGGCATTTGGAGTGGTCCTGCGGGACTCTCGCTTGAAAGACACTCACAGAGGCCTGCACACTCCTGTGGTTGGGGACAGGTGCCACAGATATGGAGACTGAGGTCACCTCCTCATGTGGTGTGTATGTGTGTGTTTGTGTTTCTAGGGGGAGGGGGGGGGGGTTGAATGCAGTTTGGCTCGTTTTCTTGTACTTCATTGGGAAAAGGTGACAAGAGCTGAGGGACTAAACAACAGAAAACAAATAAACAAATAAATATCCAAGCACCTACCAAGCTGCCTGAGCAGAGAGCCGTTGTCCGACTTCCACCGCTCCTTGGTCCCCTCGCTCCGCCGGTCCTTGCCACGCTCCTTCACGCCGTTCTGCTTTCTCCCCTTCTCGCCTTTAAGAGTTTTATCTGCACAGGAGAGAGAGACCAGATAAGGAGCGTGTTGGAGAGTTTAAAAGGAGGAAGATCAAGCTGCACTGGGTGAAGAGAGCTCTTACATCCCCTATTGGATCAGTGAAATACTTCCTCTCTGCTGCTTCTTGGCTGTGTCCTGTGGAGCGATTGCCCATGAGGGTAACCAAATGATATAGCTCACAAAATGTACAGCATACAATAATATGATGTGAAGTAGAAGTGTGTGTATAAGAGAGAAAGAGAGAATGGAGAGGGTTTGTACCAAGACTCGAGTATCTTTCTGCAGATATGGCTACGTTGATGACAGTTGTGTGCATTGGTGACAACTGTGGGAAGTATAGTCTTTCAGTGGTGTGAATGTATTTCTCTGCAGCACAGGCTGCATCACTAAAACTCTCTGCATCAAGCAAACTTAAGCAATAAGGGTTATTTGTTTGATTAGTTTAGTAGTTTTTCCCAGCCGTTTCATGACCCGTTTACTACTTAATCTTAAACGAATGATTCCCACCAACTTAAAGGTGCAGACAGGACGATTGTACTGAAAGTTGCTGGATTTTGCTAGAAATTTCTGCAGACTGTCTCCACAGTCGTCTTGCTTCCAGCTTCAGAGTGTGTGTGTGTTTGTGTGGGTGTACGCATGTGTGTAGATACATGTCTGAGAGTGAGTTTCTGAGTGTGCGCGTGTGAGTATATTTGTGTTTACTAAAGTGAGTCTCTGTGTGTAAAGGGAACACATGTATGTATGTATGTAGGTATGTATGTATATGGGCGCAGTAAAGCGAAGTGTGTGTGCAGCTGGTGTGCTCAGTGCTGCAGGGCTCTCGTCTCCATGCTGTGTCTGTGGATCATACAGACTCGCTCGCTCACAAACACTTGACCCTTAATGGCTCTGCTTACAAAACCAGCTGTACAAATTGTTACAGCGAAGAGAGAAAGAGAAAGAGAGAGAGAGAGAGAGAGAGAGAGAGAGTGAGAGAGAATAGGGGAGGGAGAGGGAGAGAGAAAGAGAGCGGAAAAAGTCCCCTAGCCCAAGAGAAGAGTCGGGGAAACAGTCTGACTTCTCAGAAGTGCAGTAGCCACAGGGGGCTTCCCAGAGTGTGCACTAGCATGTGCGCGTGCACACACACACACACACACACACACACACAGGCAAACACACACACACACACACACACACATGCACTTGCACAGAGAAAGAAAGAACAGACACACATCAGGGGGAAAACACTAGCAGGGGAAAGCAGAGAGTCCAACCTCTATTCATATGTAAAGTCACTTGAACATGAGCATAAATATCATTCAACTTTCCACAGCCCATCACCCTAATTGCCTTCCATGGCTAAAATCATTCATCTAAGTACTGCTGACACGAGGACTTTCAGACATGTTCTGGCTGGCCCCTTTTTCTGAGAACCCAAAGCTAGACGTCTGTGCACTCTGCGGCAGTGTGTGGATGGGTTGGTTCTGTAATAACATAGTTATTAACGAGCGCTTACTTGCTTAATAACACCTATACCAACAATCTGTGAAAGTATGCGGGCGTGTGTGTTTATTACAGTAAAGGGCCCGCAAAGGCGAAAGGGGTCTAAAGCTCGGCACGCGCCCATGCGATGAGATGCCCAGAGAGCGAGTGCCCCACTGAGAACAATCCCACCATGCTGTAGGAGGGGAGCGGTTTTCTCCAGCTGTGCAGTGCTGCACTAACCATCCCCCTTCACCACCACCACCACCACCACCACCACCATCCCACACTCAACCCTTCTCCGTTCTTCAACCCCCTGTGCTGCAGCAGACTGGATGTGTTTTACCAGGCTCCTGCTGCGTAGACAAACACCCAGGCAAGCTCCTGGGGCTCTGGGGCCCTCATCTACTCTCACTAAAACTACACTGCTGTTGCTGCTGTTGTGGTGGTGGGGAGTGACTGGTGCGTGAGTCTGTGAGTATAAACAGACCTCCTCATAGGGGACAGGAGGTGAAGGCACTCAACACCTTGCCACCTTCTTAATACCATTATAATACACAGATAGACTAACAAGACAGACATGAGCCAACATGTGAGATGACCAAGGCAGACAGATGGACACGGCAGGACAGGCAGACAGTGCCGTCTGGTTTTTGGTTGGTAAGATGGTTGAAGGGTTCAACTACCTGATCACAAATGTCCACAGGGCCTGGGCTATACTGCATGTGTGTTCAGAAGCTCTGCAATATTAACATCTTGTACACATGAATTTTGTACACAAGAAGAAAAAACAAACAAACAAAAAAAACACACACTCTAAATGTTAAAATATTCACACTGTCCTCCCATAATACCATCTCTGGGGTCTATACAGACTCAGAGAGAAGTAACAGCTTCTAATTTATGCTTTACACAGTATAAGAAAAAAATAATAAATGATTTAAGCACTCACAAGATGACTATACTACATGCATCTATGTACAGGTATGTAAAGAAGCATAAGCAATTAACAAGGTGAAAACTTCCTCTAAATGATCTCTCCAAAGTGTGCTTTATATGTGTGTGAGAGTGAGTGTAGGGAGGCAAGGGACATTTAGCAAAACACTCATCAGACCACTAGTAGGGTTTTTTTTCTCTCCTTCTGCTGCTGAATGGTTGGCCTCGTCTCGAAACGGCTGGGGAGCTCAGGGACCCAGCTCTCTGAAGTGTGTGATTAATTTACTCCTTTTCTGGGCATAACGTAGAGGTCTGTGCGTGTGTGTGTATATGTGTGGAGTGTTTGTATGTGTGTGTGTGTGTGTCTGTGTTTATGTGAGTGAGTGAGTGTGAAACCGAGACTGCGTATGCGTGACTCTCAGTGTCCCACTTCTTACCTTCGCTCATTAGCTGGATGCCAGAGTACAGCTACACTACACCCCCCTCCTTTTCTCTCTCTCTCTCTCTCACACACACACACTGCTCTTGCCTCTGGAGATGACAGGGAGCAGTGCAGTCCTCCCCACACACTCTTGTTCTCCGCGTCGCTCAGCAACAGCCACAGCGGGCCAAGACCACATCAAAGCGACGGAAGTGCACATGCCCAGGCACTCCGTAGCACCACAAGGGGTGGTGCAGTGTGGCTAAACGGACACATGGCACCTGATGACGACCTGCTGCACACGTCCGAGTTTCCATTCTGCCAGCAGCCAACATCGCTGTGCTAACAAACAAAGGACCGATTACCGATTACCACCAAAACACATCTCAAAAATTAGGGTGCTGTTCTGCGGTAGCCGAGCGACCAGTTTAACTCTACCCGTTTTTTTGTGCATTCTGTGTGTTTTCCTCACCTGCACTTCCCTTTTTATATTGCCTGTGTCAAAAGGCTCATCAGCAGCCTGCCTCCATGAGAAGGCTCCAACAGCTCAGGGGACTCAGACTTAGGCAAGCAGTCAGAGCATTGCTACAATAAAAAGGGTATTGTTCTGTTGCAAATGCGATCGCAAAGCAAAATGATGCCAATTATTCACAAGCGGCATTCATGCAAAAAATGGCTACGGTTTCCTTGTGTGGAAAGGTGTTGTGCTAAGACAATGTCGACGTACACAAAGAAACAGAGACAGAGACTCTGGCTTGACGCATACCGAGTCAGACATGTTACCACCATATCATAATGCCATGCCTGAAGTTCTGTAGTCACTTCTAGAAAATTCTAATCTTTGATGACCTGTGTGTGTGGGCCTGGAGATAAGATACTGTTTGGGCCCGGTAAGTGAATTAATTGAGCTGTGCGAATTGAACCATGCGTACTTACTGGAAATAAATACTAAGTGACTACCAGCTGTCTACATTTCACTACAGAACCCTTTACATAAAATAAATACAATGAAATTATATTATTCTATAAAGGTTACTTTACAGCCAGTGTCACTTCAACGATATCAGAGTAGTGACGTAAGGACAGAGTTGGAGTTTAGTAAAATGAAACACAGAGGAGGTGACTAGGACGTACTCTTAAACTTTCTCACTCTATGTGACTGTTACTGAAGGTGCATGTCTCTACGGGTGGGAATATTTTTTTTACCAGACTAAACCCCAAGTTTGTTGTAGTTGGTTATTCTTCATCTCATTTAAACTGTTCAGAGAGAAGAAAATCAACAAGGAACCCAGCAAAAGGCCCACGCCACGTGAGAGGACTACAGGGAAACAAGGCATCTGACTGGTATGGAAAAATAACTTTTCTCAGTTTCTCATTTCTCTTTATTATGGTGTTGATGTTATTGGT